>JAAKFY010000006.1:6487228-6520760 GCA_011823955.1 Dissostichus mawsoni | reverse complement strand
ACCTAAAGAAGTCACCACTGGCCCAGTAACAATCTCTACCACAGCTGTGGTTGAGACTACAACAACTTGCCAGTTGTTACAACAGAAAGTCCTGAACTACAGTTGTAACATCCAACCCTCTGTGGTTACCACAACAAACTGAAGTTATTGTAACAGAAACTGAAGGAACCACAGCCAAACCTGCAGAAACAACAACATCAGCAGGAACAACAGTAAAGGTGGGTACGCAACACCACCTAAAGAAGTCACCACTGGCCCAGTACAACTCTACCACAGCTGTGGTTGAGACTACAACAACTTTACCAGTGTTACAACAGAAAGTCCTGAAACTACAGTTGTAACATCCAACCCTCTGTGGTTACCACAACAACTGAAACTCCTGTAACAGAAACTGAGGGAACCACAGCCAAACCTGCAGAAACAACAACATCAGCAGGAACAACAGTAAAGGTTGGACGACAACACCACCTAAAGAAGTCACCACTGGCCCAGTTACAACCTCTACCACAGCTGTTGGTTGAAAACAACAACGTTGCCAGGTGTTACAACAGAAAGGCCTGAAACTACAGTTGTAACATCCAAACCCTCTGTGGTTACCACAACAACTGAAATTGTAACAGAAACTGAGGGAACCACAGCCAAACCTGCAGAAACAACAACATCAGCAGGAACAACAGTAAAGGTGGCACAACACCACCTAAAGAAGTCACCACTGGCCCAGTAACAATCTCTACCACAGCTGTGTTGAACTAAACAACTTGCCAGGTGTTACAACAGAAAGGCCTGAAACTACAGTTGTAACATCCAAACCCTCTGTGGTTACCACAACAACTGAAATTATTGTAACAGAAACTGAAGGAACCACAGCCAAACCTGCAGAAACAACAACATCAGCAGGAACAACAGTAAAGGTGGGTACGACAACACCACCTAAAGAAGTCACCACTGGCCCAGTAACAATCTCTACACAGCTGTGGTTGAGACTACAACAACTTTACCAGGTGTTACAACAGAAAGGCCTGAAACTACAGTTGTAACATCCAAACCCTCTGTGGTTACCACAACAACTGAAATTATTGTAACAGAAACTGAGGGAACCACAGCCAAACCTGCAGAAACAACAACATCAGCAGGAACAACAGTAAAGGTTGCAACCACTAAACCACCTAAAGAAGTCACCACTGGCCCAGTACAATCTCTACCACAGCTGTTTGTTGACTACAACAACTTGCCAGGTGTTACAACAGAAAGTCCTGAAACTACAGTTGTAACATCCAAACCCTCTGTGGTTACCACAACAACTGAAACTCCTGTAACAGAAACTGAGGGAACCACAGCCAAACCTGCAGAAACAACAACATCAGCAGGAACAACAGTAAAGGTTGCAACCACAAACCACCTAAAGAAGTCACCACTGGCCCAGTAACAATCTCTACCACAGCTGTGGTTGAGACTACAACAACTTTGCCAGGTGTTACAACAGAAAGGCCTGAAACTACAGTTTAACATCCAACCCTCTGTGGTTACCACAACAACTGAAATTATTGTAACAGAAACTGAGGGAACCACAGCCAAACCTGCAGAAACAACAACATCAGCAGGAACAACAGTAAAGGTGCACACAACACCACCTAAAGAAGTCACCACTGGCCCAGTTACAACCTCTACCACAGCTGTGGTTGAGACTACAACAACTTTACCAGGTGTTACAACAGAAAGGCCTGAAACTACAGTTGTAACATCCAACCCTCTGTGGTTACCACAACAACTGAAACTCCTGTAACAGAAACTGAGGAACCACAGCCAAACCTGCAGAAACAACAACATCAGCAGGAACAACAGTAAAGGTGGGTACGACAACACCACCTAAAGAAGTCACCACTGGCCCAGTTACAACCTCTACCACAGCTGTTGTTGAGAAAAACAACAACTTGCCAGTTGTTACAACAGAAAGGCCTGAAACTACAGTTGTAACATCCAAACCCTCTGTGGTTACCACAACAACTGAAACTCCTGTAACAGAAACTGAGGGAACCACAGCCAAACCTGCAGAAACAACAACATCAGCAGGAACAACAGTAAAGGTGCACAACACCACCTAAAGAAGTCACCACTGGCCCAGTAACAATCTCTACCACAGCTGTGTTGAGACTACAACAACTTTGCCAGTTGTTACAACAGAAAGGCCTGAAACTACAGTTGTAACATCCAAACCCTCTGTGGTTACCACAACAACTGAAATCCTGTAACAGAAACTGAAGGAACCACAGCCAAACCTGCAGAAACAACAACATCAGCAGGAACAACAGTAAAGGTTGCAACAACTAAACCACCTAAAGAAGTCACCACTGGCCCAGTTACAACTCTACCACAGCTGTTGTTGAACAACAACGTTGCCAGTTGTTACAACAGAAAGGCCTGAAACTACAGTTGTAACATCCAACCCTCTGTGGTTACCACAACAACTGAAATTGTAACAGAAACTGAGGAACCACAGCCAAACCTGCAGAAACAACAACATCAGCAGGAACAACAGTAAAGGTGCACACAAACCACCTAAAGAAGTCACCACTGGCCCAGTAACAATCTCTACCACAGCTGTGGTTGAAAAAACAACAACGTTGCCAGTTGTTACAACAGAAAGGCCTGAAACTACAGTTGTAACATCAAATCCTTCTGTCGGTACCACAACAACACGTGTACCATCAATAACAACTCATGGAACCACAGCCAAACCTGAAGAAACAACAACATCATCAGGAACAACTGTAAAAGTTGCAACTACTAAACCACCAAAAGAAGTCACCACTGGCCCAGTAACAACCTCTACCACAGCTGTTGTTGAAACCAGGACCTCAGTGTCAGGTGCCACAACAATTAGTATAGTCACAGGAAGGCCACAAACAACAGTAATTTCAGAACCTTCTTTTTTAAACACGACTGTTGTGGCTTCAACTATAACTACAGGAGTAACAGCTAAAGCTACAACTTCCATTGGCCTGTTAACAACAACAACAACTTCATGTGTCTGCATCGTCAATGGGACCTCACACCAGCCTGGTAAGTTATTCTTAATTTTCCATGATATCATTATCTTGTTCTTGTAATCATGTATTCTCTTTACAGAAGGTGCAGAGACAACCTTTGTTTTAACTTTTTCTGATAGTCTTTTCTTTGCTCCAAATCTTTTTCATCTCTAGATCTTAAATAAAATGATTTGTTTTTGACCAGAAAATCCACAGGCCTGCCTTAATATATTGTTTTCCCTATGAACCAAATATGTTTGTAAATGTTTTCACAAAAGAATGTAATTATTTCATACATTTAGTCTCTAATATAAAGAGAAACCAGCAATTTTTTTTTCTTCAATTTTGATAAAGACATCATTGTGTCAAGCTTGTTTAATAATAAATTACTATACAAAAAAATACCTGGCTGAGGTCTTATCATACCTCAAAATTGTTTAATGATATGTTGCTCTCATAAATTGAACTACATGTTGATAACATAAACTAGGGATTAGTCAACTTTACAAGATAGATTATTCACGGTTCAGTTTGTCAGGCTAATATAATGCATACTTGTTTTCATTTTTAAATAAAAGCCGCCATTATCAAACATGGCCTGTTGCCTTAATTTTTTTCTGTTTTCTGTCTGAACCATTTTTTTGAATCAGAAATACCTTTGTTTGATGTAACCTTTATCTCCACTCTGAATTTCACAGGGGACTTGGTGTACAATGTCACTGATGGCTTAGAGTGGTGCTACGTTGCATATTGCAATGCATCTTGTAAAGTTGAGATCCAATCCTCTTCATGTACCACTACACCAATACCCAGCACAACCGCACAGTCTACCACTGCTTTGTTTGGCACCACTACAAAGGCAACGCTTTCTTCCACCACAACTGTTACTATCCCTTCATCCACTCCCTCAACGACCTCAGTGGACTGCAATGATGAGTATCCACCAAGAAAGGTGTGATAAAGATACAATGTTGTTTTAGTCATGATTGTGTTTTTAAATGTTTTTGACCATTTTGGTTAGACGGTAGCCATTTTATGTCCAAGAATCCAAAATAGAGCCTTTTATCGCAAACAATCATTTGAATGCAATTAATTGTATAACTAACTCGCAATTCCCATACAGAATGGAGAGTCATGGACGGTCAGCACTGCACCACAGCTACCTGCAACCATGGCACAATCACAAAGACACCTACTAAATGTCCCACAGCAAAACAGCCCATATGTGCCAATGGACGCCAAGCTGTCAAAGTCTACGATGATAACGGATGCTGCTTCCACCATGAATGTGAATGTAAGTAGCATTTCAACTTTACAATACAGTTGACCAATTTGACTTCATATACAGTAGATGATCTTGTGTCAGTGTTCTCACCCTACATTATTTTTAGCAATTAATAGAAATGGCAATATAAACTAGAAAGCACTGAGAGCCAGATTTAGTAAAGCAGCAACCAATCACGTAGTTAGCTGAACAAATCCTGGTACTCGCTCCACACTCATTCTGAGAGTAAATCAAAACACTTAAAATCTGACCTTACTAAACATAGCAAAATATGGATCAGCCAAAATGTATCCTATTATTTGCATTAAAATTATGAGAGAGGCGCACTTTGCAAACACGTACTTGAATGACATGCAATCTGCAACTTAAGCCTAGTTAATGTTAATGTTAATTAAAAACGCTATTTCTATTCATGTGCATACCACTGCCAATTAACCACATTCCTCTTTCTAAGATGAATGTATTCATCTAATATTGAAAATGTTGAACATGTGTAGACATAACTGCTTCAGTAGTACCTCTTAAGTGCTACTCAATGGATTTTGTAGTAAAAACCAATTGCCAATAAACAGACATGGCGTTTGAGATAAATATGTTTTCTGCTTGGTTCAGTTGATACACATCATTTTCTTAAATTGTTTTTGTGTTTCTGCAGGTGTATGCAGTATCTTGGCTCAAAACCACTACATAACTTTCGATGGAAAATTATTCAATTTCAACGAGATCTGCTCTTACTACCTGGTCAAAGAATTATTACGAGATAACCTGACTATTATTGTAAACAACCATGACTGTGAGCCTTCAGACGTCACATTCTGTCCCCAGACTCTCACTATAACCTACCGATCCTACACAGTTGTTTTGTCTCAGTTGAAGATTGGAGGAACAGCAACTAATGCGGTAATCACGCTTTCAAATTGTCAAATGTATTTGTCGTTCTTCAGAATCAGAATACCTTTATTCGTCCCACAGAGGGGACATTTACATTGTTACAGCAGAAAAGAGCCAAAGACAGCTTAATGTTACCTAAGTAGCATGCATACATTTCTTTTTTAAAGTTACACAATTTACAAAAAACACATCCTGTGACAGTTCTGATGATTTAGCAGCCAGGTATATATTGCACAGTTATTATCGGCATTTATATATATATAGCACATATTGCACATAGTTGGTGGTTAACAGCAAGGAGTGTTATAGTCTGTGTTGTTGTGTGTGTGGGAGTCTACTAGGGGGTGGTGGTGGTTACTTGTGTTACTCTCTCATGTCTTTCATAATTTTGAGAGTGCTAAATGAGTGGTTATTGTGCCAACCAAAGTATGTGTTTCATGTTATTGTTTGAAATGATACAGTCTTCTCTAATGTCCTTGTCCTACAGGTGTATGTGAATCAGAAACGTACATTTCCCGCCTTCAGAAATCCTGTTCTATACATCACTAGCACAGATATGGTGATAACATTGGAGATACCAGAGATCAACACAAAAGTGGTCTATACGGGCTCCTCAATCAGCATTGACCTACCTTACACCCTCTTTGGCGGGAACACTGAAGGACAGTGCGGTGAGTGACACCTTAAATAATTGCATTAAGGAAATAATTAACATTTCAATGCACTCATAACCAGAGTGCACCCGAGAGCTGCTTGTTGCACTGACTCTGGCAGCCGGTGGTAACTGCAAGAAGGCCCTAATGTTGATAGAAGAATAGTCAACGCAACAGTTCACCGATCTGGAAGAAACCGAATGATCAGGAGAACACCCATTACTGTATGTCTTTACAAACAGGATAAAACTAGTATGTGGTACAGCTAGAACAGAGAGAACAAGTCCAGCCATGTCAGCAGTCATATTAGAGCAAAACTTTGTTTAGTAATTGCTATTAGTATTACTGAATGTCAATATGGTGAAAAGTATATGTTAAAAGTATTAGTGTGGGTATGTGAGGTGCAAGCTCATTGCCTGCTGGTGTGAATGTGAGCATGAAAGGCTGTTGCATGGGAGGACCCGGCAATGTGTCTAGGGCGTGCCCTGTCTCTTGCCTCTCACACCAGGATGGGTGGATGTATTAACCCTAACCATTATCATAACAGCTAGTTCTTGCATGAGCCCAAAAACGTTGCCTTCATCCTCCTGTCTCTTTTTCCAGGGACCTGTGATAACTCACAGAACAATGACTGTCGCTCTCCAAACGGCCAGGTGGAAAGCTGCTCAGACTCCGCAGGCCAGTGGCATGTCCCAGGCACACCATGTGTTATCCCCACAACCCCACCTATAACGACAACACCCACACCCACCACAAAACCAGCAACCACAACGCAGCCCCCTTGCAAACCTGCAATTTGTAATATCCTAACAAGCAGGTGAGAAGAACCACCAAATATTCAAAAACGTCTTTAATGTCTTCAAATAATGTATTTACTGAAAGTAACATGGCAACAGCGTTTGGTAGAAAGAAACACGGTTCAATTATAGCTCAAATCTTCAATATAATCTGAAGATTAAAAAAATACTAATATATCAACATTTCATATTGACATAAACTGGGCCAAAGTATTGAGGGATTTTCTTTGACTAAGAAGCCCAGACCTTTATTTAACTAAAACTTGACAAAAACAAAGAGGTTGACGTTAGGAACAATACACACATACTGTACAGTACCTACTGAGCCACAGCACCCCAAGACATTTTATCAAACTATTAGTCTAACCAACACTGTACCAGTAATAGTTACTTGATGATAGAAATAAGAGAACAATTTAATGTAAGAGAATAAGGGTTTAAATCAACACTAAAAACTCACTTCTTCTCCCTGGCCTTCTAGTCAGAGCGGAGCACGACTCATGACATTTCCCTGTGTTTGATTTTTTATTTGCTGTTGTAATTTATTGTCTTCTGTTTTGCGATTGTAGTAATGTGTTATTTATTATTTGCATGTTCAGCACTTTGGCTCGACCAAAAATCGTTTTAAAATGTGCTATAGAAATAAAACCTGATTTGATTTGATTTGAAGGGTTGAGAAAAATAATGTAATCTTTATTGAAATGCATGTTGAAGGCATGTTTATTTGATTGCCTTCCTTCACATCTTAGATTATGTTTATATTTTTCGTATTACTTTCCCTGACATTCTGTACTGGCTTGTGTGTTCCTTCTAGTGTTTTTAAGGCATGCCACACAGTCATACCTCCGGGACCATTTGTGCAATCCTGTGTGTCTGACAATTGCAACGGTGACAATAACACCTGCACCAGCCTGGAGGCCTATGCCACTGGGTGCTCTAATGAAGGAGTCTGTATCGACTGGAGGAATGCGACCAATGGGCGCTGTGGTAAGATAAAGTCAATAGGGTATATAAGTATAGGTGTTGCATGGAGTTTTGATCAAATGTGTATATAAACATGTTTGAATTTTACAGAGCACACGTGTCCAAAAAACAAAGTGTACAAGGCCTGTGGGACCAGCGTAGAGCGTACATGCAATGACAGGTAACAAATGTGATATTTTTAATGCTTTAGAGATCTTAACATTTGCACACCACTTCCCTGGTGTATATGCAAACTGTTCCCTTATCAAGAATACATTCTGTTTATTGTCTCTAGTGAATGTCAGTTTTTTTTGTTGGCAGTGTGTGAAGGATAAACTCGTATCCAAGCCCTATTGAGTGTCAATTCCTCAAAAACATTTACACTGTGTGCACAATTATTAGGCAAGTTGTATTTTTGAGGGTTATTTTAATTATTGAACAACTACAGTGCTCTGGGTCAATCCAAAATGTTAATGAACTTCAAACCTGAATATACAAGAGAGTAAAAGAGAGGTTTTGGCTTTCTTTGAAGAATATCTATGTGTGCACAATTATTGGGCAACTATTAGAGTGCATAATTACTATGCAACTAAAGGGAAAACGAATATTTTCCATCTCACATGTTAAAGTGAGAATAATAAACAAACAACTCAAAATGTACAAATTAACTTCTTGACAAAAAAAAGAAAAGAAAAGAACAGGCAATATACCAATATAGCCACCCTTCTTTTCAATAACGGTCACAAGCCTTCCATTCATCGAGTCTGTCAGTTTCTTGATCTGTTGACGATCAACCACAGCCTCCCAGACTCTGTTCAGAGAGGTGTTCTTTAAGGCCTTTACTGGCTAGCCATCAGTGGACTACTTTGATGCATGCGATGGAGCATTATCCTGCATAAAATCATGGTCTTCCTGAAAGATGTAGACTGTTCCCTGTACCACTGATGGAAGAAAGTGTCTTCTAAAAACCGGCAGTAGGTTTGGGTGTTGAATTTGCGTCCATCTTCAACCCGAAAAGGTCCAACAAGCTCATCTTTAATAATGCCAGCCCATACCAGAACCCAGTCTCCACCTTTTTGGTGTTGAAGTGGAGCTCTGTGCCCGGTACTGATCCAGCCACGGGCCCATCCATCTGGTCCGTCAAGAGTCACCCTCGTCTCATCACTCCAGAAAACTTAAAAAATCTGTCTTCAGATATTTCTTGGCAGACGCCGACGCCGACCTATACAGACCCGGACCGATAATCAATAAATGATTACGGGATTTTCAGTTCTGACGGGGCGCTTCTATTCTAACCGGCGCTGAGCAGGGGCGAAAGAGAGTGAACGATACAGGGAGAGAAACACAGAAGAAGAGACGAGTTAGCGGAGAGACGAGAGAGCGACAGACAGGGAGAGATGAATAAGTACATGGCGCTCTCTAAGAAAAGAGAAGTGGAGAGTGAAAACAGAGCTTTAACCCAGAATGGACAGACTCATCCATGTTCATCCTGCCCACTGGGAGCACAGAACCAGTGTGTCTCATACGCTCAGAGACGTGGCGCTCATTAAAAGTGCCAATATACCCACTCGAGTCTGAACTGAGGTCAATAAGCAGATTTTAGTTCCTGGCAGGACAAGCTAGAGCTCAGTTCTCTCACTGAACAAAAGAAAGTGGGGGGTGGGATATAAGAGGGACAGAGAAACTGTCAAACTGTTCAACTGTTGAGATGTGTTGAGACTGATATAATCTAAGTCAAAATGTGACACAGTTGTTGAATTTAAGATGAATAGCCCTGATATAGGGTGTTGATCTCCTTACACCCTCTTTCATATGCTTTATACAGATTGGAATTGGAAAATATGCAATAAATGATGATATGGTCAAAATACTCATTTGCCTAATAATTGTGCACACAGTGTAGAGTCCTTTCATCACTGTATTAACCAGTTATTCAATTTCTGAAATCAGATACAACAAGAAGTTCGAGACAGGTAGTGAAGCATCCACTAACAACACCATAGAGGGCTGCTTCTGTCCTCCTGGCACCGTCTTATTCAACACTGTCTATGACACATGTGTTGCCTCCTGTGGTAAGAGCAGATCCTATATCTATTTCTGACTGGGTCAGAAAATATTTGTTTCTTAAAACCTGAAGCACACCTTCATTTAAAATCGACTTATTTCCTTTTGGAATTTCAGATTGTGTTGGACCTGATGGTAGACCCAAAGAGGTAATATATACATGTGTATATAGATAATATGTCACATATACAGTATATACATATATATAATCAGGTACACTAGCAAAGCATGAGCTGATTGTCTCAACTGTGTCCTATCTAAACAGCCTGGTGATACATGGAGTGGCTGCAACACATGTGAGTGTGACAAGGATTCCATGAGCATCCAGTGTGAGCCTACCACCTGCCCCACTGTGCAGAGCCCTGTCTGCAGCGGGCCGGGTCAGCAGCTGGTCAACAACACAGATGGCTGCTGCACAACACAGTCCTGCGGTCAGTTGAAGTTTCACAGAGTTAGATTTGATTCTGTTACTTTGTGTTGTCAACAAATGAATGGCAGAAAATCTGTGTCTTACAAAAATCAGTGAAGAATCAGACTGACTGATCTCTGCCACATTCTGAAAGGAATTTGGAAATATGCTGACTTCCCAACAATCCACTTATACTGACATGATATTGATGTCTATCTGAGAACTTATGCAATGTTTGAGGTGTTTATACATGTTCAAATGATTTTTAAGGCTGAATCATCACCACCATTGACTTAAAGCTTTTGCAGAAGCTTCCGTTGCTGTTGAGAGAAACTACCACTGTCAGCTCACTTGTAGTATGAATATATAAAAATGTTACAGAACATTTGGTGGTTGTAGATTTCCTAATCTAATTAACATTGCTCATAGGCCTGTTTTGCAGCACAGTCAAATAACAGTCTTATGGAAAGGGAGCCATTGCTTACTGATATACATACTGAAATGCATAAGTACACTACATAACATTAATTAATTGAAACCTTTATCCAAGACAACTCAAAAAGTGCATCCACCATGTAAACCCCAACAAGTTTAGGAATAATGCCAAGAAGTTTTTTTAAGCCAAGTTTAGTCAGTTTGTATTGTACAAAGAAATATGTGTATAGCTCATTCTGTCCTAATATCAACAGGTTGAAGAGGCATTTTTCTCTGAGCTTCAGAAGCTATTGTGATGTGATTTTAACCATGATTGAACATAGCAGTCCGTCATGGCCATTGGAATATGGTACTGATAAAATGGCACAATATGGGTCTTACTTGAGTGTTGATTCTTCTTAATCACCTACAACTTTGTGTATGTTGAGTTTTTTGCTTCCCCTAATGCTATATATATTTTATATTTATTGATTATGTATAAAAAAATGCCTTTAGGGAAAAAATCCATTATGTGTATCCATACATACAGTACATACATGCATCACACATAGCAGCATGTACAGGCTTTAAGATTGTGAAAATGAATCCCTTAAGAACCACACCAGTGATGTTTGCTAATGATATATCATTGACATGAATGCAGGCTTCTTTTCATAGCAAATGCACGTGTTTGAGATAGAAGGATATCTTTTCTTCCCATCAAGCGGTGGTTTTGTTTTTTTCTTACATGGTTAAATAATATGGGATATCTCATCCATCACAATATTGATTCTCCTCTTGTTGCTCAAAGTTATGAGCAAGGCCTTTAATAGAGCTGCTAAGTGTTGAGCACATCACACAGCCATCAGGTGTGAGTGGGTCGAATTGATTTAGTGCCTTTCTCTCAACAGTCTTCCACTGACTACAGGACTGCTGTTATGGTTCTTTAAGTTATTGTTATAAAAGGTCAATTGAAACTGATTTCCACATCCATATATAATCATCTCATCCCTTTGTGCCATACAGAGTGCAATGTAAACCTGTGCCACAACCAATCACCTGCCCAGTGGGCTTCCAACCCAACGTTACCAGCGGCACCTGCTGCCAGTCCTACGAGTGTGGTATGTGACTTTACTTTATCAACGTAGGATTATCTGCTGTTGTAACAAACTAAACAGCAATGAGCTCTGCTGTGGATGTGGATGAATGTTGGATTGCCTTTAAATGTTAGTTCGACACTTGAATGCAATCCTAAACAATCAAAGCCTTCTATATACTTTTATTGTCCTGAAATAATGCGGTCCAAAAACTTTAAAGAGTTCATAATATTTTCTTTATCTGATTTTTGATGCATTTTCCGATTCCGTGAAGGCAGACAAATGCTGTCCAGGCTTCATCCGGCTATTCAGTGTTGAAATGAAATAACATTAATTTACACATTTTAATATTTGTTTACAATATATTGCTTAAAAAGTACATCTGAAAGAAATGATGTTCACATTTAGGGATTTTTAAAACAATGACAGTTACCAGTAACATGAATAGAACATCAATATGCATTCAGTAAAAAGGTATACAACCTAGCTAACTCATAGCTCTTTGTTTTTGCAGTTCCTAAAGGTGTATGTGTCTATGACATGAATGAGTACAAGGTAAGTCCAAACCCCATATACCAATATAGCTACTCATTGTGTGATTGCCTGAAATAGCAGAAACATTTCCATTAGCTGCATTAACCCACAGCATTACATTGATTTCATCAGCTCTTTGTGAGAAATACATAAATACAAGAGGCGCAGTAGGTATGACGTGCTGCCAGTAATCAAAACACTTGTTTTCACTTTTGACTCCATTAAAATATTATGATGCAGTATTAGAATCACCATGTTTTTACAAGTCAGAATGTACATGAAACTGACCAGTTCAGAAAGGCAACAATGGATCCTTCAGTACTTAGTCCATGACTCCTGAAATAAGCACATGTGGGATATCTTCCATAGAATAATGAACAGATGTTTGAGAGTAACTAATCAATTTTTACTCTATATATGTGTATTCTACAGCCTGGTGACAAAATACCAACAGAAACAACACCAGAACCACCATTAGAACCGCCATCAACACCAACAACAACAGAACAACCACCTGGAACTACAGCACCATCAGGAGCAGGACAACCTTCGGAACAACAACAGCACCATCAGGAGCAGGACAACCTCAGGAACAACAACAGCACCATCAGGAGCAGGACAACCTTCAGGAACAACAACAGCACCATCAGGAGCAGGACAACCTTCAGGAACAACAACAGCACCATCAGGAGCAGGACAACCTTCAGGAACAACAACAGCACCATCAGGAGCAGGACACCTTCAGGAACAACAACAGCACCATCAGGAGCAGGACAACCTTCAGGAACAACAACAGCACCATCAGGAGCAGGACAACCTTCAGGAACAACAACAGCACCATCAGGAGCAGGACAACCTTCAGGAACAACAACAGCACCATCAGGAGCAGGACAACCTTCAGGAACAACAACAGCACCATCAGGAGCAGGACAACCTTCAGGAACAACAACAGCACCATCAGGAGCAGGACAACCTTCAGGAACAACAACAGCACCATCAGGAGCAGGACAACCTCAGGAACAACAACAGCACCATCAGGAGCAGGACAACCTTCAGGAACAACAACAGCACCATCAGGAGCAGGACAACCTTCAGGAACAACAACAGCACAGGAGCAGGACAACCATCAGGAACAACAACAGCACCATCAGGAGCAGGACAACCTTCAGGAACAACAACAGCACCATCAGGAGCAGGACAACCTTCAGGAACAACAACAGCACCATCAGGAGCAGGACAACCTTCAGGAACAACAACAGCACCATCAGGAGCAGGACAACCTTCAGGAACAACAACAGCACCATCAGGAGCAGGACAACCATCAGGAACAACAACAGCACCATCAGGAGCAGGACAACCTTCAGGAACAACAACAGCACCATCAGGAGCAGGACAACCTTCAGGAACAACAACAGCACCATCAGGAGCAGGACAACCTTCAGGAACAACAACAGCACCATCAAAAACATCGGGACCTTTCACACCAAAACCCTGCCAGGAGTGTTTCTGTGGCCCCAAAATGGATCCCATCACTAGGTTGAACATCATTAACTGCAGACCTGTTGTGTGCAACACAAACTGCTCCAAAGTAAGATATACTTACACACAGACACACTCAATTTTAGTACATTTGTATTTATTTATCTACTGTCCATTGATAAAGTGATGAATATCTATTAAACAGAAAATCCCAGTTATGTTTTCCAGCTTTCATATCAAGTTCCCTTCCATAGATGCTCTATTCATTTGAAATGCTAATCACAAATCGTAGCTGGACATGGACACATAAGTGCACATCCACACTTCCACACACATTGTACTCTTGTCTTACAAGGCCAAAGGACTCACTCTCTTTGTCTCTTTTTCCAGGGTTATGAATATCAGACCTTACATGGAAAGTGCTGCGGGAAATGTGTACAGAAAAGCTGCATTTTCACCGCACAGGACAACACCACACATATCCTTGAGGTCGGTCCCACAGCTGTGCGAGTGTTTCCTCACATTTTTGCTGACCAGGAGTATGAGAAAATGAATGGCACTCGTAGCAGACGTGTACAACCTGAATTAGATAGTTGATATTAACAGTAAACATGATTTTGTATATTTCAAAGTAAAAAATAATACTTAACTTATATTTTTCATAAGTGTGAAAACTAGTGATGGTCTTTTTCTTCTACAGTAGCGATTAAGTAGTGTTGTGAATGAGGCCAAATGAACCACCCTTGTTAAATATCTGACTGAGTTTCTGCTCATGCCATTGGTACAGGTCAACAACACCTTATTCCCACGAATGACAAGTGTGTCAAATATACCTGTGAGAAGATGAATGGACATCTTGTTACCAAGGAGACCAAGACCACCTGTTCTCCTTTAACCCTTGGACTGTGAACCTGTAAGTTTATCTTACCATTAGCCCCACTTCAACGCCCAACTGTCCAACCCCAAACATGACGTGTCTTTTTTTGTTATGCAGGGCACCGAGACTACGGACACTACTGGATGCTGCAAAACCTGTAAGTTAGTGGCGTCAAAGTATTTTGATAATGTCTACTAAATCCAAAATGATCATTTGGTTTTAAAGATGGGAAGCATCAGAGGAAATATCTGGGAATCATGTGCCATTGTTAGAGCCTAACAGTTGCTGTGTGTTCCAGGCAAGCGGAAGAGCGTCTGTGAGATGAAGAGTAAGCTAACAGTCATGGAAGTGAGCGGCTGCAAGAGTGCGCAGCCGCTCAACATTACGTCCTGCGCTGGATACTGTGGAAGCTCGTCCATGTGAGTATTTTTAGCACCTAATTTGAATGTTCACTTAATCGGAGAATCCACATAGTTTCATCGAAATTTCAAGGGCAGCTCTTTCTGGTGTGACAAGAAAGTGATTCATATCAGTTTGTGTGAAGGTTGGCTGTCAGCAGTGCCTCACTGCACTCACACTTTCCTAATTCACTGTGAACTCGCCTGTCAAAGGGCCCAGTTATGGTGGCACCGGAAAGGCCTCATTCAACATGAATAATCTGGCCCTGGTTCGAGAGGTTTGACACTTTTTGCTAGATTAACGTGTTGTGAAGGCCAAAGGTAGAATTTCCCTGTCAGAAAAAGTGTAAATAGAAATAAACACCATGTCAGCACAATACAAATAACAATAATTAGGACTTACAAAAAGTATCTATTTTCTGATCAAGTCAGAGGGTAAAAACTGTTGTCTGTTTGTGTGTAGATATTCTGCGGCAGCTAACATGATGATGCACCAGTGTGAGTGTTGCCAAGAGGCCAGCGTCAGTAAGAAGAGTGTGGAGCTGACTTGTGCTGATGGCTCAAAGGTGAACCACAGCTACACTGCAGTGGATACGTGCAGCTGCAGAAAAGCAGACTGTGTGCCTGGGACCACGTCAGAACCACCTCGCCGCGGGAGACGCTGATCAGTCCCTGACTGTCCACCCGACTGGAACCTTAGAAACACTGAGCAAGAATTAACCGTTGATTTTCTTATTCTTGTCAGGTTTATTATTTATAGCTCAAAATGTGCTCTTTTCCATTGTCTACTGGGATGTAAACTTTCTTGGATGATTATTAATAAAATGAAACTTCTGCAATTTGAATAGTGGTTTTGACTCTCTTATTGATCCCTTGGGAATTATTCATATGAACAATAACTCATTATGATGATGTTTGATTGTTTAATAAATCGTTTTGAAAGCATCTATAAAAACAGATAATTATAGTTGGTCAATTATTAGTTTCTGGGTTATCTATCTTTGTAATAAAAACACATCTGATATAAAACATATATATTATAGCTTTTTTCAGTGCTAACACACTTTAACGACACATAAAGCACCGACATTAAACCAAAACTCTAAAACACATGTTCAGCTCTGCACCCAATTTTCAATTCCACATGGATTTTTTTGCAACCCACTGCACATGGTTCTTTTTCAGACACAGACATCTGACATATTCACTTGTTTGCAATGTACACCATTAAAAATGCTACACTCATGAACTAGTACGCAAATACATGTGCCATTGGCAGGGCCGGACTGGGACAATAAGTCAGGCCAGGAATTATACACCCAGCCGGCCAGTACCAGTTTTCTTTTTGGTGTTTTGTGGATGTATTTGTCAATATTTACAGCGTTGCTGCCCATAGTGATAGCCTTTAGTTTAAATCTCACTAACATCAATAACGTGTCCGACTGTGGACTCGTCTCCTGTACCTGCCAGTCCTTCTGTGCTGGTGGTTCTACTACCCAAACAGAAACTAAATCGATAATGGTTACTATTTTAACATGTTTCAAGTGGAGGTGGACCTCAAGTCCCAACCCAGTCTCACGGCATTTCGTGTTATAGTCACGGAATTAATTTAATCTATTGATTCGTGTTCACCAACATGATTTTTGCATTTTTTTTCGTGTCATACAGAACGATTTTAAAAGCGATGTATTTCTATTGGTAGTGTGTTTCGTGCCTGCACCCCGTCTTTTTGTCCGGTCGGGTCTTGGAAGACCAGAAGCTGTGTGGTTCATAAAACATTTCTTACTCAATATCTTACGCTAAGCCTAACCCTAACCCTTTTATTTTAAAATGTATAATGTCGGAGTTTTTTTGCCGTCCGCGAGGAAAAGAAATGGCTCAGAGCCTCAGAATACTGAAATCTCTATTTTCTTTTCTTTTTTCTCTTCTAATTTGTTATTATTTGGTGCAGGCATGAAACATACTACCAATAGAAATACATTGCTTCTAAAATCGTTCTGTGTCAGAATACTGAAATCTGTATTTTCTTTTCTTTTTTTCTTCTAATTTGTTATTATTTACATTGCTTTTAAAATCGTTCTGTGTGACACGAAAGAAATGCGAAAATCGTGTTGTGGTGAACACGAATCAATAGATTAATTTCGTGCCGTGAGACTGTGTTGCAAGTCCTCTAGGGGGGCCAGGGGCATGCCTCCCCGGGAAGATTTATTTATTTATTTTGCACTTTGATAGCAAAATAAAGAGACTAGATATATGGAAAGAGAACTGTATACATTTAAATAATCATAACATCGTAAGAATATGGCCATAACTAATAACATATCATATCCAATAGCAAAACATTGAAACGTGTTTATTTTTGGGTTCATTTATAGTTGTGAGTGTGTCTGGGCTCCTCTCCTCTCCTGTCTCCCTCCTCTCCTGTCTCCCTCCTCTCCCTCCTCTCCCTCCTCTCCCCCTACCCTTGGGACGCAGCGATAAGATTAGTTTTAGCTTTCAACAAGTTTTTAAAGTTTATCTTACTCTATTTTACCTGGTTAAAGGTCTCTTATCATGCAAAATGCACTTTTTGATGTCTTTTATACATAAATATGTGTCCCCGGTGTGTCAGTGAACTCACAAAGTGTCAGAAAATAAAACCCTCTCTCTTTTCCTCCGTACCTAAAAACGGGGAACAACGGAGCTGATCCAGATTTGCTGCCGATATGACGTAATATCTGAAATGTGGGCTGGCGTTACGCCCACGGCCCTATCAGAAACGTCGCTATCAGAAACAATGCCCGACGTGTTGTGGAAGTAATATGGTCTGTGTTTACATTAGCAAGCATCGCTAACACTCAGAGCTAACCTGTACTGGAGAGAGTATGTGTAAAGAAGCAGGATTTAAAAAGGCATTAGTATGAATTGGAATGATTTTATACCGTTTTATTCTGTTTTTTTTAATAAAAATAATTATATAAAAAGGTGTGTCTTTGAAATATGTGTTTACATAAATGGTGACCAAACCGTTTGAGACCCACTGAGAAAACTTAGACTAAAGTTAACAATCTAAAAACTCAGAGTCCTTTACCTCACTGAGCTGTAGTTATCTGCCTCTCAGTCTGACGGGAGAGGACTCTCCTCCACCTTGTTGAAACAACTTTATATCTGTTAGCGCAGCTAGCTAGCACCAGATGCTAACAACAACAATTAAATACCAGTAACCGGTGCATGCTCTCTCTCTCCCTCAGCCGCGCCACACATACACACACCCTGTCGAGCTTGAATGACACACAGAGACCCATCGAAGGTGTGGTCCTGAGTCCTGGATCGCGAGCCCTGGATCTTGAGTCGTGGCTGTGCCTGTTGCTGTGGTCCTGGATCATAAGTCCTGGATGGATATCCTCGTGGATTCATCTTCATTATAGACACATGCATTTCCAAACATTTGGACTACCTATGTTGTAAATGTATTATCTTCTCAATTTACACACGGCATCTATTGCACGTCTGTCCGTCCTGGGAGAGGGATCCCTCCTCTGTTGCTCTCCCTGAGGTTTCTCCCATTTTTTCCCCCTTAAACTGTGGGGTTTTTCCTTTTTCTGGAAGTTTTTCCTTGTACGATGTGAGGGTCTAAGGACAGAGGGTGTCGTATTGTCTACTGATATTCTGTACAAACTGTGAAGTCCACTGAGACAAATGTAACATTTGTGATATTGGGCTATATAAATAAACATTGATTGATTGATTGATTGAAGGCTTTAATGTATGATCGGTAGGACAGTGGCCATGTCGGCAGGCCACATCATGTAGACAGATAGTCACCCTGTGTGAGGCAGACCCACATGTGTGCAGCGTTGTGTTCACAATACATTAAACAAATTCTATGCTCAGGCCAGCAGGCCACTCAACAGCCTAAACGGGCCATTGGTCCAAATACTGCTTCTTGGTGACTCATCAATCGGGATGTAGCACTAGATAAAGACTGCAGGTGAATACTTTATACAACATAGATGGTAGCAACATAGCAGCGTGAGGAAGAGGTAGAGGGACTATACGAAGGAGAGGGATCACGAATTGAAGTAAATTGAGTTGTTTTTGGCATTGTGGTGTGATGATACTGATGTGGGGCTATCCAAACAAAAATGAAGTACGTTTGTTGCTGAACTTAGAAAATGCAAAAAAGTAAAATCACTGAAAAACCTGAAGAGGCAATTTGGAGTAGTAGAAGTAATAGCTGTAGTATTATTATTAGTTGTTGGAGTAGTAGTAGTACATTTCATTCACAACCACAACAAGCTTAAAATGAATTTAGTAGCTTTAAAGGTTACCATGGCGATGTGGAATAACGGTTACACAGATACAGTCCCATTGACATTGCATTAAAAAATATCTCGGACTTTGTGGGGCTTTTATTTTGAAAATAAAGCTGATCCTAAGCTTCCTGTTTGGATACAGTGAATTTGTAGGCCTTTTAAAAAAACAAGAACATCCATTTCCTGTGCTTCCTGCAAGGATACAGTAACTTTTGAAGGGGTGCCTTAATCTGACTCATGATATTATCAAAGACATCTTTACTTGGCTAGTACAAACCAAAAGACATAATTATAGTTGCATGCGTTCCGGCCGTCAGCCTCCCAGGACTAAAGTGCTTGAGTGAATTATTTAAAAGGTCTCCTATTATGCTATTTTCAGGCATATATTATGGGTCTCAGATATATACAAATATCTAAAAAACATGTCTATGATGTGTTTTGATACAAATACGTAACAGATCATGCATTTTAGACATTCCTCATATCCCTCTGTTTCAGCCCTGTTAAAGAAGTACTGATTCAGGGTCAGTAGCTTTAAATTTCAACTGGGCTGACGCCCCCTTTGGAGATCTTTAATAAAGGACAACTGATAGTGTTTTATTAATTGGATGCAAATGTAGAAAATAATCCTTCACAGTGGTACCACTAACTTAACAGGACCTGTGCCCCATTTCTAACTGTAGCGCACATAAAGGGAAATATTGCCCCCATCACTTATGTTATATTATTGCCAACATAATTGTGGCAGGGGGGTGTGGTAGGGCGCCGGCTGCTGGAGTGATGGGAGTGGCTCGGCCGGAGACCAGACAGCTGACCAGAATCAGGTAATCAGTCACTCAATAAAAGCTTGTTGGTAACCTGGTTCTGGTCTCTCTTGCAGTAGAGGCTGGATCCTGAGTGGAGGATCCCCGGAACCGAAACAGCTTCGAACTATAGCGGGCCGTGTTTTATTTGTTTTTGTGAACTTTCCCAGTCTGGTAATGCTCACAATAATATTATATACAATGTGAAGAAATATGTACAACGTTGCACTTTCAGACATCCTTGCTCTGGCCTTGGTACAAAAAAAATCTCGCCTAGGGCAGCAAATTGGCTAGAACCGGCCCTGCTCTCTCTCACACACACACACACACACACACACACACACACACACACACACACACACACACACACACATGGCGCATGAGGATAAATGGCATGACATTCTCGAGAGCAAAACGTCACAAATTACCCATCATGCCTTGCAGTCAGAGCAGAAGTACCCGTATGTAGCTCATAGAGCGCAGTGGAGTTTCCCCTTAAGCCCCGCCCCCTCGGCTCAGTAGACTGAATGGAGAGAGAAAATAAATCTGGATTCAGCTTCTGGGGCATTTTATAACTTTAAGGACCTAATGATTCTGATAAGGGCTATAACATAGTTAATACTGGGTAGTTTATTTAGTTTAAAAAAAACTATCCGCTGACTTACAGACGTCTCTTTCCCAATGTTAGTCAATGGGAAAAAGTATATCTGGTCACGGACTGATACGGAAATTGTAGTACCGCCGTTTGGCCACTACGAATATTTTCATCAGAGTCCGGAGCACTTCCTGAGGGTTACACTTGGGCAGCATGAACTTGAAGGTGGATTGGCGCCCTTTTGTTGGCTGACAGAGACTTCCCTTCTGGGCTTATTCCTGGCGTTCCTGCAGAACCTCTCACATCACGCCTGTCCCCTGAAACAGAACAACCTCTGCTGCTGGGTCATTATTTAGATTTTACTCAAACAGCTGGGTGAGTTTTCCTTTTGTTTCTTATGAGCTTTATTCTTCTTAGTGTAAACAATTAAGTGTTCATTTCTCAGCTATGGAGTTGAACTAAAACCCAACTTTTTAATATGGTTTTTAATTTGGGTTAACTTTCAATTCTCATCATTGTCCATGTTTTACTGTATTTCTTTGTTTTGCTTTTATTTTACATTTTTATTTTCTTTTTAAAATGGTTTTATTTTATCCTATTTTAATTTCTTGTCAGCCTTAATTCAAGGGAATTCCATTAGGATCACTGTTGATGTTTTATCTTGTTCTGTGTTTATTTTAATATTATTTTAATATTGTTGTTATGTTTTCTGTAAAGCACTTTGGGCTGCCTTGTGCATGAAAGGTGCTATACAAATAAAGTTTATATTATTATTATTATTATTATTATCTGACTTTATTCTCTGTGTCATTTTCCATTGTGTGATACATTACAATTTGGAGGGAAACCGGCTGCAATAGGCGGCAATAATTAAAACATAGTCTTATATGTACATGTTAATTATCTTAGTCTTTTATTTATTTGTATCTATTCTCTATATTTTTTTTTGATTTAACTGAATTTAACATTTTTATTTTTTATCTTATTCTTTATTTTTTTGTGTTCATGTGCCAAACGTTTTAATACCCTCTCACCCTTTATTAGTTCCCTGCCTTTCAAGTACAAATGTGTTTCTTCTTCTATGGTGAATTAAGTGTGATGGGTTTGGGAGGATTGTGGGTCAGAAAGCGGGGGGCTTATTTAATTTATATCTATTGTATGAACTGCAAATGCTAATGTATTATTGGAAAAGGAGAAGATAAAATAAGTTGCTGAAGTTGCAAATCTGTCCCCAAAAACTATTTAGGAAGTCAATTTGGTACTAAAAGTTGTATATCCTGAATAACATTACGTTTTTAAATAATTTGTCAAAGTACACTTACATAAAGACAACCCGATGCCATTTCATGTTTTCCTCTGCTGATCCATTTACTACTTCCTCTTCTATTTCAAATGTTCCCGCTCATTTTTGTTGTGATTGCAGCAGGGCTCCCGGAAGAGCGTTGACTCATTCTCAATATCCATGGATATTATGACGTTAACACTCCACAACAAGTCCTGAATTCAGAGCCTTATTTTAAGAGGCTCTATTCTTCTTTTGGGGCTTTTCCCTTTCCTGTATATTCTATATGTTTGTGTGCATGTAAATGGTCTGCAAAGGCTTAAAACCCTGTGTCCTAAAACCCGGGAAATACTTTTCGTACTTTTTTTTTTCGCCGTTCGTCAGGAAGTCAATGGTTTTCTGAATGTGTTTTTGGTTGTTAACCTGAAGTAAGGTCTGTGGCTAACACCAGCTAAAGAGATTTTAACAAATAATTTCAGTAATTACCCCACTGGTGAATGTCTGAAATGTGTCATGAAAACACGTATGCTAATAAGTGACTAAATAAACGACTGAACGTCATCACGCCTTTAGCTGAGTGGTGGTGACACACAGCCATGAAACCGTGTTGTAGTTCCTTTGAAGCCTAGCATTAGCTTTTTACTTCTGGCAATTGCATTTACGCTTCAAAAATCTTAAAGTGGTTTTAATATGTGCAGATTATCCTGCTGAACCAAACATGTAAGTATCATGAACATGTGTTAGCGACAGAGATTATTTCCTTCCATATACGGAAATCAAATAGAGAAAAAGTCAGTAAATGTGTCAGGTATTGGATGAGGAGTAAAATAATAGAGTTTCTTTAAATGGACATACAGTATACTCTCGTTAAGTACCTTGTAATTGAGTACAGCACTTTAGTAAATGTTCTTTGTTACTGTCCACCTCTGGCCTTGTATGTTGTACTGGTTCAAATCTATCTATGTTTTCTAGTCAAAATGAAGATCGCTGCCTTCAATGTGAAGAGACTGGGATTGACTAAAGTCAACAAGAAGGCCGTACGGGACATTATCATTGAGGTAACTCACCGTGCTGAACCACACAAGTTTGTTCAGTGTAATATTTCAGTTAATGTTTTTGTACATGGTAAGACATTTAAATGAAAGGAGCTGTTTTTTTTATAAAGCTTAGATTTAAGTTTGTTCATAAGATCATCCGAAGAACAACAACAACAACAACAAGTATTTATCACTGGTCAGATTTGGTAGACACCTGAGGCCTGTACGACGAAGCCGGTTCAACCTAACCTGGATATGTTTGAGTTAGCCGGTTGGCCTAATCCAAAACATACGCGCTCTCGCTAAACGGTCCTACGACGCGGGTCATCAAGTGGATCGCTCAAGCCAGCCGTGTCCTATCTAGTTAGGTGCGCGTTCACATGAGAGGGGTGGTATTTGGAGCATTCGACCAATCACAAACATGGACAAGCGTACTGACAGCGCAGCGTCATACTTCCTGAATGAACAGTCAACTATATATTAGACAAATATGAAGACGTTAAACTTTAAACATCCATGACTTAAACACTTGATCCAGGATCAAAGCCACATAGCTGCAGCTGCGAGGTGAATACAGTCGTAACAGAAAAAGTGTTTGAATGCGTACATTAACAGGTTTATGATATCACTGCCCCGTCTAAGACATGATCTGACTTTAATTACATTTGACTCGAGTGTTTCGTCAACTTAATGTGTTGCTTAAAATACTTCTGCATACAGTATGTGACACTGTGAGTGTTGCACGGCCAGATACGGCTCGAGAAGCTGACTCAGATAAGGAAATATATGATACATTATGATGTGATATGATGTGATATGAGTGATATGATGTGATATGATGTGATATGATGTGATATGATGTGATATGAATGATAATGGGACACATCGACGTCTGCACTCACAGTGCCGCGGACTGTACGTAATGTTACTTTGATCCGGTTACTTGTGTTGTGGCAGATATTTATTAAGCTTTCTTAACGCTAATGTTATAATAGTCAGATTGCTCTGAAGATGGGAGGTGATATTCTATTAATGTTCACGTTCACACAGTCGTGATTTTTGCCGGCCGTCTTTCCTGCAACGGCAGTTTTTCTGTATTTCCTTTCTCCTGTAATATGACTTGATCGCTTTAAACTCTGCACACTGAGCTCTGATTGGTCAGCAGGCGGTGCTTTCACTGAGTTGATCTCTTAGCCTGCAACCTAACCTGCTCCGGAGCAGGTTAGCCGCTCAGCATAAGTTACCATGGAGATCTAGCCCGCTAAGAAGAGAACCAGCGTCGTAGGACCGGAAACCCCGAGTTTTCCCTGAAGTTAGCTCGCTAAGCGGAAATCCGGCTTCGTAGTACAGGCCTCTGCTGTAACTGTTAAACATATATATTAAAAACTTCTGCTACTGCAGTTACAAATACATTTTCCTATGCTGTATTTGGTTCTGCATCTCAAATATGAATGTTTTTTATTTGTATTTTTTATATAAGACATTTTAAAGTAGACACTAAAGATTTAGATAAAATGTGTCATAGTGGCTTACCTCCTTCAATGTAAGGCTTATAGTAGACCATGCTTGCTCAGTGTCACATATATGGAAAACTTTAATAAAACAAAGCCATTATTATTGTTGCTATTATTAGTCACATGTTTCTTTTTATAAGCCAACTCTTCTACCCGAATTTTTATTTTATATTGTGTTGTTTTTGTTTTGGTCTTTAAAGCATGTTTGAATTTCAATTCAAAGGCATTATTGTAATTTGTACCCCGCTTAGAAAATGAAAAAAAAAGGTTAGCCCCAAAGTGCAGGGTTAGGGCTAAACAATAAATACAATTTAAAAAAAGTGCTTTAGTTCTATGCTTTCTTTTCTCTGTGGTTGTGTTTTGCAGATTGTGTCTCAGCACAGCGTGGTGGTGCTGCTGGAGGTGACGGATGAGAGTGGTAAGGCCATGAAACTACTCCTCAAACACCTTAATAACTATGGGTGAGTTCTCCACACATAGTAGCATGCACATTCATTTAAAGGGGCCATATTCTGCAAATGTTCAGGTTACATTTTTTATTTGTGTCTCTACTGGGACATGTCTCCATGCTTTGATGTTCAAAAAGCTCTTTATTTTTCTCATACTGCCTGTGCCGCAGCACCTCTTTTCACCCTCTGTCTGAAACCAGAGCCCAGTCTGCTCTGATAATAACATTTTAATGTATGTGGCTAAAAAACAATCAAATCTTATGGGGCATCTAAAATGATACAAACAAATGGTTGATGATTGTGAGAGATATTCAGTTCCAGTTGTTTCTGTTTTCTGGCAGAGATAACAGAAGTAATCCGTACGGCATGCTGTGCAGTGAACCTCTGGGACGGAAGACTTACAAGGAGAAGTTTGTCTACTTCTATAGGTCAGAAACACAAGTACAGACAATCCTGTATGCGGTTAAAATACCTTTTTGGGCAACCAGTGCCTTCATTGTAGAGACAGACTTGAGATGGGGAGTGATGACACACGGCAAATGGTCTTTGAACTGGATTCAGACCAAGCCTCAGTACACATCTAACAATTGAGCTATACGTAATGTCTCACAGGAATTAAAATGTGTTTTAAATTTAAACAGCCACATTCAATCATACTTATTATTGAAAAACTGTGGAATATCAACACAAAAAAACCAGTAATGTTTGTTTTTGAACCAGTAATCTGTGACACATTACATTACTCTTCTTTGAGACGCTTGACTTCAATCTTTTAAGTCCTACAATTTATTGTTTGTCTATGGTTCGGTAGCTAAGACCCAGAACATCATAGGCTTTACAAATCATCACATTGTGCCGTTGGGCCAACTCTACAAACATTTCCTACAAGGCGTCACTGAAAAACTTCAAGTGGTTAATGAGCTATCTCACTAACTAATACAAATACATGAATAAACAAAAAAACATAACATGTGTGTTTATAAGCTTTATAATACAGAACATGTTTGTGGCTTTGTGTTTTAGAGAGGAAGAAGTGGAGATCATAGAGGCCTACCAGTACGTAGAAAAGAATGAAGATAATGGATATGATGAATATGATGATGAAGATGTGGATGAAGAAGATGTTGACGAGCTCGCCAGAGAGCCTTTCGCTGTCCTTCTCAAATGTCCAAACACAGGTATGTGTGTGTGTGTGTGTGTGTGTTTTTTAGACTATCATTGTGAGGATCAATTTGGGTTTTGTGTGTTGCGGACCTTTATGGATTATGAGGACATTCTGGCCTGTTCTCTATTTTGGTACAGACCTTCAATGGACTGTTTGAATGTTAAATCACTTCTTTAGTTAAAATAGGGTTAAAGGTTAGGCAAAATTGTTTTGTTTATGTAGGTCCTCACAGGTGTGTTTATGTGTGTGCATATGTCTTGCACAGCTTTCATTGTGAGGACCACTTGGAGTTTTAGAAGTTATGAGGACCTTTCTAGATCGTGAGGTCCTAACTTTGGGAAAGACCTAAATGGACTATTTAAATATAAATACTTTGTTAAAGTTAGACTTAGGTTGCGATAACGGCCAGGGAATTATTGTGTGTGTGTGTGTGTGTGTTGCCTCCAGTTGTGCAGGAGCTGGTGTTGATCCCAGTCCACATCAAACCAAGTGAGGCAGAGGCGGAGCTGATCGCTCTTCATGACGTGGTTGAAGATGTGAGGGAAAGATGGCAGAATGATGTAAGTGTTTAAAATATTATTGATGGTTTTGAGAGAAAACAATGTGTGAACATCTTTACATTTAACATTAACCATTTTGTGTTTTATCATTATTAAGTGATGGGTTTTTGAGGGATTAAATAGTTTTGTTTAATTTTGTTTCTCATGTAAGCAAACTTTGTTTAAGCTTTGAATACCAATACTAGGGGTGTAACGGTTCACAGAGTTCACGGTTCGGTACGTACCTCGGTTTGGGGGTCACGGTTCGGTACGGGTTCGGTTCAACAAGAAAAAGCAAAAAAAAGTCCCAAATGCATAATTCCAGGTTTGTTTTTTATTTATTTTGAACAGTAGTGCAGGTTTCAGTATAAAAATAAGGAACTCTAACATTTTGAATAATTAACTTTATTACACAGTGAAAAACAAACCACAAACAGTACCATACACTCAGATGGCCATATTATCTACAATGGCTGATGTCAAACAAAAAGGTTCAATAAGCTGTAAAACTAAAAAGAATGTCTTGAAAATATTACAAAATAAATAATAAGAAAGTGTTTCAATCACTTTCAATCACAATCAAAAAGCCGGGGTCCTCTACTATTGCATAAGGGCGCAGCATAGCCGTTGAAAAACATATGCCAAAAGCTTCCGTTATTTATTTTGGTCTCTCGGCTTTCATGTCTATTGGCTTCTTAAAAACAGCGGGGAAAAGCTGTTGAACTGCTGTTGTCTTTTGCCGGGCTCCGGTGATTGTCTAATCTGGGTGATGCCTTCTGATATGACGACACTCCGTCCTCGCACTCCATCGTTATTGTAGTCCACAGGGAACCCGAAATGTTCCCACACAGCTGATTTAAAAGAAGCAGGTGGGTCTTCTAGCTCCTGTGTGTTATCTGAACTCGCCATACTAACTTTTCTTCTTGTATTTTGTTCGTTTTGTTGTGTTTTCTTCTTCTTCGTTTGTTGTTTAAGGGCGGCTGGCAAACAGCTTCTAGGCGCAATACCGCCCCCTGGATTATATATAGTGTAGTGCAGGGGTCGGCAACAGGCGGACCGCGGTCCGGATCCGGACCCAGACGCCGACCTATACGGACCCGGACCTATAATCAACACATTCATTTTAACCGCCGCCGACAGGGGGTGAAAGAGACGATTGAGCGATACAGGGAGAGAAACACAGAAGAAGAGACGAGAGAGCGGCAGACTCAGAGAAGCGGAGAGGAAAGTGAGTGAAGAGAATAATTAGCGATACAGGGAGAGAAGCGGAGAGGAGAGTGAACAGGCGTGTTAGCGGCAGACAGGGAGAGACAAATAATTACACATGGCGCTCTCCAAGAAGAGGAAAGTGGACAGTGAGAACAGAGCTTTTAACCCTGAGTGGACTCATTCATGTTCATCCTGCCCACTGGGAGCACAGAACCAGTGTGTCTCATTTGTTCAGAGACCGTGGCGCTCATTAAAAGTGCCAAAAGGCCACTATGAGACAAAACACTAAGTGTTTGACCAAACATTCCCTCTCAAGTCAGAACCGAGGTCACAAAAAATAAATATCGTTCCAGGGCAGGTTAACCAAGGCTAACCAATGAGCACCTGCATGTGTGTATGAGAATGGCCCTGACACCATTTCAGCCCAGATTTAAACTCCTGGCAGGACAAGCTCAAGCTCAATTCTCGCACTGAATAAAACAATGTGAGTGAGGGACTGCAATATAAGAGGGAAAGAAAGAGACACTTTAAAAATGTTCAATTGTTATGATGTGTAAAGACTGATATTGTTCTATAATCGGCTGAAACTATTAAGTCATGATGTGAAACGGTTAACAAAGAAAAAGAGAAACTCAAGCTGCTGCTACATTTTATTTATCTAAAAGTAAGCACTTTTAAGATGCACACGTTTTCAAAAGCTATTTTATTTATTTTCTCTATTTTATTTTTAAATGCAGCCAGAGAGGAACATTACACATATCCACAGTATGTTACTGTATATCTGTATAGTTCAATGTTAATTGACAATAAATATTGTTGTTAATGAATTGTACTCTCTTTATTTGATTGGCAGTCAGTTGCACCCCTAACCAATACCATATCAATAAACTAAAAACAAATGAACATAATGTGTTTTTCCATTCTGAATTTGGTTTTGTTTTTCTTTCTTCTGCAGAACATTATGATTTTGGGAGACTTTAATGCCGCTGGAAAGTCTCTCTCCAAGAAGAAGAAGAAGACGCTCCGTATCTTCTCCGCTCCTTATCATTGGCTGATAGGCGATGATGTCGACACCACGGCTAGTAACAATAATGACAACGCCTACGACAGGTAATACACATTTCATTGTTACAGTTTAATCCAAGCATTTTTTGTGTTTGTTAAAAAAAATGAATTGTGCTGCATTTCCAAACAACAGGATCGTGGTTTACGGAGAGAGGATGCTGGAGGCCATCGTCCCCGACTCAGCCAAAGCCTACAACTTCGAAGAAGAGTTGAACTTGACAGAAGAAGAAGTGAGACTCATGTTTAGGGGTATCGTTGGTACGATACTGTAACACTGAAACCTGCTGAAGTGACACAGCCCAACCCATTACCGGTTTAAATGCATAGATGTAAATGTTTCCGGTTTAGCACTAGCAGCATCGTAAACAATACATTTTATTTGGGATTATTAACAGCTACACTACTGAAGCCCACCAGCTGGTTGGAAAGAAGACTAAAGCACAAGTGGATAGTTTTATAAAACTGCCAGAAGGGTGACAAAGATTAGGTCGGCTAGGAACATTAGCTATCTACCTAACAAGCTGGCCAACGAAAGTTAGCTATCTACTTTACAAACTAGAAAACATTTGCTCTCTATCTCACTTAGATAGCTAGTTTATGTTAGCTATATATCTAACAAGATAGCTAGCCAATGTTAGCTATCTAGCTGACTATTGACACATTGGTGGCTCGCATAACTTAGGACTATTATTTAATATCCTACGGTTAGACTTGCAGTGCGAACTTGTGTCTACAGTTCTGGCAGTGAGAGTCATTTAAAAAAACATTGTTGACATGCTTTTATTAAGCCGACCGACCGCTGTCATATAGCCAGCAGCTAAAATTCACAAACATGCGTTGTTTGGATAAACTAATCACATAATGGTTATCTAAATGGTTAATTTCTTTCCCGAAAAAGTGTTATAACTTAATAACAGTCATTCAAAAGCTTAAAAAGCGGTTTATTTATTAAATAAATTGTTGATGAAGCTGGAAACCCTATTCCAAGTAATGCTCTAACCGGAAGAACAAACTCAAAATAAATATTGACGCTATTTAATGTTATTTTCTGTCCCAGACTCAGAGTGTCAGTGATCACTACCCTGTGGAGGTGGAGCTGAAGCAGAAAGCTCTGAGAAAAAGGAATCCAGGGACAACAGGGGGTAAAGATGTCTCTCGTTTCATCACCATCAGTGACACATATTAGACATTGGAGTGTATTTAGTTCTGTTTTTATGGCTCTTGCTGCATCATGAATCTCACATTAAGAATATAATTACATTCCGTTTGTACTGATCACTTACAGGAGCCCAGAAGAAGAAGGCCGGGCCGGCAGCGAAAAGAGAGAGGAGTGTAAACCAAGAGAAGAGGAACCGATCTTCAATAGATATCCTCTTAAAGTAGTTTAGTTATTAGCTTGTAGTGATGAGCGCTGGTTAAGTGTATGAACAGAATAGAGCTTGTATTGCTTGATGTTTTTGATGCAACCTGAAGTTCAGCAACAGAACAGTTTTCAGTAATGTAGGACGCATTTTGTTAAGTGAAAAGGTTTAACCTAAATTCATAGAATCTAAATGTTTTTCAAAGGAGGTTGAAGGTGAAGACGTCATTTTAAGATTTGTAATCAAAGTATTTTAACTATTTGGTGGAAAAACAAGTTGCTTGATTAGTTTGTTTGTGTTATTTTGTGACTTTAGTTCATTCAAATTCACCTATATAACAAATACACTAACTGAGAGACAGACAAGCAACTCCTGTGTTTTGCGAGGTAAAATTACAGTTTTTTTCAATTAAATCTGGCTTCAGGGCTGTTTGTCATCCAGGTAAAGCTTTTTTAATGTTCGAAATATAGACCTTTTTTTAAATTGACTAAAACATTTTGCTGACACACAGCAATATATTTCTGAGCTTTCTGCTGGCACTTTTCCTCCAAATGTACTATTGATAAGTACTTCGTCCACAAAAATATACCTTTAAACTATATTCACAGACGCATGGCAGAACTTATGATATCACTACTTATTTACTCACACTGCTTTTTGTCCTCTGCAATACAATTAATCATCCCATTTGATTTTATGTTGTGCTTTCTTTATCATTTAAATGTACTTCAATTGCTAGAAAGAAAAAATGGCCATTCTAACCAGCAATGAGTAATGTTACTCAGTACAGGACATGTTGCTTGTTTTGGGATTTTTTAAAGATTCTTTCTTGTATTGATTAAGAGTAACAACTGTTCCATGTTGTATATTAAAGAGCCAATCAATTCTTACATCTTCCACATGAACCTATTCTTCTTTTGGGGTTTTCCACATTACATGACATGTCACTTGTTAGACGCTTTTATCCAAAGCGACTTACACGCATTCAGTACTGTGGGCAATCCCCACAGGAGCAATTTGGGGTGAAGTGTCTCAGGGACACAACGACATGCTGACTGCAGTGGGACTCGAACTTGCTATCCTCTGATTCGAAGATCAGCACACTAACCCACTGAGCCACAGCCTTCCCTTTTCCCTTTCCTTTAGTGTGTTATAGGTTTTAGTGCATGTAAATGGTCTGTAAAGCCTAAAATCCCTGTGTTCCCTCCAGAGAGTGACATCCCGAATGTTCAAGTCAAAAAACACTCCAATACTGTTTCAACTCCTAATTTTTTATTAGAGGTGTTATCATTATAAGCATGTATTTGCTTATATATTTTGAAAGGAAACATATAGAGAGATGTTGACGAGCTGCATGAGATCACATCAAAAACACAGCTCTGTTAGTGAAACAACATGAGACTGATATCTCACTCATGAACGTGAAGCTGACGGAGTATATTAAGTACATTTAAAAGTTGACTCATCGGTCATATAATCTCATTTTCTGATAGTGTGAAAGGCGACAGAGCTCTGCATACAGGAAACACTCAATGACACAGATAACACACACAGTGCATCTGTCTGCGGTGTGTGGTGTGTGTGTGTGTGTGTGTGTGGTGTGTGTGTGTGTGGTAGTAGTGTGAACTTCCTGTATCGTAGGTTTCTTCTGTTTTCAGTGTGCTGTCCATTCTGTCTGCTGATCTGACGGTGAGTTGCTTTTTGTTGCTCTCACAGAAAACTGAACTCCATGAGAAAATACATATAACTATAAAAACATAGAAAAGTGCTGCTGGTGCAAATATTATAACATATTGTTTTGTTATTTACGTTATCAGTTACAGAGCAGCTGAGCATTAATTACTATGTCATTTATTAACCATGTTATCTCTTAACTAATGTTTTGCTGATGCATTTTATTTAAAGTAACTTGTAGTTTACTTCAATATTTCAATTTTTTTACCACTTTACTACAATTCTTATTAAAAGAAATGTAAATGTTTACTGCACTGCATTAAAACTGCACGCTATTAAATGTTAAAGCTTTGCCCGGCTTGAATATGTGATGCAATATTTCAGTTGCAAATACATTATACACATTTTTACCAGCTCAACTTAAATGCTGCTTACGTTAATGCATCAATTACAATTCATAAAATACATCTGTAATATTTAATAAACCTCTATAACTGTGTGCTTTTGTAACTTTAAGTATATCTTGCTGCTAATATACTTGAAACATAGTCAAATTGTAATAGGGTAGTTTTTAAATGAATTTTTTTTACCAATATAACATTTTCAACGTGAAATATGTTAAATATTTCGTGATCTTGTCCTGAAGAAGATCACATTTTATCTATTTAATAATTTTCTTAATTATACTTCCTCTCGATGAGATTAAGATTCTTTGTACTATTATTTTCAACTGTTTTCTACATACTTAGTTTCGCCTTCATATTGACTCCTATCTTAGAAATAAAGTCACCTCTGTGCTGCATGTTAACTTATTATCAGTAATTATAATGCGTAGTCTCATGTAAACGTTTAATTACAGCTGCTTTACAAAACCCAACGCTGAGTTTCTTTAACTTCCGTTTTCATTTCTTAGTTTCTCACTTTTACAACTTCCATTTCTTCTTTTTTTCTGCATCTGTTGCTCTTTTTCTCCCACTATCTGTTTGCTTTTACTTTCAGTTTTAACAGCATATAACAAAACGCATTTAGTCATCTGATAACAAAATGAAGATCGCGGCCTTCAACGGCAAAAACCTGGGATGGAAAAAGGTCACAGACAAGGCGGTCGTTCACATCCTCACCAAGGTGACACTCCTTCATAATCTGATTTTATAATAGCTTGATAATAACAGCAAACTGTGTGTAGAGTGAGTGATATGTCAACACTGTGTTTCTGTTACAGATCATGTCTCAGTACAGCGTGGTGCTGCTGCTGGAGGTGATGGATACGAGCGGTAAAGCCATGCAAAGGTTATTGAAAGAGCTCAACAAAATAAGGTGAGTCTTCTGCAGCGTTTCATTTTGCAGTTTCAGTTTCTGCCACCTGGTAACTCAACTAAATACTTCAACCACCTAAAATCTATATATGTAAACTGTCATCTCACTCTTAAACACCAGGAGGAATACTTGTTTGACTCAGTTGTTTCCAAATCTTATCGACAGTGCCCAACTTTTGTAGCTTTAAATATATATTACATGTCCCTTTGCTTTCAAACTATAGAATATTTATAAATATTTTCTGATGACTAGAACTGCAGTTTCAGCATGTGACAGAGCGCTGAAAAACTAAAGACACTTTAGAGAGGAAGCATAAAAGTAACAGCAGCAAACTTCTTCT
>JAAKFY010000006.1:6377228-6484728 GCA_011823955.1 Dissostichus mawsoni | reverse complement strand
GACATTCTGCCTGGAGAGGGCTAAGTGCCTTACTCAAGGGCACACTAGTGGTGGTGTTCCAGGCGGGATTTGAACTCACAACCTTCCGATCTTCAGCCCACCTCACTATCCATTAGACCACCACTACCCTATCATATGCTTAAAACAGTCCTGATGCTCTTCTAGGTAATCATACATCCTGTCATGTACACAGTTACAGTTGGGATACCTTTGTTATCATGTTTCTCTGATATTGGAAGAGTACATTCAGTATTTTCCCAACAATATTAAACTCTGAGAGAAAGTGCCACGTACATTTCAATTTACAGGATGTTCGTTGTGTTCATAACTCTAAATGTACACTCAGAGGAGCATTTTGTTTACCTCTTTTGCATAATTTAAATGAATTTCAAAGCCCCGGTTTTATCATTATTTTGCAGCAGACATTGTCTCAAAACTATTTTAGAAGAATTAACTAATATACCAGGATATTACCATTTTAATTTTCTGTTAAACCTTAGTCATTATGAAGATACAGGGGAGTTTTCCTTCTGTACTGCAGATGTTTAAAGTCTGCTCTCTGACAATTCAGCCTTTAATCACTTTATGGTTGTTTTGCATTTGAATGATTAAAGATATGCAAATGCTGCTCTCGCTGTGATAAAAAGTGAAAGACTGTTGTTTGTTTTAGTCGTCCTTAATCAGAAGGCGATTTGTTAATTTTTAACAGGTGGATAGTTTAGTTGTACTTAAGTAAATTTCACCTACAGTACAATTACTTTACTGGAGTATTTCTAATTTCTGACGCGCTTTTGACTTCTGACCTCTACATCTAAAAATATTTTATCATAATACAAAATTATTTTAGTTAACTAGATGTATTTGACAATTAGTAACTTCTTATATTTACACTATATGATGCAGCGCTGTACTAGAAGAGGTTATATAATTGGCTCATTATCACATACTACAACATTAAAACGTATTTGTGAGGTTAAAAAATAACAATAATATAACGTTCTGTGGTAATATAACACAATACTTCTGCATGAGGAGTCCTTTTACTTTAAGTCTGATAAAATACTGTTTATGATGTTGTCATTTCTTCTGCAGAACATTATGATTCTGGGAGATTTTAATGCCGATGGACGTTATCTCTCCAAGAAGAAGAAGGACACGCTCCGTATCTCCTCGGCTCCTTATCATTGGCTGATAGACGATGATGTCGACAACACCAGTAGCAACAATAATGACCACACCTACGACAGGTAACACACATTCCAAAGATTTGTGTTTGTTAAAAAAGTCATTTTTTCCCACACAATGATATGTTTTTTTACATCTTGCTGTGTAGCCCTGTATTACAAGATACACTGCAAATATTAAACAGGGACTTTAATTAAATGTATTATGTCCACAGATAACACATATTTGTGTAACCCCTAGATTCCACCGGGAGCGTCTGCGCTGCGTTACGGCTACGCCACGCCACGCTGCGACCTCCTCCTGCGTCATAACCCACCGGGCGCGTTTCAAAACGTTGCGGAAGCGGAGCGTCCTGTGTGCAGGCTCGCAGTTGTTGTTGATTTGGGTGGTCTGCAACACGAGTTTATTTGGGGGATGGGCCTGGGCCGGATGAACGTTCCACTTCCTGCCTGCGCTACGGCTGCGCCGCGCTGCGCCGCGTCAAAAATAGGATTCATCCTATATTTTAGAAATTCCTTGCGCCGAGGCGCTTCTGGGACGCTTCGAGCCGCGGCGCAGCGTGGCGCAGCGGGTCTGGTGGAATAGCACCCATTGACTAGAGTGGCCGCGATCGCTAAAAACGCCGCAGCGTGGCGTGGCGTAGCCGTAACGCAGCGCAGACGCTCCCGGTGGAATCTAGGGGTAAGGTTAGTTGAAAGCAATAATATTAAGTAGAACCTATTGTTTTTTATTTGAACTTAATCTTATTGTTTTCAAGTAACCTAATACAATTATGTGTTATCGGTTTACATCATATATTTGTTTAAGTCAACGTTTACATTTTTTTTCAGTGTAGGTAGATGTTTTTGAACTGGGTTGGCAGTCTTAAAGACACAGGTGTTTTAACAGCTCCAAGTTAACCAGATACAACACACACACCTTTCATTCAGACTTTGTAGACTGTTGCCGTGAAGGTAAGGTACGTTTATTTATCTAGCACATTTTCAGACACAGAGGCAATTCAAAGTGCTTTACATCAACATTAACACACAATAGGAAGACAAACGAAAAAAACACAATAAATAAACACAATGGAATAACAGATTCATATAAACCATGCATAAAAGAGATACAGAATAGTTTAAAAACAACCTTGTAAAAACAATAGGTGCTGCAAGAAGTGTAGGGATACAACAAGTTAAATGACCTCTGGGTAAGCAGCTGTAAAAAGTGTTAAAGAGAACATGAAACTCTGTTAGGGGGGGCGTGTGGCGCAGTGGGTTGTGCGTAGGTGTTCGGATCAGGGGGTCACAGGTTCAAACCCCACTGCAGTCAGCATGTCATTGTGTCCCTGAGACACTTCACCCCAAATTGCTCCTGTGGGATTGTCCACAGTATTGAGTATGTAAGTCGCTTTGGATAAAAGTATCATGTAATGTAATGTAATGTTATGTTTGAATCCTTGTCCGTGCAGAAAAGCTTTTTTAATATCCAAAGACAATCTCTGGATTTGAATCTTGATATTTCACCACACACAGGATCGTGGTGTTCGGGGAGAGCATGCTAAAAGCCATTGTAACCGGATCAGCCAAACCCTTCAACTTCCAGAGAGAGTTCCACCTGACGGACGAAGAAGTGAGACTCATCGACAGATGACTGAGATTACAGATGACTGAGCATGGTGGTTATTAAACCTTTATATCTGTCCCAGACTCTGAGTGTCAGTGATCACTACCCTGTGGAGGTGGAGCTGAAGCAGAAAGCAGCGAGAAAAAGAAAAAGAAACGCACCACCCGCCAAAGGACAACTCACAAGAAAGGTAACGTTTGTTTTATTGACATCAGTGCCTTTTGGATATTGTATTTTTCGCCTACAAACATGTGTAACAGTCTTTTTTTAGTCTGACGTGACTTTGCAATCACACTGTTTACATATCTTCTTCTTAGACGTCATAAAAATGCATTTCCTTTTGTTTAAAGACTTTTTTTAAACTGTCTTCTCTTTCATTTCTAAATGAACCGTTACAGGACCACAGAAGAAGAAGGCAAAGCTGGTGGCACCACAGAAAAGAAGAAGGCAGAGCTGGTAGCACCACAGAAGAAGAAGAAGGCAGATCCGGTAGCACCACCGAAGAAGAGAAGAAGAAGCCATCAAACACACCGACCAAGAGGAGACGTTTAGACAAATGAACAACAAATAGACTTTCAGACATCATTTGTCTTCCTTATTTGAAATATTTGTCACATTTAAATAACCTCATTGAGGAAGAAGACTCCATCTACTCAAAAATGTGATTTAATTATTTCTCTGTGTTTTAGCTTCACTGTGCAGAAAGCTTAGTTAGACGTTTTGGTGGTGGAGGCCAAACACGGAGCAACTGCTGTAACTGCTCGATGAAGATATAAGAAACTAGTCATATCAACTTAAAATGTGATTATATGTCAGTGTTTATGTCTTAGCCCTCCTCCAAGTCCAACCCACCAAAGCTCAATTCAATCATTCATGTGCAATATCATATTTCGATGTAACTTTTGATGTTATCTATTTAAGTTTTCACTTATTTATTATATCATGCCTTTGTCTAATTTGACTTGTTGCATTGTTCCTTTGCTGCTGTACACTGCAAATGACCCCACTGTGGAATAATAAAAGATGATCTTATCTCAAAGTTTGCTCTGATTGTTTCTAAGTGATTAGCAGGAGTTGAGTTAGCCACAGAGGTCTCTTCATCTCCACAACAAACAGACCTGGTGATCAAAACCCCGTAAAAACAATGAATAAAGAAGTTTGACGTTAGAAAACGGAGTTTCTTCTGCATGCTGTTCGGGTGTCGCTAACTTTAGCTCAGCTTTAGCTCAGCTTGTTTCTCAGATATCTTCAGATCCAGACGTCCCATCACTGAAAACCTTCAGCAGAATAAAACATAGAGTTAAAAAGCACCAAGATGTAAAATGTGTATGGTAAAAAGGTGTATAAAAAGAGTACTTTTACTTTTACTCATGTACCAGATCTGAATATTTCTACTTGTACTCAAGTACAAGATCTGAGTACTTCTACTTTTACTCAAGTACAAGATCTGAGTACTTCTACTTTTACTCAAGTACAAGATCTGAATATTTCTACTTTTACTCAAGTACAAGATCTGAGTACTTCTACTTTTACTCAAGTGCAAGATCTGAGTACTTCTACTTTTACTCAAGATCTGAGTACTTCTACTTTTACTCAAGATCTGAGTACTTCTACTTTTACTAAAGTACAAGACCTGAGTACTTCTACTTTTACCCATGTACAAGATCTGAGTACTTCTACTTTTACTCAAGTACAAGATCTGAGTACTTCTACTTTTACTCAAGTACAAGATCAGAGTACTTCTACTTTTACTCAAGAACAAGATCTGAGTACTTCTACTTTTACTCAAGATCTGAGTACTTCTACTTTTACTCAAGTACAAGATCAGAGTACTTCTACTTTTACTCAAGTACAAGATCTGAGTACTTCTACTTTTACTCAAGTACAAGATCAGAGTACTTCTACTTTTACTCAAGAACAAGATCTGAGTACTTCTACTTTTACTCAAGTACAAGATCAGAGTACTTCTACTTTTACTAAAGTACCAGATCTGAGTACTTCTACTTTTACTCAAGTACCAGATCAGAGTACTTCTACTTTTACTCAAGTACAGATCAGAGTACTTCTCCCACCTCTGGTTAAATGTCTGTGTCCTTGTATTTGTCATTGTTGATGCTGCAGATAGATTTGCTGTGATGCAACATTTCAGACTACGTATTGTTGTATCATATCATGTCATATAAATGACCTATTGGGCTGGTTTTAAAACCTAAAGTAGCATGAAATACAATCACACAGACACATCACCTCTCATGGTTAACTGACCAGAGGCAGTACGGCTGAAATAAGGAGCCAAACAAACACGAGTAGATCAGCTTTTCTCCAAAAAAGACTGCAATTAAGTGATTTCAAAGGTTCAGTTATGGATTTATTTTTGCATGAATAGGCTTCGTCCTCCAGCAGAATGAACAGGTAGCTTCTTGACATTTTCCCTGAAAGTCAGATATTTGACACCCCGTCTCCTCCTCCTTCGGGAGAGGATTAAAAAGGCACGAGACACCTGAGACAGCTCACTGTGGCCGGACATCTTACACTGACTGGTCCACTTCTTTTTGACTACCATTTTCTGCAAGTCTTCTTCTTCTGCATTTGATCCTAAACCTCTACTTCTTCTATTTTCTTAGTCTTTGCACAACCTGCCTCTCTGCTTCCTTTCAATCCACCCTCCTGTCTCCATCTTTCTCTCAGTCTCAGCTCCTCTCCCTCCACGATGAGTCTGAGTCGTTCGAAGCGGATCAGCTCTAGCAGTTCAGTCCGCAGCAGCAGTGGAGTTGGCTCCAGGAGGCTCAGTGGCTATGGTTCTGGTCCTGGAGGTTTCAGCGGTCTCTCTTTGAGCAGCAGCTCTTTGTACGCAGGCACTAACGGGCTCCACCACGGCCTCGGGGCCCCACTGGCCTCTCTGTCCGTCAACAGGAGCCTGCTGGCCCCTCTGAACCTAGATAGACCCCAGCCTCTCCATGAGCCGCGCCCACGAGAAGGAGCAGATCAAGAGCCTCAACAACCGCTTCGCCACCTTCATAGACAAGGTACAGAGACGGAGCTCCATTCAGCTTTTACAGGAGGGGGAAGGCGTTTTTGTATTATTGTTATATGTTTTATTGAACAAGGATCATGCATAGAAATAAATCTCACACAGAAGAGACCATTCATAATTTACAGTGGGGGGAAATTAAAACGTGTTTTTTATATTATTGTATGTCTTTATTAAATGCATTAAATACATAAATCAGAAAGAGTTAAGACGCCAGATTAAAAGCTCATTTCCATCTGTAGTCCTTGGACAGTTACACACATAACAATCACCTGGTGCCTACACACAATTAAAACAGATCAAAATACAGATGTGTAAAATAGTACTGTCACTACTTGTTTCAAGTATTTCCATGTTTCATAGACAAGGTAAAGAAATGGAGAGCCATTCAGCATTTACAGGGGGGAAAGGTGTCTTTTTATTATTGTTATATGTCTATTGAATGCATCAGAATCAGGTTTATCACCAGGTAGGTTGACACGTACGAGGAATTTGAGTTGGTGTCGTGGTCCATACATAAAAGTAAAACAAAAATTAAAACACAGATAGAGAACTATTTTAAGAAAAGATAATAATATTAAAAATAATAAAAATATAGTAAAATATAGCAGTATTCACAAAGAAATAAATACATAAATCAGAAAGAGTTGAGATGCCAGATTATGGCTAAAAACTCATTTCCATCTGCAGTCCTTGGACAGTCAAATCAAAATGAGCCAAAATCTAAATACCGAGATCAAAAAACAGATGTGTAAAATACTGCTGCTACGACTTTCTGCAAGTAGTTCCATGTGTTGCTCCTTAATACTTGAATACCAACGCTTTTACTTCAGTAAATATTTGATTGGGGACTTGTTGCTATGTTTTTCTGCACTGTAATATTCCTACAAAAATAACAATGCTATTTTCGCCTTTAAAATGTAATAATTACAATTTTCTTCCCACTATTTTTCTGACTTTTTTATAAACTAAATATGAATCAATCTCTTTCTGCTTCAAAATGAAAATGTAATTCACTGAACTTGCTCTTTTAAAAGGCAATAACAAAAAGAAACAACACACCCTTTATCCTACAAAAAAAAGTTACTTCCATGAGCAACAACTTTTCTCATCTTTATCAGACTTATTTGCATTTGATGTGTCCATTTAAATGTTGACACTTTATCTGAAAAACACATTGTTTACATGTTGTCCTTTCACATGTCATTGTTATTTAGAAATTGGTTGAGAGCCTCTTCAACAACACACGCTGACCTTGAGGACGACCTACACAAGCTGATCTAAAAGGAGCTTTTATGGGGGATACCTTTAATAAAAAAGTAAAGTAGTGGATGTTAAATTGGGGAAGTCAGTCTGAGAAGAAGCGCAGTTTTTCCCACAGGAGCCGCTCTGAGATAAAGCCGTTCATTGAAACCGTCCTCAGGGAACATCTCTGTTTCTCACGGAGTCGATGACACGCCTCACAAAGGAGCCATTGTTGCTTCAGCAGAGATTCACTTCAGGTGCACAGGACACAGAGACACAGAGACACAGAGACACAGAGACACAGAGACACAGAGACACAGAGACACATCTACAAATGTACAATTGTACTTTTTTTATGGACCACAAAAAGTCCCTATTCTGCTTTTTGTTGGTTTTCCTTCCCTGTGGTGATATATAGGGTTTTTAAATGCATCCATTTACAGGATGCATGTAAATGGTCTGCAACGGCTAAAATCCCTGTGTTCCCTCCATTGAACTTCTTTGTTTACTTCCTGAACATAGTGACATCACTACATAACACTCGCACTCCTACTGGCTAGCGCTCCAACACATTGTACGTGATAGGCTAAGAGGCGGGACATCTCTAAGCGGTTGACCAATCACAACAGAGCCGGCCAGCTAACCAATCAGAGCAGACTGGGCTCTGGTTTCAGACAGAGGGTGAAAAGAGGTGCTGCAGCTCAGGCAGTATGAGAAAAATAAAGAGCTTTTTGAACATTAAAACATGGAGACATGTCCCAGTAGAGACACTACATACTGATATACACCTGAACATCAGCAGGAGAGGACTCTTTAAAGTAGAGACACTACATACTGATATACACCTGAACATCAGCAGGAGAGGACTCTTTAAAGTAGAGACACTACATACTGATATACACCTGAACATCAGCAGGAGAGGACTCTTTAAAGTAGAGACACTACATACTGATATACACCTGACATCAGCAGGAGAGGACTCTTTAAAGTAGAGACACTACATACTGATATACACCTGAACATCAGCAGGAGAGGACTCTTTAAAGTAGAGACACTACATACTGATATACACCTGAGCATCAGCAGGAGAGGACTCTTTAAAGTAGAGACACTACATACTGATATACACCTGAGCATCAGCAGGAGAGGACTCTTTAAAGTAGAGACACTACATACTGATATACACCTGAACATCAGCAGGAGAGGACTCTTTAAAGTAGAGACACTACATACTGATATACACCTGAGCATCAGCAGGAGAGGACTCTTTAAAGTAGAGACACTACATACTGATATACACCTGAACATCAGCAGGAGAGGACTCTTTAAAGTAGAAAGACTACATACTAATATGAACCTAACATGAGCAGAATAGGGACTTTAATTTAAGTGATACAGTGATTCTGTGTAAAATGTACAATAATAGAATCAATTAACCTGTAGAAAAACAGTTTTGTTGAGCAGCTAGATATTCTTAATTTAAAGTGCAGAATCGTCTCCAAATTTAAGTTTTAAATGTTCTCATTCATTTCAGATTGCCAACGTGTTTGTAAGACATTGCAGTACATGAAAAGTAAAATAATTGATAATTGTGGGGTGTAAGTTACTAACGTTTCTAATTGTAGAGTTTCAAGAGAGAATATTGTGATAGAAAGACATTTTGTAACTCCATCCTCTTCTCTACACGAGTCTCATGTTGTATTTCCAGCTGACACACAAAGAGTCTTTGTTTGCTTCAGTGGTTGCAGAAGCTTTTACCTGCAGGAGAAGTGAGACTCTTTTGGGTCCTGGTTGCATAATGGCAATAAATGGTCCTTGAGTACTTCCAATGTTGGACTTTGAGGCAATAGGACCTCTTCTTCTTCCCTTCAGAACTGCTAAAAGGCAACGGACTAATAAACATACCCTGCAAGTAATCCAATATGGCTGCACTAAAACATTAAAGAGACCCCCCCATGTAGAGAGTAATCTGTCTGATGCAGAAAGCAGGATGCAGGAAGATAACCCAGTTTAATTCTGCATGAACCAACATACATGGAAATGTGATAGTTAGGCAGTCTAGTTTATTGATATAGAACATTTCAACAGCGAGGCAATTCAAGGTTCATTACAAAAAGCATTAGAAAAGAAACACCTGATACAAATGTATTTAAAAAAGACAAGAGAACACAAATTAAAACAATCTAAAATATAATTAAATAGGTTTAAAATAAATATATATATATGAGGGCAGCGGATCTGCATTTTCTGGCGTAGAAGCTGAGCATAAAACCATTTGCTGATACTGGTATTTGCAGGAATGCTCCTGGTAAAAAGGCTACAAGCTTAAAGGTCCCCTATTATGCAAAATCCACTTGTTCATGTCTCTTCTACTCAACATGTGTCCCCTCTTCTTCATGTCTCTTCTACATCAACATGTGTCCCCTCTTCTTCATGTCTCTTCTACATCAACATGTGTCCCCTCTTCTTCATGTCTCTTCTACATCAACATGGTCCCCTCTTCTTCATGTCTCTTCTACATCACATGGTCCCCTCTTCTTCATGTCTCTTCTACATCAACATGTGTCCCCTCTTCTTCGTGTCTCTTCTACATCACATGTGTCCCCTCTTCTTCATGTCTCTTCTACATCAACATGTGTCCCCTCTTCTTCATGTCTCTTCTACATCAACACGTGTCCCCTCTGTGGAAAGACACTCTGAAAGTTTCAGGAACAAAGATTCTCTCTCTTTTTGTCCTGATCCATTTCTATAAAAACCTGTCTGAAAATGAGCTGATCAGATTTTGGCCACTTTGTGATGTCATAACGATGTTTTGGCTTGAGTAACCATTAGCCAATCAGCAACCAAGGTAACCCCCCCCTCCCACCTTATCACCTGAATCTCCTCCTAGAGCACCATTGAGTTCTTTTAACCAAATATCTCTCTGAGGGGCGTGGGGAGGGGCTCCTTATTTTCATCTAAAGTAACAGACAGAGAATCAGCACTTTGGAAACAGGGCTGAAACAGAGGGGATTATGGGATGCTGCAATGATCTGTTTGGTGTTTGGAGCCAAACACTTCAGAGACATGTTTTGTATATATCTGAGACCTTTAATATATTGATGAAAAATAGTATAATAGACCTTTAAATCGAGATTGAATGAATGCACCTGGGATTTAGACGGCCATTTAAACCTTGAATCAGAGGCATTAAGGATATTTAAGCAATCTGTCCCATTTCCGTCCTTTGAGTTGTTGTAACCGGATGATAGCGGTTGTTTCTCCGAGGGAGAGAGGATTCTGCTGCGAACACAACACAGGCTTTGTTTCGGAGGCAGGAGGGATAAAAGGTGTTGGATATACCTGGCTGCAGGCGGGAAACACGAGCTGAGCAGATACAGGCCGGTGTTGAGATGCTGGAACGATGACAGTTTTACCTCTGAAGACGGACCTTATTCTGCAGCTACAAAAACATTTTTATGTAATGTGTTATCATCTGCTGAGGTGGAAGTGATTTGTCATGAAGGAATGTTTGATTTGTCCATCCTCTGCTCTGAGAGGCTTTTTGTGAGGAGGCTCCGGATGTCTGGAGGTCAAGATGAGATGATGATGTTCATAATGGTCCTGGCTCACAGGGAAAATAGTATTTACTACGGTGGCCCTGAAGGTCAAAATATAACGTTTCACGAGAGAACATTTCAGAAAATAAGACAATGACCATTATAATTATAAAAAACACAAAAATTCCAGAAAAACAAAAACATTTTTGAAAAGGGGACGACGTTTACTTACATTTCAGAATACACAAAGACATTTAACCAGACTAAACATTTCAGAAAACACAAAAACATTTCAGATGAAACGACAACGTTTAAAAAAACACAAGAAATGTCAGCAAACAAGACAATGTTTCACAAATGATGTCATCAGAAGCGTTTCGAAAAATGGCAGAAAAGCGACATTTCACAAAATACAAAATGTGTTATTTCTGTAAAGAATGCCAACAATGCCCTGTTTCAAAAACGAACAATTTGGCAACAACAATTTAATAATAAAATGATTGGTTTGCAGTTGTGGATATGCACAATTTAAAGTGAATACCAGCACATAGTTTACCAAAAGATGAACTAAAATAACTAGAAGCTAAAAGTTCATTGCTTTGAATTTCTGTTTAACGTTTTCTATCAATTTCGCTTTCTACAAAGTCAAAGGAAGTTATTTGCTGCCAAACTGCTGCATCAGCTGTATACCCTTCAAAGACTCTTCCTCTGTTATTCTTACCCCACCAACGTTACCCAGGTGCGTTTCCTGGAGCAGCAGCATCAGAGAAAACAAAGCGTTTTGAAAACTGAAAAATGTCAGAAAAGAGACGTTTCACAAAATACAAAATGTGCTATTTCTGTAAAGGGATGCCGTGTTTCAAAAACGAACAATTTGGCAACCAGATTTTAATAATACAAGTATTGGTTTGCGGTTATCGATATGGACACATCTTTTATCACACATACATTTATATGCAATTCCCAGGATATCACTTTGTTAACAGTTACATTTCATTAGTATTACACTGTATTAAGCTTTAATACCATCATTGCCATAACACTTCCTACCTTATTTACTCTTAAATCCAGGCTGAAGACTTTTCTTTTTGCCGCTGCTTTTAATTGAACTATTCACATCTCACACTGCACTGTAACTTTTATTCATGTACCTTCATGTTTTATTATCTTTGCTTTTAAATGAGTGTTTTTAAATGGCATTTTATAATATGTTTCTTAATGCTCTTAATGTCTTTCATTGTCGTAAAGCACTTTGAATTGCCTTGTGTTGAAAAGTGTTATATAAATAAACTTGCCTTGCCTTATTTTTTACTCCTCCAACATTACCCAGGTGCGTTTCCTGGAGCAGCAGAACAAGATGCTGGAGACAAAGCTGGACCTCCTGCAGGGTCAGGGGGCGGTCCGCTCCAACGTGGAGCCCCTGTTCGAGGCCTATATGGCGGGTCTGAGGCGCCAGATGGACCTGGTCAACAACGACAAGACCAAACTGGACGGAGAGCTGAGGAACATGCAGGGCCTGGTGGAGGACTACAAGCACAAGTACATGGGTTTTATATATTTTAAAGGTCCCCTATTACACTGGCAGAGTTGGGAAGTAGTGGAGTACAATTACTTTGTTACTGTCCCATATCCCCTCTGTTTCAGCCCTGTTTCCAAAGTGCTGATTCTCTGTCTGTTACTTTAGATGAAAATAAGGAGCCCCTCCCCACGCCCCTCTGAGAGATATTTGGTTAGAAAGAACTCAATGGTGCTCTAGGAGGAGATTCAGGTGATAAGGGGGGGGGGTACCTTGGTTGCTGATTGGCTAATGGTTACACAAGCCAACACATCGTGATGACATCATGAAGTGGCCAAAATCTGATCAGCTCATTTTCAGACAGGTTTTTATAGAAATGGATCAGGACAAAAAGAGAGAGAATCTTTGTTCCTGAAACTTGATTAGAAGAGACATGAAGAAGAGGGGACACATGTTGATGTAGAAGAGATGTGAAGAAGAGGGGACACATGTTGATGTAGAAGAGACATGAAGAAGAGGGGACACATGTTGATGTAGAAGAGACATGAAGAAGAAGGGGGACACGAAGAGACATGAAGAAGAGGGGACACATGTTGATGTAGAAGAGACATGAAGAAGAGGGGACACATGTTGATGTAGAAAAGACATGAAGAAGAGGGGACACATGTTGTTGTAGAAGAGACATGAAGAAGAGGGGACACATGTTGATGTAGAAGAGACATGAAGAAGAGGGGACACATGTTGATGTAGAAGAGACATGAAGAAGAGGGGACACATGTTGATGTAGCAGAGACATGGAGAAGAGGGGACACATGTTGAGGTAGAAGAGACATGAAGAAGAGGGGACACATGTTGATGTAGAAGAGACATGAAGAAGAGGATTTTGCATAATAGGTGACCTTTAAGTGTGTTGTTTTAATTATGTTTACTGTGTAAAGTGTCTTTGAGTTTCTAGAAAAGCGCTCTACAAATACAATGCATTATTATTATTATTGTCACGATCTGTCTGTGTTGTGTTTTGTCTTATCTTTTTCTGTCTTTGGTTTCCTGTTTTAATTTGAAAAGTGTTCACCCCCCCCCCCCCCCCTCTGTGTCTCTGTGTTCCCTCCTGATTACCCGATTGTGTTCACCTGGTGCCCCTGTGTTTCCTCCTCCCTCCTCACCTGTGTCTTGTTTGTGTGATTAGTCTTGTGTGCATTTAAGTTCTGTTTTTTCTGTCTGTCATTGTTGGTTCATTGTTTGTCTTTGACTGTGTCACGGGGTAGTGTTCTCTTTTTTGCCTTGGAGTAAAGGATTTTTCTTGGAAATCTGCATTTGGGTCCTGCCTGCTTCACTCAACCCTGACAATTATTACATCAAACCACTGCGGTAGAAATAAAGCCACTGTGAGTTGTTTTTTCTCATTATATAACATTTGACTTGTGTCTTGTCTCCGTCCCAGATATGAGGACGAGATTAACAAGAGGAACAACCTGGAGAACGACTTTGTTATCCTAAAGAAGGTCAGCACACATTCATTCATTCATGAAACTCAGGTGTGGTGTAAGAGGAACCTCTCCATTGTACTTTCCTTTTTGTCCTGCTTAGCTCCCATTCCTTCCTCCCCACTTGAATTAAAAGCCATTAAAGCTTTGGGAACTTCGCTCTGATCTGTTCAAGAAATATATTGCATTTTTCTTCCTATTCTCCGAAATGAACAGGACTTCTGCTCCTGCAACCCTGACCTGAATAAAAGACAAAAAAACAAACCAGGTGTCTATCCAAAATGACATTCCCATTAGCCTTAGCTTTAATTAGCCTAGCATGCCATCAGCTGTCATGGCTACAGACTGCTGTTAAATATGTGGTTTGTTTCTGTGTTTTCAGGATGTAGACTCAGCCTACCTGGTGAAGGCCGATCTGGAGGATAAAGTCGGATCTCTGACTGATGAAATCAACTTCCTGCGCAACGTGTATGAGGAGGTACTAAACCTGTGACGCTGTATTTAACATATCTGTGTACCTGTTCAATGGAGGGCCAAACAACAGTATCTTCAACCTGAATTCAAGGATCTAATTTATTGAAAAGTAAACATCCTACATATCCCAAAAGGGGGATACATAAGATAAGATAAGAAGTACTTTATTGATCTCAATTTGGGAAAAGACAAGGCATTGTACATTAGAGAAATTAAAGACTAGAAATAAACAATTCAAAGTGTAAACATCTCAAATAGAAATAAAATAGTATTAAAAAAGACGTTTGGCTCATCACTTGTTGGATATATAGGATGGTATATTCTGTCTCTTTTTTGAAAAGGGTTTCTGCATATCCAAGCTAAATTACTGAGTTGCAAGAAAACAAATTGTAAAATGTCTCAAACGGAGTCTGCAAACCTAAAGCTCCAAATAAGAGCTTCTGAGTTTTGCAGTGTATATCCCTTTTGTGGCGTATTCTGTCTTTAACCACTTTGTGTTGTGTTTCGTGCACCAGGAGCTGCGTGAGCTGCAGGCCAGCATCAAAGACACCTCAGTGGTGGTGCAGATGGACAACAGCCGCAGCCTGAACATGGAGCAGATCGTATCGGAGGTCAAAGCTCAGTACGAGGAGATCGCTGCCCGCAGCCGAGAGGAGGCCGAGGCCTGGTACAAGAGCAAAGTAAGAACTGCTGAAACATGCACAAGAAAAGATATCCAGCTTCACTGTTTCAAGTTTCTAATATATACAGAATCACCCAGTGCCCAAAACTGCCTTCAAAATAAAAGAGACAAGTTTCAAGGCTTTTATTGTCAAGTGTACATGGCTACAGTGTAGATATGACAATGGAAATCTGAGGTCACAGGCTGCTCCATCAGTGCAACACAATACAACAGATACAATAGTACAAGTAAATAAAACAGAATATAATAGAAACTGTGCAGAATAGTCTATATACAGTATTTGGAATATTTATATAAGTTTCAAACAGATTAATGTTATGGATGTTCTTTCAAAAGTTCAGGTGTTTAACAGTCTTATGGCCTTGGGATGAAACTGTCCCTGAGTCTGGTGGTTTAAAGGCCCTGACACACAGGCCGAAATCGGCCGTTTTCGTTAGTCGGACGACGAAGCGTGCCCTGTCGCCCAAACTCAATTTGGTGTGTCCCGCACCGTCGGCCGTGACACGCCTTATTTGGCCTTTCATGGCTGACACATGGCTGACACATGGCCGACGCATGGCCGATTCAACAGGTTGAATCGGCCATGCGTCGGCCACAGGCAGTCGGCCAAAGAAATCACTCTGATTGGCTGTTCAGCCAGCGAATCAGGGCATGAGAAGCGAAACGGAAGTGAGGGACGTAAACAAACGATTTAAGAAGGCGCACACACACAGACGGCTATTCATTTTCATCTCATCGGTCCAATGGCTGATAGCTCCAGTACCGCACGAAACATGTTGTCGATGGACGAGAGTGAAAATGGAACGCACACGCTATTTTTGTTTGTTTATATCACGCAGTCTGTTCTTCTTCTCTGTCTTCCGGTTGTTGCCTCTTTTGAATGACGAATACACACTACCGCCGCCTGCTGGTAAGGAGAGTTATTGCCACTCACGCATGCGCAGTTCGTACGTGCTCGGCTGAAGTCTTTGCGGTGTGTTCCAGTGCGACACATGGCCAAGACGCAGGAGAACACGGCGACGCAACAGTCGGCGTCGGCGAGTTCTCTGGTGACTGCTTGGTGTGTCAGAGCCTTTAGTCCTCATGCCGAGTGGTGGCGTTTTAATCCTTGTCTACAATTGAATAGCCACCTCTATCGGGGTTGTGGGTTTTGACGCACCTCTCTTTATTTCCAAACAAATTAGCAGAGAACGTGGTTGAATCAGATGAGCTTTATTCGTTAGTCCAGACGGCATATAAACAGCAGGACACACTTCTTCGCTTCATACTAAATAAAACAGTCTCCAAAAGAACAAAAAGAACACGGTCAACAGACTTTTCCGCTTCCCCGTCTCATCACCACCAGCTGTGTCCTATCAACCTACCATATATAGGCATATAGCCATGCACGTGATACTGACGCACATTTCATAACAAAAAGTGAGCCTTAAATTAATACATTTTAAACCATAGTGTGACTCACAAAAAGACCTGATTAATTAAGAGTTTAATCTACTTGATATTATTATCAAGCCTAACATTCAGACAATAATAACTACATGAAAATGGCTCTAACATACCAGCCCCTAATGGCTTATTACATAGCAATTACCAATAATAATATATCAACAGTCATTTTAACAAAACATATAACATCCATCCGTAGCATATTTGTATACTCAAGTCCATAGTATATTGCATACTTTCAAGTCCACGTAGGACCAGTACTGAGTGTGTAGGTCTATACTAATGGTCTGTAATGTTCTGCTGTTCAAAAGGCAGCCTTTGATGGGGGGGGGGGGGTAGGAGACCAAGTCTAGTCCTTTTTCTAACAGTCAGAGGTGCACGTGACTGAAAGTCAAAGCATAAACAACTACTTCAATTAACTTCAATTACACTAAATAAAAGGTACACTTACAATAAGCAAAAACAGCCAGAAAATAAATGTTTAACAATTAAATAATATAAATCAGTATTTTATTTATTTATTTATTGTATTTAACCAGATAAAAAGCATTGAGATAAAATCTCACTTTCAATGCTGACCTGGCCAAGAAGGCAGCAACGTTACACATTTTTACACATAACACAGACATATAAAATACAGAGAACACAACTAAGTAAACAAAAGACGATAAGCAGTCACTACATTGAGCACATTAGGGACAGTAAGAAAGATACTACTTATTACTGCAAGAGCAGCTGGTGGTAAGGACCTCAGACAACTTCAACTTAAAACATGCTATAGGGACAAGTGCCGTCAGTTTGAGGCGTGATTGAAGGTCATTCCAAGACCAAGGACCATAATGAAAAAGACTCCTTTCTCCAGCCTCAGTCCGCACGGCAGGAACCTGGACCCGTATCCAGGCACTGGGTCTGAGGTTGTAAGAGTCACAAACTGGAGCAAATCTGGCACATATGTACAGTGGAAGCTTACCTAACATGGCTTTATACATTAATAAAACCAATGCTGCATCCTACGCATACTAAGTGAGGACCATCCAGTTAGGCTGTACAGTGTGCAATGATGAGTCCTATAGGGTGCATTTGATATATATCGCAGTGCAGCATGGTAGAGTGGGTCAAGTTTGGCCAAATATAGCTCCAACATGCTTTATTGTCATTTGTACATTAGCTACAGTGTAGATATCAATGAAAAACTGAAGTCACCGGCTCCTCCAACAGCGCAACATGAATATATAGGACATAGAGTAAATAAGACAAGAGTGCAAGTAAATACAAATAAAATAGAAATAGTGCAAGAAGAGTCAATATAGAAGTAAATGGAATATGATATATTAGAGAAATAATCTGCAAGATGTAAACAGATGAATGTTCTTTTAAAAAGTTCAGGTGTTTAATAGTCTTATGGCCTGTGGGATGACACTGTCCCTGAGTCTGGTGGTTTTAGACTAAACTTAACAACAGAGATATTATACTTTTGACCCTCTGAACTCACATCTCCGAAACAATGGGGTTGACAAACTGTTATCTGAGAGTGAAACCAAAAACTAACTCAACTAAAAAGACTTGTAACATGATCAGAGGTGGATGACATTAATCTGATCCTCTCCTAAAGTAAAAGTTGCAATACTATACTGTGAGAAGAATACAAGACCAACATCTTACTGAAGGAGAAGCATCTATATTCCACAATGTGGCGTTTTCTTTAAAGCTGTCTTTTGATCTGCAACGTGTCTTTGTCCATGACGATCAGACCATGTTATCATCGTGGACACTTTCTCTGTGTGCTGCTTGTATCAATATTGTCTGTTTTTCCTTTGCAAAGCCTTTCGATAAACCTTCAGTTTGTCAGACATCAGATTGGTCTTCTACTTCCTCGTTCTCCAGTACTCTGCTCTTTGAATCTCCATCACAATCTCTACAATTTTATTTGTTGTATTATGTTTTCTTTCTATCTTAAAGGTCTCTTTCTATACTATTTTTAGGCATGTATTATAGGTCTCAAATATATAAATATATATAAAAAACATGTCTGAAGTGTTTTGCTCAAAATACCAAACCGATCACCCGTTTTAGACTCAAATCCCTCCATTTCAGCCCTGTTAGAGAACTGCTGATTCTGGGTCCGTAGCTTGAAAAAGAAAAGAGGAAAAGAGAGAGGGTTTTGTTTCTGACACTTTGTGAGTTCCCTTACACACCGGGGACACATATTTATGTATAAAAGACATTAAAAAAGTGCATTTTGCATGATAGGAGACCTGGAAATCTTCTTACACTCCCAACTCTGTTTAAAGTGATGCAGCTGATGTTCCTCTGTCTTCAGTTCGATCAGATGTCGGTGCAGGCGAATCAGTACGGAGACGAGCTGCGTGTCTCGAAGGGAGAAGTGGGCGAGATCAACCGTCTGATCAGCCGCCTGCAGAGCGAGATCGAGGCCGTCAAAGCCCAGGTAAACCTCCAGGAAACACTAAGGTAGCATTCTAGACCATCATAATAATAATAATAATAATAATGCATTTTATTTATAGAGCGCTTTTCTAGAAACTCAAAGACACTTTACAGAGTGAAAAATCATTAAAACGTAATTAAAACAACACACTTAAAATATATAAAACACAACATTAATTACAGATTAAAAGCAGTTCTGAAGAGGTGAGTCTTGATTTGTGATTTGAACATCGTGAGATCAATCAATCAATCAATGTTTATTTATAAAGCTCAGTGGATTTGTCTCAGTGGACTTTACAGTTTGTACAGAATATGAATATGACACCCCTCTGTCCTTGGACCTTCACATCGGAGAAGGAAACACTTCCAAAGAAACCCAGTTAATGGGAGAAACCCCTCAGTTAATGGGAGAAACCCCTCAGTTAATGGAGAAACCCCTCAGTTAATGGAGAAACCCCTCAGTTAATGGAGAAACCCCTCAGTTAATGGAGAAACCCCTCAGTTAATGGAGAAACCCCTCAGTTAATGGAGAAACCCCTCAGTTAATGGAGAAACCCTCAGTTAATGGAGAAACCCCTCAGTTAATGGGAGAAACCCCTCAGTTAATGGGAGAAACCCCTCAGTTAATAGGAGAAACCCCTCAGTTAATGGGAGAAACCCCTCAGTTAATGGGAGAAACCCCTCAGTTAATGGGAGAAACCTCTCAGTTAATAGGAGAAACCCCTCAGTTAATGGAGAAACCCCTCAGTTAATGGAGAAACCCCTCAGTTAATGGAGAAACCCCTCAGTTAATGGAGAAACCCCTCAGTTAATGGAGAAACCCCTCAGTTAATGGAGAAACCCCTCAGTTAAGGAAAACCCCCGTTAATAGGAGAAACCCCTCAGTTAATAGGAGAAACCCCTCAGTTAATAGGAGAAACCCTCAGTTAATAGGAGAAACCCCTCAGTTAATGGAGAAACCCCTCAGTTAATGGAGAAACCCCTCAGTTAATGGAGAAACCCCTCAGTTAATGGAGAAACCCCTCAGTTAATGGAGAAACCCCTCAGTTAATAGGAGAAACCCCTCAGTTAATGGGAGAAACCCCTCAGTTAATGGGAGAAACCCCTCAGTTAATGGAGAAACCCCTCAGTTAATGGGAGAAACCCCTCAGTTAATGGGAGAAACCCCTCAGTTAATGGGAGAAACCCGTCAGTTAATGGGAGAAAGCCCCCAGTTAATGGGGAAAAATGTTAGAAACCTCGAGGAGAAACAGAGGAGGATGCTTCTCAGGACGGACAGACGTGCAATAGATGCTGTGTGTAAATTGAAAAGATAATACATTTACAACATAGGTAGTCCAGATGCTTGGAAATGCATGTGTCCATAATAAGAGATCAGGTCACGGATGTGTTTGGGGAGACTTCAGATCCAGCATGCTTGAGTTGTTGTTGTGTTTACTCAGCGCGGGGCTCTGGAGAACCAGCTGGCGGAGGCTGAGGAGCGTGGAGAGCTGGCTGTGAAGGAGGCCAAAGCTCGGACCAGAGACCTGGAGGACGCTCTGCAGAGAGCCAAACAGGACATGGCCCGGCAGCTGCGGGAGTACCAGGTGAGAGGCGTATATTCAGGATGTGGGCTACCTGGGGAAGGCAGATCTGAAGGATGCAGTGCTGCAGTGATGATGTTTTTTTGTTGGCAGACCTGTAAATTAGCATCTCCCTGGTTCCCTCTGAGAAAAGCAATGGGATTTCTCCATTGGCTTGTGGGATATTGCGAAAAATAAGCTGCATAAATCAGATACCTTTATTCGTCCCACAGAGGGGACATTTGCATTCGTTACAGCAAGAAAAGCCAAAGACAGCTTAATATTACTGAAAATTAAAGATACAATTTTTTTAAAGAAATATTACACAATTTACAAAATACACATCCTGTAACAGTTCTGAATATATAGCAGCCAGGAATATATTGCAAAGTTATTAACGATATATATAGATATTGCACATAATTGGTTGTGTGTGTGGTTGTGTGGTTGTGTGGTTGTGTGTGTGTGTGGTTGTGTGTGTGTGTGTGGTTGTGTGTGTGTGTGGTTGTGTGTGTGTGTGTGTTTGTGTGTGTGTGTGTGTGTGTGTGTGTGTGTGTGTGTGTGTGTGTGTGTGTGTGTGTGTGTGTGTGTGTGTGTGTGTGTGTGTGTGTGTGTGTGTGTTGTGTGTGTGTGTGTGTGTGTGTGTGGTGTGTGTGTGTGTGTGTGTGTGTGTGTTGTGTGTGTGTGTGTGTGTGTGTGTGTGTGTGTGTGTGTGTGTGTGTGTGTGTGTGTGTGTGGTGTGTGTGTGTGTGTGTGTGTGTGTGTGTGTGTGTGTGTGTGTGTGTGTGTGTGTGTGTGTGTGTGTTGTGTTGTGTGTGTGTGTGTGTGTGTGTGTGTGTGTGTGGGTGTGTGTGTGTGTGTGTGTGTGTGTGTGTGTGTGTGTGTGTGTGTTGTGTGTGTGTGTGTGTGTGTGTGTGTGTGTGTGTGTGTGTGTGTGTGGCAACTTAAGTGTGATTTTCTCCTTGGCCTGCAGGACCTGATGAACCTGAAACTGGCTCTGGATATTGAGATCGCCACCTACAGGAAGCTGCTGGAGGGGGAGGAGGACAGGTGAGAGGAGTTTCATAAAGTGTGTGTCTTTCTGTACAATAAAACGCACACCAACACTCTCTGTCTGTCTCTTCTTCTTCTGCAGACTCGGACATCAGTCCATCCTCAACATCCAGACTGTGACCAACTACAGTAAGTAACAAACTCCTCCCACACTGAGGAAGGTGTAGACGTGTCAATTTTTTAAGTTTGTATTATTATTTATCTGTTTTCTGTATAAATAGAAATACACAAGTAAAGTACATGTCCTTACAACTTGCACTTGATTACAGTCGTTAAGTAATTATACTTAATAACATTTCACTGCACTCTGGTTTTAAGTTTTCACACTAAAAGGATCATTCAACAAGATTACAAAACACACTTTCTCACTTGCTTTAAGTAAATCTATATTTGTTTACGCAGTACAACGGCCCAAAACATTACCATTGGGAGAAACACCCTGCAGTTTAAAAAACGATGCAATATAAAAACACATGCAAATTAAGACACATCTTCAGCAACTTCAGGAAACATGAGCAGCGTTTACTAAAAGCTGCAAATACCAAATGCTGCAAGAAGCTCAAAACACAACGGAAACCAGGGGACACTAAAAAGTGACGCACACATTTATGCAGCAGACAGACTGTCTTAGCTATTTTATTTATTAATTAATTCCCCTCTTTTTTTTCTCCAGGTACTAAAGTACTAAAAGTACTAATGGCTACCACAGTAACAGCTCCTCTCCTGCTCCAAAACTGCTGATCAAGACAACGGAGACCAGGAACAACTCCAGATACAGCACTCACTAAGAACATGTACACTCACTCACTCACTCACTCACTCACTCACTCACTCACTCACTCACTCACTCACTCACTCACTCACTCACTCACTCACTCACTTCATTAGCAGATATTTCTAAGTTTGTGAGGGTGCAGGTTAATTACCAACTTTCTGTAGAACAATTACAATCATTTTAACATGAAGAATTAAGTGGAAATAGTTGTTTTTGATATAATTAACTACATGTTTGTTTTGTGTGTTGGGTAACATTTTAATCTGACTTTAGTTGTATGCAGCACCATCGGGGCTTTAACGTCCTTGGGTTATTAAACAATGTAATAAACTGCAATTAATTAATTAATCTGTGTGAGATTATAAAAAGAAATTGTGTAGATTTTGAGGATCTGATTACAAGTGTGCTGTTTTTGGTTCTCTTTTGCTGATTATATTCATAAATTGTACTCGATTTTGTTATAAAATAATCTAGTAGTGTTAATCTACAAATGTAATCACTGGGTTTACATTTCTTTTTAACTTTCCTGATGAAATAAAATCGACAAAAACTAAATATATGGTGTTTCTTCTTTCTTGCATTTTTAAAGGGTTCCTATTCTGCTTTTGGGGGTTTCCCTCTCCTGAAGTGTGTTTTATAGGTTTTAGTGCATGTAATCTCCCCCCTGCCTGAAACACCTGCATTGGAGTCCTTTATTTACTTCTGGTTTCAGACAGAGGGTGAAAAGAGGTGCTACAGCACAGGCAGTATGAGAAAAATAAAGAGCTTTTTGAACATTAAAGCCTGAAACGCCTCCATTTATTAAAAAAAACAAAAAAATGTAAGTGTTTCCGGTTCGGAACCCGTAGTCAGCATCGGTCGCTAGGTAACAGTTGGCTGGTTGCACGTGATCAGTAGAAGGCAGGGGATTGGTCTACAACAGCTCTCGAGACGCGACCATGGATGTATAATAAGATCGGACGCGACGCTTTACCCTCGCCCACCTCACCTTCTGATTGGTCGATGCCCGGCAGTTTTCGCGCCAACGCAGTGCATTGTGGGTATGGTAAGCGGAAGTGCTTCGGGACGTCGTGGTAGAGAAGCGAGTTGTTGTCGTGTTTTGTTGTTTTTTGGGTTTTTATTGGAGTTTTTTTAGTTTTTACGGATGCGGGGCGAAGAGTCGTCCGATTCTGAGTCGGGCAGGATGGAGGAGAGCTCGGTTCGGAGGAGCCTGGAGACTCTGTGCCAGGAACTGAACATGGACGAGCAGACAGCCGCAGAAACACTGGAGAACTTCACTGCCATCTGGAACACATACACCCTGGAGGTCAGTAATGTCCTCTAAATAACCTCTGTGGATATTTAAAGACCCCATTTTAGTGTGTAAAACTCAGGGCTACAGAGTTAGTGAATTACCCGTCACTTTTATCCTGCTGTAAAGTAAACAGAGAGATCAGCGTGGGACATAAACACTGGGTTAAAGGGCTTCGACTGACCATTGTTGTCATGTCTAATCTCTTTATTTATATCTACTTAATAACGTTAAATCATGTATTCAGTGGTTCTTAACTACTCTACTTAAATACCATTTTCAGGAAGTTGTACTTGACTTGTGTATTTTCTATGTTGTGACAATTATACACTATATATGTAATAATGTGATCACTATATGTAAACGTAGCTACTTTGCAGATTCAGGTGAATGATAAATAATATTCATCTCAACAAATAAATTAGGATTTAAGGTAATAATGCACACTTTGGCATTTTTACCTACTTAATAATGTTACTTTATACTACCTTTGGCTCACTCTAGTTTAAGATTGCAGATGAATGATACCAGATATAACTCAACAAACACATACGAATGATTACATATTACTAACGTTCACAGTCACTGGGTTTCATTTACTTTTCTTTCTTTACTTACTTAATAAGATGTTAAATAATGTTTTAATTGGGGTTCATAATAACTACAGGTACTCAACAACTGTATACTTCTCCTCTAATAACTCTACACTTCAGAGAACATTATTGTACACTGCTAACTTCAGTTATTTTGCAGCTTAATAATGCTAAATATAAATAAAACACTATGATTTAGTGACACATTGCTAACGTCTACAGTGCACCGTAGGTCACAAACACTTATGAATGCTTTCACTATCTAATCTTTATATTTTAATCTGAAGGCTTTCACTTTCTGTGATATGAATTTTGCAAAACCACAAGCCCCTTTTTATTAAAACCATTATCTTACAAAGCTCCTTTCTAATAGGGCTGCCATTTATCTTCGTTATTGATTCATCTGATTAAGGATAATATGAAATGTGAAATCTGGCAACACAGTGCCTGGGATTCAATGAGTATTATGAACACAAGGATCAAAATGACTTGACTAACACTTCAGCACAACTCCTCTCCATAGAGTTTGAAATGAGGGGGATATATGGCACTAAATGTCAGCTAACATCTGCTTTGGTCCTGTGTAATTCTACAAAGTGACATTTACCAGTTTGATATTCCTAACAATTAATTAGACACTAGTGGTGGCAAGGAACATATTTTGATTAAGAACGTGGACATGCTTTTTCCTTTATCATCTCCTCTTGAAAAGTGATTACTGCTGATGTTGTGGTCTGATATGTGATAGGTCTTGTTATGAGAATTGTTTCGTTAAGATTCTCTTTCTAGTCACTCATCAGATGCAGCAGAATTATAAGTCACGGGGTCGTTGTTATTCTGTGGTCTTAAAATATTTAGCTGCTTTTCGATCTAAACTTTGATGCACATTTAGGTGTGTGTGTGGTGTGTGTGTGTATGTGTGTGTGTGTGTGTGTGTGTGTGTGTGTGTGTGTGCGCGCCTGTGTGTGTGCGCGCCTGTGCCTGTGCCTGTGCCTGAAGTGGATTATTTTATAGTGTTTCATATTGTTGCATCGACTCACTTGTCTTGTGTCTTGTCTTTCTGAGAGAAATAATTATTTATTGTATTTATTTGTATTATCATACCGTTTACCTCCTTGTGTCTCTTAACCTGTTAAAATGTTATATTGTGCTGCATTGTATCTGTAAAGGTCTTAACATCTGATCTGAGGTGAATTTCTTGTTATTTATTTTTAACTTGTGATGTGTCGCCATTTTGTAAAGCACTTTGAGCTGCATGTGCGTTTGAAAAGTGCTGTATAAATAAAGCTTTATTATTTTAAGTGTTGTGAAAATACTGAATGTCCTCTTCCAATCTGAGAGTAACATGATAACAAAGGTATCACAACTGTAGCTGTGTACATGACAGGATGTATGATTACCTAGAAGAGCATCAGGACTGTTTTAGGCATATGATAGCTATGTGATTAACATGATGATTCAGCCTCTATGGAGAGAGACATATGACAAGCATGATCATTTCTGACGTGGAGCTAATCTGAACTAAACATTGAATACTGCTTTCTATTCCTCCATCTTGTGACTGTGTAACTCCCTCTCTTGGATATCAGCATGTGAAGGACACTGTTCAGGAACTAGTTGATGCTCTGTATGTGATGACTACTTCCATTCTGGAGAGGATCACAAATACGTGCATCCTGAGATTGAAGCTCAAGCCGGGGACCAGTGAGACTTCTCTAACATAAGTGACTGGAGAGCTTCCTGTTTATATCTTGCATAACGCTTGTTTGAATGTGTGTGTGTGTGTGTGTGTGTGTGTGTGTGTGTGCAGGGGGAGGTGGTGCACTGGTTGGCCTGCTCTCTGTACGCTGCCTGCAGGAAGGGCTCCACTCCCACCGTGGGTAAAGGACTGATGGAGGGAAACTGCGTGTCTCTCACCAGGATCCTCCGCACCGCCAAACTCAGGTGAGTCTCTGCCGTACCTGATGTTAAAGACGTGAAAAACATCTGGAACATCACACAACACATACCATATAAACCCTTCAGTTTAGTTTAGTTGTTTTATTTATTGTGTTTATAGTGTCGTGGACAGTCCCCATTGGCTTTAGCCAACATGGCTAATTTCCAGCTGTTGTCCCGGCCAGATGATAATAGACACCTTTTTAAAATCACAATACATCAACAGCATTAGTTATAAAAAAAAAAGGATGAAAGACAAGTAGATGGAGGCGAAAGGATAAAAGAGAACAATAAACAACACGCGTTACTACATACATGTCACATATAGCATGTCACGATCACATGACAGAAAGGAGGGGTCCATGATCACAACATGTGACACACACACCATGTCCAACACAGACGAGTGTGTGCAGGTGTAGTTCTCAGTGAACCGTGTAAAGCAGTTATATTTGATAATGTAATATCGAGGAGGCATCTGAAGTTCAGCTTAAGTTAACGTCTTGTTAGTTTTCTCCAAAATAATGTTTTAATTACAATTTAATACTAAAAAGTGTGTAAAAAATTCCTGGTTGCGTTGTCTATCTAAGAACAAGGATTGTGGATTTTACTGATACTGCAACTAATATATTTATTAAGGATTTAATAACAGGCTTTCTTATCTCATCACCCTTTATTTTTATTGCCTTTTTAAATTGTAAACAACGTAATTTTACGCATTTCCAATGTAAATATGAAACTGATTTGCTGCCTCGAGCGCTTATAACTAATTGTCAACCATTTGTACCTATTGTTTGGATAAAATATACAGCCTTACATTTCATAAAACCTTTAGACATTCAATAAAATACACATCACATAATACATTATAAGAGTAAACACCATGGCAATTTAAAGTCTTTTCATGTTTATAAATGTATCTCTGAGGGTCTAAAAGTTTCCCGACAAACTTGAAATCATTGACTGTCTTTTTTTTATTCCAGCCACGCATATTAAGCTCTTTAATTCGCCCCAAAAAACCGCTTTGTTTAAGTGTCCTCGCAGTAAGGCTGCATCATTATTTAAAACTTGATCTAAATCACAATATGGACAGGAAATACTGTGGAGGTGTGGAGACTCCGACCTACAAACAGTATATTTGTTTTGTACAGATCCTCTTAAAAACAGAATCACATCATGATATTTAATTACATGTTTCAGTGATAATGTAACTAATGTTTAAAACAAAATGATCACTCTCTAATGTCTCGAACAATATCGCAATTGCAATATTGGACTAATAATCAGAGCGAGTTTCTTTCTAGCTGTGCATTAAAGCAGCATTAAAGAGGGGTTTAATGTGTCGTGTTTGTGGGATGATATTTCTGTCGTTTTTAGTTGTGATGTTTTGCTTCTGTTTGACGGTCCTCTCCTCCCTCAGTCTGATCCAGTTCTTCTCTAAGATGAGGAAGTGGGCCGACATGTCGAGCCTCTCTCAGGACTTCCGGCTGCGCATGGATCGACTCGAGAGGAACTTCGAGGTCTCGACCGTCATCTTCCGCAAGTTTGAGCCCATCTTCATGGACATGTTTCAAAACCCGCAGGGGGGGGAGCCGCCTCGACAGCCACGCAGCAGGAAGCACAGGTACGAGACACACACACACATACTCACTCACTCACACACACTCACACACATAGTCACATACACACACTCACACACACAGCCTGTTCCGATCATTTCTTCAGGTAAAACGCTCCTAACGCTTATTTGTATTGTTTCTGTAAAACTACATCTTCACAACATATCATTTTATTTTAAAGACATGCCAACACACACTTACTCAGCCCTTTCTAACTGTGTGTGACTTCGCTCTCTCTTTTTTGCTCTGCAGGAGGTTGCCGTGTCACATCAGCGATGTGTTCAAGTTCTGCTGGACTCTGTTTGTCTACACAAAAGGTACAAAGACACTAAACCTTACCCATAATGCTCTGTTATGATTTTTTACTGATGTCAGTGAAATTGCAGTGTTTGCAGACCACTTTTAGTTTATTCACCTAATCAAATAAGTATCCTAATATAAAATATTTAATATTGGGAGGGATGAAACCCTCTTTAATGGTCACAGATGCAGAGCACAGTGAAATGTGTTCTCTGCTTTTAACCCATCCTAGTACCAGGAGTCTAGTACTAGGAGCAGCATCCTTGTGCCATACTTGAAGTTTGTGTTTATGAACTGTGTGTGTGTGTTTTTTAGGTAACTTCCGTATGATCGGAGACGACCTGGTGAACTCGTACCACCTGCTGCTCTGCTGCCTGGACCTGGTGTTCGGAAACGCTCTGCTCTGCGCCAACAGGAAGGACCTCATCAACCCCACCTTCAGAGGTACAGAGAGAGAGAGAGAGAGAGTGTGTGTGCGCATACCAGTTACATAAAAATAAGTATTTATGAGGGGCCGTTAAGGAAATTATTCAGAAATACCGTTCACATACACAACTGAAACCAAAATCATTTACAAACATATGTAAAAATCTCTCATACACACACATTAAAATGCACTCATATACACATGTGTGTATTCAGATTACTGTTACATCAAAATAGGGATTAACAGCAGGATTACAATGTTAGTAAGAAACTTAAAAGAATGTACAGTTTTTGTGTAGTGTGTACTTGCTCTTTATTAATGTGTGTGTGTGTGTGTGTGTGTAGGCCTGCCTGCTCTGTACCGCGCTGATGGCCACGTGTCTCCGGACCAGCCCCCCCCCTGTGTGTTGGAGCGTCTCTGTGAGCTGCACGACGGCCTGGTGGTCGAGGCCAAGGGGATCAAACAGCACTACTTCAAACCATACATCCAGAAACTGTACCAGAAACAGGTACACACACACACACACACACACACACACACACACGCACACACACACAACACAAATGACCATCCAGGTTTGTGTATTTCAGTGTCCGAGTTTATAGTGAATATTATAGACCATGGGTGTTTCTCAATGTCGAGGACGCTTCCTTGGTAGGACAGGTCCTTCAGAAGCGAGGCAAGAATCCTTCCTGGCATTCGGAGAACGAAGAGTGGAACAGGCTAACAAGTGTGCAGGTGTGCGTCATATGAGAGGCCCCGCCTTAAATGTTCCACCAAAGATTTTGGAAATTGGTCCGTGCGCAAAGCATTGTGGGGATTTTAAGACCGCGGAGGATACACTGGTGCATCCTCGAAATTTCCCGCAACGAAGGATTCAGTCCTCGGTAGAATTCCAAGGATCCTGGACATTGGAACAGTCCTTCGGCGGGATTCGATGACGTAGCATCCTTGAAATAGTGGCTCTGGAGGAACCTTCCTCGACATTTAGAAACACCCCATGGTTTATATCCTCTACTTTATTATATTGAAGTATGTTTTTAATATAAGTGACCTCCTTTTTCCTTCCATTATCATTTTCATTCCTCCACAATTCAATTTTGTTTTTGTGTTTAAAATAAGAAATGACACAGCTCATTGTAATCCATTTGTTTTTTTTCCTCTCTTTGTTCCCCCTGATCAGATCCTGAGAGGAAACGAGGATAATTTGACCGAGCTGTTGGACCCTCAGAGCTTCATCGATAACAAGTGAGTAGATCAGAGGTCACTGCGGAGGGGCTGCAGCATTTAATACATTAATAGAGCTTTCCAAAGCAGCTCTATCAAGTGCTTTAAAAACATGTAGCACAATAATCTTTGAATATCCAGGCAAACGTAATGATGAATAAACTCAGAAACAATAGTTCATTTATCTTTCATTCACCCTTATACTTTTTTTTCTTTTGAGCCAACAAACCACTTGGAAACCTGGATGATAACACTCCAGTTCAGTCAAGAATACAGTACATAACAATGTGTGTGTGTGTGTGTATTGTTTGCAGCAAAGCCATAAACAGGGAGTATGAGGAGTACGTTCTGACGGTGGGAGATTTCGACGAGCGAGTGTTTCTCGGCGCCGACGCTGACGAGGAAATCGGGACGCCGAGGAAAACCGTCCAGGAAACGTCTGCGAGCCGAAACAACGCTCAGAGTCAGATGAAGCAACACGTGGAGAAGGTACACACACACACACACACACACACACACACACACACACACCACACACACACACACACACACACACCTCTTACAACAGGCACAGAAGGTAGATTCCAACATACAAACACTTGATTCTCACCTGGTCAGTCCTTCTGTATATATGGTGAATTTCTTGGGGAATCTTTCTAGCGTGCCAAAAATAATAACTTTACTCTCTCTCTCTCTAGTCGGCCTCTCTCGCCCCCTCCACTCCTCTCACAGGGCGGGGTGTATCTGAAGGAGAAGGATCTGCTCGTCAACTCCCGTTCCTCGGCAACGCAGAGTGTCAGCCGGCTGCAGAGCATGGTGTTCCGGTCTGAGGACGGCGCCGAGCGAAAACATGCTGCAGGTCTTCAGGTGAGAGTCTTTATACACTCTTTTTGCACTATTTGTATTTTATTGTATTTATTGCACGTCTCAAAACATTCTCTTGCATGTTTTTATTGTTTTATCTGTTCTGTGTCCTTTATGTTGCTCTGTTGGAGGAGCCTGTGACTTCAGTTTTTCATTGCCATATCTACACTGTAGCCCAGGGGTGTCAAACTCAAATACACAGTGGGCCAAAATAAAAAAATAGGTACTAGTGGAGGGCCGACTGGTTCAATGTTTATTGCAAAACTTATTGAAATGAACTTATTGCACATATTAAACCTGGAACTAACAAAGCTTAAATGATTGCCTATAAAAACAACATTAAATAATCAGTTGCATTCATTTCTTATGGCTCTATCTGCAGCTTTTCCAGAGTCATTTCTTATGATTACATTTTTCCACAGGCCAACAACAGCTTCAAAAAAACTATTTCCCTCAAAGAAAAACCCAAACATGCCCTGTTGTCTCAAGAAAGAAAGTGCAGAAGGAAACATCCATGTAAACTCAGTGTGCTGCTGTGATCCTAGTTCAAGCCAGATACTTGGCATCTCATCTTGGGTGCAAGGTCATCAATGTTTGGGCTCAGGCTCTGAGCTGAGGAGACCCTCAGGATGAGACCTCAGTGAAGCTGTGCGTGCAATATACCGGCGGGCCAGATCTATAGTAATTAGAAATTATCCTGCGGGCCGAAATTAAATCCACCAAGGGCCGGATTGGCCCCCGGCCTTGAGTTTGACCTGTGTGGTCTAAGCATAATGTAAGACACAAAAGAACATGTATGATATACCTTTCATTTCTATCGCCTGCTCTTTTCCCCAGCTCTGGATAAAAAATCGGAGACATATTTTTTATTGCCATTGTTATTCCCAACAAGGGAGAGAGTGACTTTTAAGATGTCAGCGTTGAAAGCCACTGGCATAGATATCGTGAATAATGGATGATATTTATTCTCATCTCCTGTTATTTTTCTTATAACTTCTGCTTGATGGCCTTTCTTTTGCATATCTTAAGTAGATCTGGTAAAGCTTTCGCCTGTAAGTGAGGTATCTCCCACTTTGTTCCGGAGTTGGCCCGCCGGCCTTGAGTTTGACATGTGTGCTGTAGCTAATGTGCACATGACAATAAAGCCTTGAAACTCACGTCTCTGCTGCTTATCAAGCAGTTTGGGGCGTTATTGTTATGTAGTCGTTATCCTGTAGTGATGGTACGAAAACACCAGGTTAAAAAGCCATTAAATCATGATATTGAGTATTTCTTATAGGGTAGATAGATAGATTATTTTGTTACAGGACCAGTGTGTTCGACATTAAAATATAAATACCTGAAAAGTGCAATAGAGTTAACAATTCAAATGAAAAATAGTATAAACAATATAAAAAATTCTGGATAATTACATTTTTCTTTAAAAAAAATAACATTTTAATTAGAGAGGCACAACATACACATTTGAACCATGGCTACTTTTATCAAGAGCTTTCTTCAGTTTATCAAAGATTTGAAATTGAAAAATAAACCCAATGACCTCAATAATAGTTTTCTTACATTCTTGATTTTGTTTTTTTTCCTAAAGTAAGGTAAACAATCATTTGTTGTGGTTTGACAAACTGTGTCGGTTTGTCTTCATTCACATATTAGTGTGTACATGACTATAAGTGTGTGTGTGTGTGTGTGTGTGTGTGTGTGTGTGTGTGTTGTGTGTGTGTGTGTGTGTGTGTGTGTGTGTGTGGTGTGTGTGTGTGTGTGGTGTGTGTGTGTGTGTGTGGTGTGTGGTGTGTGTGTGTGGGTGTGGTGTGTGGTGTGTGTGTGTGTGTGTGTGTGTGTTGTGGTGTGTGTGTGTGGTGTGTGTGTGTGTGGTGGTGTGTGTGTGTGTGTGTGTGTGTTGTGTGTGTGTGTGTGTGTGTGTGTGTGTTCCATAGTAACTGAGTTTTCTGTGTTTTATTGAAGGTCATGCTCCAGAAATCCCACCGAGTCGCTGCTGGCCAGAGTCAAGACCCTCGGACAGACGTTCAAAGAACATTACACCAACGACTCAGAGGACATGCCCGGCTCTCATATAGGTAAACACACACACACACACACACACACTCACACTCACACTCACACACAGCCACACACACACACAGCAGAATCGCTTGTCTTAATAAATAAACTTCCTCTTGTTTCTTGTCTTCAGATTTTGCAGAGAATCGTCTGAAGCTGGCAGAGATCCTCTACTACAAAGTCCTGGAGAACGTCATGGTGCAGGAGACCAAGCGCCTGCCTGGAAAAGACATGAGTGTAAACAGCACACACGCTCACACACACACTCACACAGACGTTTTATTTCTGTGTCTGACAAAAAGACCTTACTGACAGGTACTTTCTATTTTTTAGATGCTATTATTGTCCTTATTCATTCATCCATATTGCATATTTACAGCCCCCAAGCATGTCTAATATATAATAATAGTAATAATCATTTTATCTATATATCAGTTATCAAAGACAAGTACAGGGTGCTTAAAAATACAATAAAAACAGGAAAAGGGTTATTAAATACAAAACTCAAATCAATATTGTCATAATATAAGCACGTTATCAATTAACGAAAAACGGTAAAAACATTGTTGGAAAAAATGGAGAATAACAGATTCAAGGGGAAGCAACTAAAAAACATGTTTTGAAGACCTTTTAAAAGAATTGAGAATAGCTAGTTTTGTTCCGTGTATATTAAATGTAATATCAAGTAAATATTTGATTTCATAGTTTAAGAATAAAAGAAAACATAAGAAAAAAACAATTGACCAAAACTTGAACAAAATAATGTTGAATTGGAAAATGAAAATATTTGTTGTACACTTTTTCTTGCTTTTTCTACAACAACTAATGAGGGGTTTCCAGGTGTGTTTAAGTGCTTTGTGATCAAACCTAATGTGTATTTCTGTGTGTTCAGGTGTTATTGGAGCAGGATATGTTCCACTGCTCTCTGATGGCCTGTTGTCTGGAGGTCGTTCTGTTCTCCTACAGCTCCCAGAGGACCTTCCCCTGGATCATCAACATCTTCAAACTCACACCCTTCTACTTCTTTAAGGTAACACACACACACACACACACACACACACACACACACACACACACACACACAACACACACCTAGATCTTTAAACAGTCAGTGTTTATTTCTTTGGGTTTGCCTCTCTCTAAATGTCTGACTGAACTCAAAAGACTAAAAGTCGATGATCTTTTTGTTTCTTATTTAAGTTTTGTTGAACTCTGCTCCTGACTTTAAACAAGACAGTTTGATTTAAGGAGTTTTCAGCTTGATAATCTTTGGAAAATAACACAAAAATTGACAAAATAAACATATTAACCGTGCATTATTAACATGTTTTCGCTTAAAATGATCCCAGAAGTCAATTAACCTTCATTAAAAACTGTGTTTTAACACCATATAAACTAATTAAGCGTGCAGCAGAGTCAGATATGAAAGATACAAAACTCACTTACGTTTACCTCCTTTAAAGCTAAACTTTGTCCGTTTGTCTTCATTTACGTATTAGTTTGTACATGACTAAGTGTGTTTTTCCTGTGTGCGTGTGTGTGTGTGTGTGTGCGTGTGTGTGTGCGTGTGTGTGTGCAGGTGATCGAGGTGTTCATCCGCTCGGAGGAAGGCCTCTCCAGAGACATGGTGAAGCACCTGAACCTGATCGAGGAGCAGGTGCTCGACAGCAGGGCCTGGAGCGCAGACTCTGCCCTCTGGAGCGTCTTACAGGCTGCAGGCAACAAAGTGCCCACAGTGGAGGAGGTCAGCAGGAACACACACACACAAACACACACACACACACACACACACACACACACACACACACACACACACACACACATATTTATAAAAAGGGCAACTCTCAAAATGCTGTGTGGATCAAACTGTGCAAAAAACGGTTTGTTTGCAACATTTTATTGTATTTTTAAGACATTTTGTCTGTTATTTGTTCATAATTCCTGTTGTTGTTGATACAAGCAAATGTTTCTACATCAAAACTTCTTTCAACATGGTAGAATGTCTTTATCTTTTCCCCTAGTGCAGTCTTTGCATTACTTTGCACTGAAAACAACTGTAATTATAACATTTCATTCATTTAGCACACTCTTTTACCCAAAGCGTTTTACACTAATCAGAACCAGCATCAAGGTATTTTCTCTCTGTGCTCCTTCCTTTCTCTGTCTTTATTTCACTTTCTCCGTGTCTCACCTTCTCATTTCTCTTCTTCTCTCCCTCCAGGTGAATTTCTCCTCCAGTTTGGACACCGGTTCAGGTCCTGGCTCCAGTGGAGTTCAGTCTCACCTCCCGATGCTCGCCCTCTCTCCCATCATCCACCCCCGCATCAAAGAGTTCAGATCGGGCCTGGGCAGCGCACGCAAAGGTGAGAGTTCAGGAGTTCAGGTGTTCAGGAGTTCAGGTGTTCAGGAGTTCAGGAGTTCAGGAGTTCAGGTGTTCAGGAGTTCAGGTGTTCAGGAGTTCAGGTGTTCAGGTGTTCAGGTGTTCAGGAGTTCAGGTGTTCAGGAGTTCAGGTGTTCAGGAGTTCAGGAGTTCAGGTGTTCAGGTGTTCAGGTGTTCAGGAGTTCAGGTGTTCAGGTGTTCAGGAGTTCAGGTGTTCAGGAGTTCAGGTGTTCAGGTGTTCAGGTGTTCAGGTGTTCAGGTGTTCAGGTGTTCAGGAGTTCAGGTGTTCAGGTGTTCAGGTGTTCAGGTGTTCAGGAGTTCAGGTGTTCAGGAGTTCAGGTGTTCAGGATTGTGGGAAACGGTATTTCGATCTCTCTGTCTGTACACACAAACTGAAAGATTGACAATAAAGTTGACTTTGAGGTGTTTAGTAGTTTCTGTAGCAGCCAAAATCATATGTAAATAAAACAGATAATTAACTTAAAATAACTGAGGCACCAGTTAGCGAATCTCACGCAGGGCACTGATCCAAGTCCAGACAAGAATCTCCGTTTGTACATTTTATTCCATCCAATATCATTAACAGGTTTCCTATATTTATTTCCTTAAGCCTTTCCTATGGCTTGAAACACAAATGCCTACTAGTGCTCTACTCCAATATATACAATTACACCGGGTGCTCTAATCACCCAGTGCCCAAAAATATAAGCATAGAAACTACTTTAATAACAACAATAACTAAGAATACATTTACTATAAATAATAACAGCAAGAAAATAAATGTTTAAGTATTAAATAATTTAAAGCGATATATAGCTCCAACAGTTTCAATGTATTACTGTAGGGATAAAATACGTGTTACGGCAGTTCATCAAAATACGGAAGCACCTACCCTTCTTGTTTGTTTGTTTAGTTTATTTGGACAGACCCCATTGATCAACTGTCAGATAAACAGTAAATGGGGCATTAGCTTTAGCCAACATTGCTAATTTCCAGCTGTTGTCCCCGGCCAGATGATAATAGACACCTTTTTAAAATCACAATACATCAACAGCATTAGTTATAAAGAAAGGATGAAAGACAAGTAGATGGAGGCGAAAGGATAAAAGAGAACACGTTACTACATACATGTCACATATAGAAATGTTACTTGCATCACAGCAGCTCCATGTGTAACATCAATAGACACAATACATGAAAAACAGACAACAATGGGGGATGCTATATCCATTTTGGGGAGTTTTGGAGATGTTGAAATGTTGAATATACTTTAATTAAACCCGTACTCATTGGGTCAAAAGTGTCATTATTAACTCTTGTGTCCCCTTCCTCCAGACATGCCTCCCTCCCCGCTGTCGCTCCACGACAGGTACAGCTCTCCAGCGGCAGGCAGCGCTAAGCGGCGTCTCTTCGGCGATGATTCTCCGGCGCCGCTGACTGCGACCTTGAGCCCGATGTCGATGTCGTCGCCCGCCAAACGCCTGACGTTCACCTCCAGCAGCACCCTGAGGATCGGAGGTCAGGGCGGGGGGGCACCGTGCTCAGCATCCCTCTGCAAGGTAGGAAACAAGATCAAAGATTCAAAGGTTTTATTGTCATATGCATGTGGAGGAACTTCTAATTCCCTTAAGAGAAACTGATAAATGATTCATAGACAAAGTTTGTCTATTGTTATATTTAACCCTTAGATGCATAAGTGGGTCTTTTTTGACCCGGTGAGGTGGTTTTCTTAAAGTATCTTTGTAATTAAACATTTGTATCATTTCATATTCCAGCTATTCCTCAAAAAAACATGTTTTGGATATCATGTCATTCAAATTTTAAATTTACATTTTAAGAAATTGTAGTTTTTGTATTTCTACCCCAAGCTTCCATAAGTGGGTCAAAAATGACCCGCATGCCTTTCCTAGGGGATCCTATGGGAACCTTTGATTCTTATCACTTGTGGCTGTCAGGAATACATTCACTGTAGGACACACAGACTACATCACAAGTGACACCTCTCAGGAAGATTATTTTACACAGCAAGATCTGATACCTGTCAGTATAATAATAATAATACATTATATTTTTATAGGGCTTTTCAAGGACTCAAAATCGCTTTACAATATAAGGGAAGGTTAGGGTGGGGGGTATAGGACTATCAAACTTGATCAACCAGCATGGATTGATGGGGGGTGGGCTATGAGTAGACAAGAGGAGAAGAGATGAGTTTGAAAAGGGACTGGAATACTGTGAGGGTCTCAGAATAGCGGAGATCTTTGCATCGATATGTTCAAAACGTTTTTTTCAAAATGTAATTTTTTTTTATAAATAGTGAAAAATTAAATATAAAATATTTCTAGTGTAAACCAAAATATAATACTAAATATTATACAAGTGATTTTTCTTAACCAAAATGACAAAAATGGCATAAAAACACATATTATTCTAATACGGGTCCTTTTTGACCCACTTATGGAAGAGTGTAGGGTCCAGTCACTCGTGCATCTAAGGGTTATTAATAAAGAAAGTCAAAACACATATAGTGAAATCGATCTCAAATGCAGGAACAGAACAACTTCATCTTCAGAGGATAGAGAGGTTCTGTACCCAGAATACAGTAACAGTCACACTATCAGACTAAAATACATAATGTATGCTTATCTGTGATAATATGATAATAAATGATGTGATAATTTGACACAACAATGCACATAAGCTACAGTGTAGAAATGGCAATGAAAATCTTCTGACCCGAGCTATAATAAAATACAAATGCAAAATAGTGCAAGAAGTCTATATACATGTAACAGCACACAACGAAAAGTAAACAAACACTGAAATAAAACAAAAAAAAGGCGAGTTGGAGAGGAGCCAAAGACACGGCAGCCATCATCACCGGCGCCATCTTGTTTCTAATACCCAGGTTTACAAAACTGACCACTGAAAATGCAAAGGAGAGGATACCCTAACCCACATCAAAACATACTCACACACTAATCAGGGTTAAGTGTTAGGGTTAGGCTTAAGGTGTCTCTCCTGAAGTGTTAGGGTTAGGTTTAACGTGTCTCTCCTGAAGTGTTAGGGTTAGGTTTAACGTGTCTCTCCTGAAGTGTTAGGGTTAGGCTTAACGTGTCTCTCCTGAAGTGTTAGGGTTAGGTTTAACGTGTCTCTCCTGAAGTGTTAGGGTTAGGTTTAACGTGTCTCTCCTGAAGTGTTAGGGTTAGGCTTAACGTGTCTCTCCTGAAGTGTTAGGGTTAGGTTTAACGTGTCTCTCCTGAAGGGTTAGGGTTAGGTTTAACGTGTCTCTCCTGAAGTGTTAGGGTTAGGTTTAACGTGTCTCCTGAAGTGTTAGGGTTAGGTTTAACGTGTCTCTCCTGAAGTGTTAGGGTTAGGTTTAACGTGTCTCTCCTGAAGTGTTAGGGTTAGGCTTAACGTGTCTCTCCTGAAGTGTTAGGGTTAGGTTTAACGTGTCTCTCCTGAAGTGTTAGGGTTAGGTTTAACGTGTCTCTCCTGAAGGGTTAGGTTTAACTTGTCTCTCCTGAAGGGTTAGGTTTAACGTGTCTCTCCTGAAGGGTCAGGTTTAACGTGTCTCTCCTGAAGGGTCAGGTTTAACGTGTCTCTCCTGAAGGGTTAGGTTTAACGTGTCTCTCCTGAAGGGTTAGGTTTAACGTGTCTCTCCTGAAGTGTTAGGGTTAGGTTTAACGTGTCTCTCCTGAAGTGTTAGGGTTAGGTTTAACGTGTCTCTCCTGAAAGGTTTAACGTGTCTCTCCTGAAGTGTTAGGGTTAGGTTTAACGTGTCTCTCCTGAAGTGTTAGGTTTGGTTTAACGTGTCTCTCCTGAAGGTTAGGGTTAGGTTTAACGTGTCTCTCCTGAAGTGTTAGGGTTTGGTTTAACGTGTCTCTCCTGAAGTGTTAGGGTCAGGTTTAACGTGTCTCTCCTGAAGTGTTAGGGTCAGGTTTAACGTGTCTCTCCTGAAGTGTTAGGGTTAGGTTTAACATGTCTCTCCTGAAGGGTTAGGCTTAAAGTGTCTCTCCTGAAGTGTTAGGATTAGGTTTAACATGTCTTCCTGAAGGGTTAGGGTTAGGTTTAACGTGTCTCTCCTGAAGTGTTAGGTTTAACGTGTCTCTCCTGAAGTGTTAGGGTTAGGTTTAACATGTCTCTCCTGAAGTGTTAGGGTTAGGTTTAACGTGTCTCTCTGAAGTGTTAGGGTTAGGTTAACATGTCTCTCCTGAAGTGTTAGGGTTAGGTTTAACGTGTCTCTCCTGAAGTGTTAGGGTTAGGTTTAACGTGTCTCTCCTGAAGTGTTAGGGTTAGGTTTAACGTGTCTCTCCTGAAGTGTTAGGTTTAACATGTCTCTCCTGAAGGGTTAAGTTTAACGTGTCTCTCCTGAAGTGTTAGGGTTAGGTTTAACGTGTCTCTCCTGAAGTGTTAGGGTTAGGTTTAACATGTCTCTCCTGAAGTGTTAGGGTTAGGTTTAACGTGTCTCCTGAAGTGTTAGGGTTAGGTTTAACGTGTCTCTCCTGAAGTGTTAGGGTTAGGTTTAAAGTGTCTCTCCTGAAGTGTTAGGTTTAACATGTCTCTCCTGAAGGGTTAAGTTTAACGTGTCTCTCCTGAAGTGTTAGGGTCAGGTTTAACCTGTCTCTCCTGAAGTGTTAGGGTTAGGTTTAACGTGTCTCTCCTGAAGTGTTAGGGTTAGGTTTAACGTGTCTCTCCTGAAGGGTTAGGTTTAACGTGTCTCTCCTGAAGTATTAGTGTTAGGTTTAACGTGTCTCTCCTGAAGTGTTAGGGTTAGGTTTAACGTGTCTCTCCTGAAGTGTTAGGGTTAGGTTTAACGTGTCTCTCCTGAAGGGTTAGGTTTAACGTGTCTCTCCTGAAGTGTTAGTGTTAGGTTTAACGTGTCTCTCCTGAAGTGTTAGGGTTAGGTTTAACGTGTCTCTCCTGAAGTGTTAAGTTTAACGTGTCTCTCCTGAAGGGTTAAGTTTAACGTGTCTCTCCTGAAGTGTTAGGGTCAGGTTTAACGTGTCTCTCCTGAAGTGTTAGGGTTAGGTTTAACATGTCTCTCCTGAAGTGTTAGGGTTAGGTTTAACGTGTCTCTCCTGAAGGGTTAGGTTTAACGTGTCTCTCCTGAAGTGTTAGTGTCAGGTTTAACGTGTCTCTCCTGAAGTGTTAGGGTTAGGTTTAACGTGTCTCTCCTGAAGTGTTAGGGTTAGGTTTAACGTGTCTCTCCTGAAGTGTTAGGGTTAGGTTTAACGTGTCTCTCCTGAAGTGTTAGGTTTAACATGTCTCTCCTGAAGGGTTAGTTTAACGTGTCTCTCCTGAAGTGTTAGGGTTAGGTTTAACGTGTCTCTCCTGAAGTGTTAGGGTTAGGTTTAACATGTCTCTCCTGAAGTGTTAGGGTTAGGTTTAACGTGTCTCTCCTGAAGTGTTAGGGTTAGGTTTAACGTGTCTCTCCTGAAGTGTTAGGGTTAGGTTTAACGTGTCTCTCCTGAAGTGTTAGGTTTAACATGTCTCTCCTGAAGGGTTTAGTAACGTGTCTCTCCTGAAGTGTTAGGGTCAGGTTTAACGTGTCTCCTGAAGTGTTAGGGTTAGGTTTAACGTGTCTCTCCTGAAGTGTTAGGGTTAGGTTTAACGTGTCTCTCTGAAGGGTTAGGTTTAACGTGTCTCTCCTGAAGTATTAGTGTTAGGTTTAACGTGTCTCTCCTGAAGTGTTAGGGTTAGGTTTAACGTGTCTCTCCTGAAGTGTTAGGGTTAGGTTTAACGTGTCTCTCCTGAAGGGTTAGGTTTAACGTGTCTCTCCTGAAGTGTTAGTGTTAGGTTTAACGTGTCTCCTGAAGTGTTAGGGTTAGGTTTAACGTGTCTCTCCTGAAGTGTTAAGTTTAACGTGTCTCTCCTGAAGGGTTAAGTTTAACGTGTCTCTCCTGAAGTGTTAGGGTCAGGTTTAACGTGTCTCTCCTGAAGTGTTAGGTTAGGTTTAACGTGTCTCTCCTGAAGGGTTAGGTTTAACGTGTCTCTCCTGAAGTGTTAGTGTCAGGTTTAACGTGTCTCTCCTGAAGTGTTAGGGTTAGGTTTAACGTGTCTCTCCTGAAGTGTTAGGGTTAGGTTTAACGTGTCTCTCTGAAGTGTGTGGTATGTTTGAATTTATACAAAACATTAAATAAAAAAAGACCTAAGATATTTTACTTATTGTATTTATTTTCATTATTGATTAAATGCTGATTTTATTGTAATTTTTTATACATATTTGTATTTTTCTATTCGCGATTGTGTGAGAATTTTGATCTGTCTGTCTGTACACACAAACTGAAAGATTGACAATAAAGTTGACTTTGATTTATTCAGAGCCCCTTCATCATCATCATCATATCCTTTGTGTGTTTGCAGGTCTGAATAACGACCGCACCATCACACTGATCCCAGTTCAGCCGTGTGATTCCTCCGGTACGATCACCGCTCAGTTCCTGCTCACCACCTCCCGAGTCGCCCCCCTCCCCCCCTCCCATGACCTCTGACCCCCCGGCGGCAGGAAGCGGACGCCCGCGACGCACCGGCTCCCTCGCATTGTTCTTCAGGAAGGTAGGGAAACGTCACAGTTTTTATTGAATTACAGCAACTTAAACAAACATTCACAGATGAGAGTTATTAAAAAAACTTCCTCTGACTTTTCTTCAGTAGAGTTTTCCTACTTGTTTCATGTTCTTGTGTGTGTGTGTGTGTGTGTGTGTGGTGTGTGTGTGTGTGTGTGTGTGTGTTGTGTGTGTTGTGGGTGTGGTGTGTTGTGTGGTGTGTGTGTGTGGGTGTGTGTGTGTGTGTGTGTGTGTGTGTGTGTGTGTGTGTGTGTGTGTGTGTGTGTGTGTGTGTGTGTGTGTGTGTGTGTGTGTGGTGTGTGTGTGTGTGGTGTGTGGTGTGTGTGGTGTGTGTGTGTGTGTGTGGTGTGTGTGTAGGTGTATCACCTGGCCAGTGTGCGTCTGGGGATCTGTGTGTGAAGATGGACGTGTCGTCGGAGCTGCGGGGGAAAATCTGGACGTGTTTCGAACACGCGCTGGTTCACTGCACGGCTCTGATGAAGGACCGACACCTCGACCAGCTGATGCTCTGCTGGTGTACATCATATCCAAAGTGAGATTTAAAAAAACAAAAACATCTTCTCATTGCTGTCCTCTTGACACACACCTTCTTGTATATAGACTCTTCTTGCACTATTTATTTTATTTGTATTTACTTGCACATCTCAAAACATTCTATTGCACTATTTTATCTGTTTCATTTGTTTTATGTCCTATATATATTCATGTTGCTCTGTTGGAGGAGCCTGGGACTTCAGTATTTCATTGCCATATCTACACGTAGCTAAGAGCATATGACAATAAAGCCTTGAGTCTTGAAACACACACACACACACACACACACACACTTGTACCAATGTCCCTATTATTTTTGAGTGCATGTGAAGCGGTTTTTGTCATTTCTCCGATTCCCTTCTTCCTCGCAGATCACCAAAGAGACTCACACCTTCCACGACATCATGAAATGTTACCGCGGCCAACCACAGGCCAGCAGCCATGTGAGTCACACACACACACACACACACACACACACACACACACACACACACACACACAAATAAATAGAGTAACACCACATGTCTTGCATTCGACACCTTACTTGAGTAATAATTTCAACATTGTGTTCATCCCTTTAATGCTGCAGTTAATTGGTATAACTTAAATAAAAACCGTTGGGTAGTTTAGCATATAATGATAATACCGTGTGTTATTTGTTGATCATGTATTGCTTTGATTATCTGAATATGCAACTGAAATACTTCCATTACTAAGAAACCAATTCATAGTAACACAAGTTAACAATGGAGTCAATTTAGTTATTATCAATTAAAGGCCGGTTTATCTAACTCTGTCATGTGTGTGTGTGTAGGTGTACCGCAGTGTGTTACTGCGTCACACTCCCATCAGAGAGCCGGTGACGGACGAGAACATGGAGGTGGATCCTGTTTCAGGAGGAGAATGTAAGAGCACAGACAGAAATGTCTCTCATACTATATGAATATTTATTTATTATTCTGAAAGCATTTGTCCTTATAGTTAAACAATAATCATTAGACACAAGTCAGGTTTTAAAGAAATGTTTTCCTGTCCCAACAATTGATAAAAAGACTGTTAAGAGTTCTCTTTTTTGTGCCTTGTCACATCTTGCATTAGTTCTATTTTACATAATGTGCCATTGTATGATCTATTTGTGTCTCTTCAGCGGCAGAGAAGACCAATCAGGCGTCAGGAGAAGTCAACGCCAACCAATCAGGAGAGGAGGAACGCGGTGACCTCATCCAGTTCTACAACAGCGTGTTCGTCCTGAAGATGAAGAGCTTCGCGCTGAGATACGCCGCCACGACAACCGGGTACGACAAGATAAACTACACGATAATACAATACGATAATACGATACGATAACACTTGAATGGTCAGATCAAGTCTGAAATGCTCCTTGCAACCCAGCAGCTCCATGTGTAACATCAACAGACAAATATCAAGACTCAATACATGGAAAACAAACATTTAACATAACAGCACGATCACTGAGAGAAAACATGCTCAAAGAGCCTTCAAGTATTCTGTATCAGAACAACAGAAGAATTTCTCTGCGCAGAGCAGAAACCTGTGGTAAAACTTTATGAAATCAACCCACTTGATAATGTTTGTATAATCTGTGTGTGTGTGTTTGCAGGCGGACGCCCCCCCCCTCTCTCCGTTCCCCTCGGTCCGTGCTCAGCCTCTCTCCCCTCGCAGGGTTTCTCAGAGACACTCGCTCTATGTTTCTCCTCACAAGAACTCTACAGCCTGCCTCACACCGAACTCCTACACATACAGGATCAACAGCAGCCCCTCCAAGGTAAACACAACCACACACACACACACTGAATCCTTTGTCAATGGGGAAGACGCAGGGATGACGTATTTCTGTATTAGACCCTGAGGGGGATTTGGAAGTGATTTTTAATTATTGCAGAAAAATAATCTCTGTGGCAAACAACTCTTTATGATACTTACACATTATGTTCAGCAGGATAATCTCCACATATAAACACCACTTTATGATTTCTGGAGTAAAAGCTAACGTTGGGATATAAAGGAACTACAGCAGGGTCACATGACTTCACGTCACCACCGCTAAGCTAAAGGAGGCTAAAGTTGGGCTATAAAGGAACTACAGCACGGTCACATGACTTCACGTCACCACCGCTAAGCTAAAGGAGGCTAAAGTTGGGCTATAAAGGAACTACAGCACGTCACATGACTTCACGTCACCACCGCTAAGCTAAAGGAGGCTAACGTTGGGCTATAAAGGAACTACAGCACGGTCACATGACTTCACGTCACCACCGCTCAGCTAAAGGAGGCTAACGTTGGGCTATAAAGGAACTACAGCAGGTCACATGACTTCACGTCACCACCGCTAAGCTAAAGGAGGCTAACGTTGGGCTATAAAGGAACTACAGCACGGTCACATAACTTCACGTCACCAGCGCTAAGCTAAAGGAGGCTAACGTTGGGCTATAAAGGAACTACAGCACGGTCACATGACTTCACGTCACCACCGCTAAGCTAAAGGAGGCTAATGTTGGGCTATAAAGGAACTACAGCACGGTCACATGACTTCACGTGACCACCGCTAAGCTAAAGGAGGCTAATGTTGGGCTATAAAGGAACTACAGCACGGTCACATGACTTCACGTGACCACCGCTAAGCTAAAGGAGGCTAACGTTGGTCTATAACGGAACTACAGCACGGTCACATGACTTCACGTCACCACCGTTAAGCTAAAGGAGGCTAACGTTGGGCTATAAAGGAACTACAGCTCGGTCACATGACTTCACGTCACCACCGCTAAGCTAAAGGCGGCTAATGTTGGGCTATAAAGGAACTACAGCTCGGTCACATGACTTCACGTCACCACCGCTAAGCTAAAGGCGGCTAATGTTGGGCTATAAAGGAACTACATCACGGTCACATGACTTCACGTCACCATCGCTAAGCTAAAGGCGGCTAATGTTGGGCTATAAAGGAACTACAGCTCGGTCACATGACTTCACGTCACCACCGCTAAGCTAAAGGCGGCTAATGTTGGGCTATAAAGGAACTACAGCACGGTCACATGACTTCACCTCACCACCGCTAAGCTAAAGGCGGCTAATGTTGGGCTATAAAGGAACTACAGCTCGGTCAAATTACTTCACGTCACCACCGCTAAGCTAAAGGCGGCTAATGTTGGGCTATAAAGGAACTACATCACGGTCACATGACTTCACGTCACCACCGCTAAGCTACAGGCGGCTAATGTTGGGTGTGATGATGTTCAGTCGTCTCATTTAGACACTTGTTAGCAACGTCCATCACATCTAATAAACTCTCTTCTCCTCCTCTCTCTCTCTCCAGGAGTTGTCGGACATTAACCGGATGATTCGTCAGGGCTCGGTTAGCAGGAAGAGAGGTTTCACCATGGAGGGTGATGTGATGATGTCATCAGCGTGCGACTCCCCCAGTAAGAGGGCGTGTCCTGAGAACGGCCCCGACGTCCTGCTGAAGCGCCTGCAGGTCGTCGTGTCCGAGCGACAGAGTCACTAACGAACACGTTAAAACATTAAATGACATCACATTTAATTATAGAATCATCCCCACTTTAAAAAAGCTTAACTTACATGATGAATCTAGACATTAGGAGTGTTTAATTTATCATTAATGAGGCTTACATTTGACTTTTTGTAATATTTATGACCTGAGGGTTATAGAACGTGAGCAGAGAAAGGTGGCAGAATTCATGCCATTTGGATTAATCAAAATAATCATACTAAATGTTGATTAGAAACCATGAGTAATATCTGAAAGGTGATATTTGAGCAACATCAGGAATCAGAACAAACTGAGACACTGGTTTTTATCTTTCGGCTGAAAAAAAGTCTATTTTTTAAACATATTTCAGGGTTTCTTGACCCTCAAATACATCTGAACACCTCCATGTTGGAGTGTGTGAATTCACAGGTGTTTTAGTGATTGATAAGCAGGTGTTCAGGTGTGTGTTGTTACTCTAGGGAAACTTACAGGATAGTTTTAAAATCTAACAGTCTGTATTGGGCTGAATATACGGAAGTTTTCACAAATATGTTTTTAATTATTAAAAGATCAGACCTTTACTCAAATTGATAACTTTATTGGCATAACGATGTACAGATCTCACCCAGCTGTGTTTTCTGCCCACACAAATAACAATATTAACAAACATTTTAAATGCTCTTCACAAACAGAAGCTCGTCGTTCTTCTCGTCAGGTCAATATATTTAGTAAGATTATCGTGTAAATAGTTTCTGACAAATCAAGCGCTATTGTACATTTTCCAGCATTCAACTCGTCTTCCTCTCCTGTCAGAGGTCTCTACTTTTTATAGAGATTTTACTGGGAAATTCATCTTTTATTAATTACCGTTAATTAAAAAAGAAAGTTCTGTTGTTATTAAGCTTTTAATGTTGTATATTGCTCTAAACGTTAAAGGATGATCACCACCTCTGCTGGGCCCGGTTCGGGACAGCAGAGGTGGATCTGTTCGCCAGCCGGCGCAACAGCCACTGCGCCCTGTGGTTCTCCATGGCTCTGAGCGACGACCATGGAGTGTGTGGTATCTACACATTAAGAAAAGCAACCTGACATTTGATATCTGCTTTTGTTTATTCATTGTTTTGCTAAAAGCACATTAGCAAAGGTGAAAAACTAACCACATGTTCAATACAAAATAAAAGTGTTGATATTTGCTCCCAGACAGTTGATAGTTAAAATAATGTGAATGTGTGAACAGGGAATCATTTTGTGTCGTTGTCCCAAACTCTTTTAGAGGAAATGTGTATTTTCCAGGTGTTTTGTAAAATAAAATGTACTTTGATCACTAATGTTCATGTTTCTGACTTCTACATTTTCATTTAATTTCCTCATTTAGGCACATTTTTCATTTAATGCACTTTTTCGGTAAATCATTCCTGAATATTTTTTACATTTCAGTTTATTCTTAACTTTGGAAACTCGTTCAAAATCTCAAATGTACTGCTGTGTAGTTGATGAAGTAGAAAACTGACCTTTGTTTCTCAACCGTATTTATTTAATACACTATATGAACATCGTACAATATATGTACAAATAAATGACATCAGGGACTCAGTGGTGGGAGAAGTACTTACATGTTATACTTAAATGTGGGGTAGGTAAGTTTGAGAAACCGGCTCGAGATACACTTGTTATATTCCATGGAATGCTCTTAACATCCCGATAGCAATGAATATCTTAAGTGCTTTGACACAAAATCCATTAAAAATGTCATCTGTGGAAGCCGTAGTACTGTGAAAAGCACGACCAATCATCTGAGCCGGCCCGTCTAAAATAACTGGATGGCCTACCTGCCTGTCAGCCTTCCATCTGTGCACAAACTTATCTCGTGCCCTCATTGGTCATGTTCGTGTGTGTTGGAGGAGGGGCTATGTAAGGAAGTGGCAGATTTTTTCCGGTTGTGTATTTTCAAATTCTAGCGCACTCGAGCCGGTTTCTCCAAAATTACCTACCCCACCTTTAAGTAAAAGTAGAAGTACCAGAGTAGTAATACTGTGTTGCAAGTAAATGTCCTGCATTCAAAATAATAATATATATATTATATGAAAGGGATAATGTGCAGCGTGGTGGTCATTATGGGTAAAAGAACACCCGACAGGCTTTGACAGCAACGGGGCAGAAACCCTCAACACGGAGCTGCGGTCCTTTTTACGTAACGGTCCAGACATCAAACGGCAAAACATATTCAGTTGCCAGTTACTTTGGCATTAGGGCAGGGATATCTAGATACTTTCCAAGGTTTGACATCATGAATTGTGCTACTTTTAAAGCAAGCAACGATGTTTTCAAATCTGTAATCAAAAAGCTCCGCAAAAACGCTATCGAAGCAGTTCCTGCCGTTGCTACTGTTGGATTGGGCCACCCTTTGAAGTGGTTGAAGGTTCGAGCCCGCTCCGCGCCGTTCGTTTGATGAGTGGTCTGCTATAAAAGGAAGGACTCAGACACAGAGATATGAGGTTAACAATAAGCTGATTTAATGGTAAAAACAACAGTACAATATAACGAAGTACTTCGGGCCCTGGTTCTACTACCGTGCGATATACGTATCGGGACAGTCAGACAGAACAGGGCCCCGAGTGTACAGAACTCACGATATTTATACACACAAACGGGGAGGAGTTGTGTCGGTTGCTCCTCCCTAGGTGTTTATCTACTGGTGGATTCACTCCTGGGCGAGCCCTAGGCAGCGAATCAGAGTGAGTCAGCCATAGCGTGGGAGGTTTGGATCTACTGCGCCGCTGATAAGTCCCAGGCTATCTTCATGGCAGCCATGGGGTAAACAATTCATGGGGTGAACTACCAATCTTTATCTTTGTTTATCTTCGGCACCTGGCAGTACCGTCTCTGTATACCAATCTTTATCTAAACACTTTCCCATGCAACCCCTCCCCACGCTCCTGTCCAGCCCATTAAAACCCGGGGGGGCGACTGGGTCCTATACATTCCTAAGTCACGCACACACAATGAGCACAGCAAGCAAATAATGCCACAATAATGAGGATATTGCCCTAGTTTCATAAGCAGTTTCATAAGCATACATTTTACACAGACTATTGGCGCCTAAGATATGTCGGGCCAAGGTTATTGAAACAGGTTATACAGGTTACTTTAATCCCCCTTTTGATCTCACCTCAAGAGATCAACTTACACAAAGCATTCGAAACATAACCACTGTCATTCTTTTCTACTGCGTCTGTCCCCCAACATTATATAAATCCATCAGAAGCTGGGATTTAGAGTACTTTAAACCTTCGGGAACTGCCCACCATAACAACCTCTTATGACAGTGGAGGGAGACCAAAGTATGTTAAAACTGCGTCCTTGTCTGCTGAGTCATCATACTGTCCTCTCCCTCCGATGCATAAGCCAACAAGGGCATTTGGTACGGAGGGGGAGGGGCAGCTTTTCCTTCAATGGTGGAACTGATGAATCTAACACACAATGAGCGGATACAAGGCACACAACAACAACCACATGTTACTAAAATGGCAATAAAAGTAGCTATAGAAATCAAAAGAGACATTATTAAACCTTTCCATTGACCAAACATGTTTGTAAACCATTCCTCCAAGGGGTTGTGTATCCCTGATTGTTCATGCATAGTTTGGATAGTGTGCGAAGGCCTTCTAAAGCCTTTGTGACGGAACCGTCCGGAGCCGTATTGTTTGGAATGAAAGTACAACACATATCACCAAACATTGAACACACACCCCTTTCTCAGCTAACAGCATGTCAAGGGCCATTCTATTCTGAACTGCCATAAGGGAAGTCGGCCCCAGCTGTTCAGCGAGTCCTTCTACAGCGTCCCTAGTGAGATTAGCTAAACGGAGCACATTGTAATGTACATAGTTGATCCTGTCTACATTATTCCATCACTACCTGCTTGGAAAGTGAAGGTTTGTTTAGGAGACATTTTGGTAACTACTACCTCATATTTGGCCCGTTTGACCCTAGTTACGGACTCCTCTGGCGGGGGAATGGAGTCTGGGTGGTCAATGGAATCATTAAAACAAAAAAAAGGCAAGGGTGACGATCGTGACCAGGGCTAGCCCTGGCAACCATCTCCAACTCCCATACATGGTTAGGTTGTTATTTTCAATGTAACACAACAAGGGTTATTTCTGTTATTAATAATAGGAGATTTACTAGGACGCAAGGAATTAACACCCAATCAAATAATAAGGCTATTCGCTAATGGGCCATATAACTAAGAATGGTGTTCAAGATACAAACAGTGTCCCAAGTAAACCACGATTCCCACTAGCAGAGTACACCAACAAACAATAAGGAAGTGTAATCCACAGTCTGTCATTATTGAGTACCTTTAATCAGTGGTCCGTGTTATTGTAATTAGGTTCTTCTGAACACAATGCTAAAATCTCCTAAGGAGATTCTTTAAAACTAGGGTGTAAAATAGTACCCTGTAATGGTAAATACTGTGCTCCCAGAACCTGTTAAATATAAGGTTCAGTAAAACCTGTTAAGTAGAAGGTCTGGTGAGTGGGGAGACTTTCACTGCCCTTTAACTATAGGGCTAACCTCTCGTTATATATAACCTACTACTCTTATTAGAAAGAGGCCCTATAGGTGGGCATAAAATGCTGCTACTTATTGGAAAGTGCCCCTAAAGGTGGGAGTAAAAAAGTCGGGTCCTATATGGAGTCGTGTGTTTCAGGGGCGGGGTCCCGTAGACTCGTGTCCGCCTCCTCGGCCGTAATCCTTTCCAAGATCGCCTGTTGTTACCTCTGTGTCTTTGTCCTTGTCATCTGTTGTGTGGGTCGTTGCTTCTGCTGGGCTGTCGTCGTCAGACGGATGACCTTCAGCCAGATGAATTCTGCGGTGTTAGCCTCGTGCTTCTCCGGTCCCCCTTTGGCGTCAGCAACCTGGGTGGAGAAATCTCATACCAAGCCCTTAAGTTGCTGGTAGTATGGTTTGCTATCCATCTCTTCTACTTCTTTCCCTACTGCTAATGCTCCAGGACCCGGAAACTGATGGCCGTGGGTCAGCTCAAATGGGGAGAAACCTGTCCCTCAGTTAATGTGTTCATAAACAAAGTCTGACACCGGCTATATCAACCTGTTTCAGAGGAAGGTGGTTCTGCTACAGTGCGATATACGTATCGGGACAGTCAGACAGAACAGGGGCCCCGAGTGTACAGAACTCACGATATTTATACACACAAACGGGGAGGAGTTGTGCTGGTTGCCTTCGGGGCACTGTCAGAACCGTGGACCAACTGGTGTCTATAGGCACATTAGTGCTATCCTAACACAACCTGACCACTCAATTCCTTTTGAGGTGCACACAGACGCTAGTGACGCCGGTTTGGGTGCAGTCTTAGTCCAAGCTACCGATGAAGGGGAACAGGTGATAGCTTATGCTTCATGGGGATTGAGAGGAGCCGAGTGTAACTACTCCACATCAGAAAAGGAATGTCTAGCTGTTGTATGGGCTGTTGAAAAGTGGCGACATTTTCTTGAGGGAAAATAATTCACTGTATACACCGACCACGCTGCATTGACTTGGGCTTTCAACTGTCCGAAGACCTCTTCCCGGCTGACTAGGTGGATCTTACGACTCCAGCAATTTCAATTTAGGGTCAAATACAGAAAAGGCCTGCACAACATATTGCCTGATGCCCTGTCCAGAGCGGTTGCACCTCCGTCCGCAACTGCGTATGTTGCCTCAAACACCTCTCACTGTACTTCTGACTTGCCAACCACCCTGTCAGACATACGAGAGGCCCAGGAAAGGGACCCTGAAATTAGTGACATGGCAAAACAGTCTGCTGCCACTTGTAAGCCAGATAGGATAGGGTACACTCTGTTACAGGGTATTCTGTATCGGCGGTCACCTGTGAGACTAGGTGGAGACAAATATCTGCTAGTGGTTCCCAAGAGTCTAGTCATGTCTTTTCTGGAATACTTCCACAACCATCCCCTGAGTGGACATCTGGGCAGGCTTAAGACTCTCCTTAAGATCCTTGAGGTAGCCTGGTGGCAGTCTGTTAGGAAGGATGTGTGGGCCCATGTAAAGTGTTGCAACATCTGCCAGGCCTACAAAGCGGATAATCAAAACCAGCGGGGTTCATGCAGCCTACCCCTGTGGAGGAGCCCTGGGAAAAGCTGGGGATTGATCTCATGGGACCTTTTCCCCGCAGTAAAAAAGGCAATTGCTATCTCCTTGTGGTTGTGGATTATTTCACAAAGTGGGTTGAGATGTTTCCCCTAAAAGACAGCAAGACTCACAAGATTGTCGCCATCTTGAAAGATGAGATCTTCACCCGTTTTGGTGTCCCACGTGAGTTGGTTTCTGATCGGGGAGCGCAGTTCACTGGCCATGAAATGGCCAACCTATGTAAATCCTGGGAGTCACACAAAAGTTCACCACCAGCTATCATCCTCAAGCCAATCTTACAGAACGGTCCAACCGGACCATCAAGACGATGATTGCTTCTTATGTGGGGACAAAACATAAGAACTGGGATCAGTGGATCAGGGAATTTCGCTTTGCCGTAAATGCTGCCTATCATGAAACAACGGGGCAAACACCTGCAGTCTTGGCACTCGGAAAATCCCTGAAAGGCCCACTGGAGAGGTTGATCAGTACTCCACCCCCACCTCATCAACCTCCATATACACTACTGGAAAGAAAGCAAAAAATGGTGGAAGAAGTAAAAAAGAGAGTCGGGGTTTGCCAAGCCAGACAAGCCAAGTATTATAATACCCACAGGAGAGGTGCACAACTCCTGCTGGGAGACCTGGTCTGGGTCCGCACTCACCCACTCTCTAAAGCATCAGAGAGCTTCTCATCAAAGCTTGCGCCTAAATGGTCGGGTCCAGCTACAGTGGTGAGAAAATTAGGCCCTATCAATTACCAGATAAAGTGGAACGGCCAAAACTAAAAAATGGACACTATCAATGTGGTCAACCTAAAGCCCTACTTCGGGGTGCAGCCCTCATACCATTTTATGGACATTGCCGTGGTGAACAGGTTCCTTCTCTACAAGGAGCTGTACAAGAGGAGGGGTGACCCCGCCAGGGCGAAGCCACTCACACAGAAGTCCTTCAGGGAGCAGCTTGCTAAAGAAATGGTTGAGTTTTCTGGAGTCCCTGCAGCAGCACCACCCCGCCCACCAACCCCCCCACCATCACTCACATGCATGCCCGCGTATTATGGGGAAGATGCCACCACGGTCAGGAGGTACTGCAGGAAGTGCTCTGATGCTGGCAACAGAAGGGTGAAGACACCTGTGTACTGCAGGAAGTGTCAGGTCCCTCTGTGCTTCACTCCCAAAAAGAACTGTTACAGAGAATGGCATGACTTACTGGAATAATACTGTAACATTCAGGGTTTTTATAAAGTTTTGAGAGTGTTTATTACCCAAAAAATGCTTGTTGTTTTTACCTAAAGTGTGGTGTTATTGTATCGTGTGTTGCTAACATTTTTAAATAAATCTGCTCCAGTTGGAGTCAAATTTTTCCTATGTTTCCTAATTTTTATTGTGCAAGTAAACATGCATCTCATGCAAAGAGGGAACTTCCCACACACTCCACCCCACACACCCACACACACCCCCACACCCACCCACACACACCCACCCCACATACACACCCCCCCCCCACACACACACACACACACACACACACACACACACACACACACACACACACCCACACACACACACCCACCCCACATACACACACACACACACACACACACCCACACACACCCACCCACATACACACACCCCCCACACACGCACACACATACCCACACCCACCCACCCACACATACACACACACACTTAAAAAAAATGAATGGAATGAATACCTATAGTCAGGGGTGCACATAACTTTTTTAGTGAGTTACTCAGATGAGTACCAGGAGACAGTGTTTGGTACTCACCCCACATGTAGCGTGGTGTTAATAAGTGCAGTCTTCCTCACTGTCCTCTATTTACACTTATTGCATGGTAGATGATGAAGATGATGAAGATGCACCTCCCTGTCTTTGTTTAAACTTTCTCCAAACTTGTTGCCAGAACTGTGAAGTCCTTGCATTTCCTGAGGCCACGTTGAAGGATCAAATACTAAGAAATGATCACGTGACTTGAAGTCATATCTGATTTCAGAGGTGGGAAGGAACAAAGTACACTTATTCAAGTACTGTACTTAGGTACAATTTTGAGATACTTGTACGTTACTTGAGTATTTCTATTTTATGCTACTTTGTACTTCTACTCCTCTACAGTTCAGATGTTAATGGTGTACTTTTACTCCACTACATTTATTTAATACCTTTAGTTACTTTACAGATTCTGATTAATGATGTGAAATATAATCAAGTCTTAAATCAGACTTTAGTTCCACCTGGAGTAAATCCACAAGCTACCCTGCAGTATACAAAGTCATTCAAACTAGCTGCACCTTTACCAGCTTTGAGAACACTTTAATGATCAATCATTATAAAACATATCAGATATATTATTCTGAAATGGACCAATCTGCACAATCACTACTTTTACTGTCGCTACTTTAACTATATTTTGATGATAATACTTTTCTACTTTTACTTGAGGAACATTTTGAATGCAGGACTTTTACTGTAACAGAGTATTCCTACACAAGATCTGAGTACTTCTTCCACCTCTGTCTGATTTCAAACTCTTCCATTAACAGCCTGAGTAAGTTTGCAGCTGTGTGTTCTGCTCCACCTTGTTGTAAATAAAACTGCAAGCAGCACAGCACAGAACGTGAACGTTGTGATCAGCTGATTTTGCGCAGTTCTCCAGTGTGTGCGCATGCATAGAATGTGCACAGGGGAGTCTCGCACCGCAGCCAGTAACGTAGTTTTGGTACAATTCTGTTGTACACACCGACGTTAACAGCAGCCCTGTCTGTGCACACGGCGACCAACTCTGTCGTCCAGTGATCTAAGCCCGCCTCCTGTAAAGCTTCACAGGTCCGTCGGTTCTGCTGCCTGCGCGGCTCGGCAAGCACCCAGTTCAATCAGTCCAAGAAAGTCCGAAGATTTTTTGCAGGGAGTAAAACGCCAAATTGGCTGCTTAATGTCTTTGGTTTTTTGGACATGTCTAATAGTTTACTCCACTGAGTGTTGACAAAAAACACGTGTAGACGAAATATGTGTTTTGTTTGGATGACCTATCAGGTACGCAAAGGCGCGTAGTGACACAAGTGACGTTACGCATTTCAGATTTTTGCGCGCATGCGTACCTGCGTACCAATTATGTGCACCCCTGCCTATAGTGATGATTCAATGTTATACAATGATTTTTACAATCTGGTACCTGAAAAGGTCAAATGGCACTGATGGAACCAGATGTGCCCAAATGTGCCCAAAGCTTAGTCCGCTTGGACTTTTTTTTGCTAAACATCTCTAAAAAGGTCATATTTCACTTGTTTTGCCTCAATCTTGATACAGGGTACTTATCATATGTTATACTTTGGATTCCTAAAGCTTTTAGGCTACTAACCCATCATCCAAGGGTGGTTTTCACTATAAGTAATGGGGTTTTTTTGGGCGGAGACAAGAATTTACACTTTTTTACTATGTTCCATCTGAATTTACTCTGACACAGACACATCTATATTGATTCTGACACTTCTACATCCAACTCACAGATGTAACCTTGCTTTGAGAAAAAGATTATTAATTTAACCCTTTTAGAAGTGAAGTTATAGTCAGTTGTTCTGGGCATGTCTAAGCTTTTTAAACAGGGCATTTTAAACAGTTAAACATTAAACAAGCCACAATCTACCTGCATTGTAATAACCCTAAACGTGTAATAACGTGCTTTAACCAGTAGGTGGTTTGGGTTAAAAAGCTGTCAATTTTACAGTGTTAACAAAATAAAATATACTGCTGTTTCCGGTTTAGTTTACGATGGATATATTTTGTTATTGTTTTGATATTTGTAACACAAAAGCGATGGAAAAAACCCACAGCAACACAGAAAAGATGGTCTTAACATGACCCAGCGGTCTAGTAGTTAATAAAAAACAATATTATCAAAACAAAATATTACTACTAACTTTATTGTGAAATTAAAACAGAACGGTAAAAGAATAGTTTCCGGTCTATTCTGAGGCCCGATCTCTGTAGATAAATAAAGAACTTCGACAGATGTGTAATATTTAATGCAGCCGAACCATTTATTACAATGCATTCATGTGATGACTTTCAAAGAGTAAAGCAAGCACCGCTGAATAAAGTATGATTTTATCTTTTACGAAACGTTTTTTTTCATATGGAATGCAGTTGGAGGTCAACCAATCACAGAGCTTGAGGACTAATCACGGGGTTTGTGAAGCAAAGCACATGTTGTAGTCCCAAACGAAAGCTGAGGATTCTGGGTAGTGTAGTGTCTTCTGCCATCCTAAACTCCGAAAAACTATTTGTTTCTCCGAATCGAAGGGGAAAAATACAAAAGCATTGTACACAATTTAAACCAATCAATGTTGTGTAATTAACAAGGATAATCTGGTGTTTTTGAGTTGATGAGTAGTGCAGATATCACTGTAAAATCAATCGACAGTAAAGAGAATACTTACTTCCGGGTGTAAAATCCTCCTTTATCCAATGGGAATGGACGCTCACATTGCCGCCGACATGGACCGATGCGGTGCTTCCCTGAGCGTCAAATACCGCCGCCGATGGGATACATTGCAATCAGTTGAAAGCTCTTTGCGTCCGTTTATGAAGCTGAAGGACACTCGGCGCGTCACAACTGCACGCCATAGGACCCTGACCAAGCGTCGCTCCTGGACGTTCAGGGAGTGAGACTGTGTTGAATTTGCAGATTCAGATTAGTGATACAAAACAATGAAATATGGTATAACTATAATCATGCCTATAAAACAAACAAAATACATACTCATAAAAATAAGCTTATCCTTTATTAGAAGCAACGTTAAATCGTAGAATACATAATGCATCGCTAATTATGAATCAGTGTATTGTAACATTCTGATTTGGGCTATTCTGCATGTAGCATACATTAACTTTTGGAACTTTAAAGGTCCCCTATTAAACTATTTTCAACAGTATATTACAGGTCTCAGATATATACATACCTGTCTCTGTTTGTCTGAAACACCAAACAGATCATTGCAGAATCCCATAATCCCCTCTGTTTCAGCCCTGTTCCCCAAGTGATGATTCTGCGTCCGTAGCTTTAAATGCTAATGAGCTGCTGCTGGCAACGCCCCTCTGTGAAGTGATTGGTTTAAAAAAACACAATGGTGCTCTAGAGGAGATTCAGGTGATAAGGGAAAAAACATTGTGAGATCACAAAGTGGCCAAAATCTGATCAGCTCATTTTCAGACAGGTTTTTATATAAATGGATCAGGACAAAAAGAGAGGGGGTCTTTTTTCCTGAAACTTTCAGAGTCTCTGAACACAGAGGGACACATGTTGATGTAGAAAATAAGTGGATTTTTGCATCATGTTTATGCTGGTACTTTGAACTTTCACTTTGCTAAGATTTTGAAAGCAGGAACTTTTTTTTTTTTTCACCACTCTTATCCCAGCATTTATGACTACATTTCTTAAGACAGTATATAGCTTCTGAAACTATTAAAATAGCAATATTACATCATACACAGACATTATGTTTATGGTGGTTCAATCTATAACAAATCAGCACTTTATAAAAAAAATGACACGTTGTTTTACGTTGACACATTAGCAAAATTAGCCAAAGTGTTTATTGTTAACCTCCATTTACCACAACGTCATGGTTTAACTTTGAATTGAGGGTTTATTGAGACTGTTGTGATCACTTAGGTTGTTTCATTCATATAAGGTAGTTTGGACAATGTGGTTAAAGTGTAGCCTTCTTTAAAACTTCTATGAATTGTCATGCCATTTTCCAAGGTCTCAATCATTTGGATGAAGTCCAATGTCGTTCATAACGATTAGAAATTACTGATCAAAATAAATTGCAATAACCTGGAATTACCCTAAAAGACATAATACTGTGCATCTCCACAAACTTCACCGAACTTGGATAAACAGGCCAAAGAAGATTCACTTTATCTTACACTTAATAGCCATACATCTGGAAGACAATGACACAGTGCAGACACATTCTCTCATTTCCAGGAAAGAACTACTGTAGAGTGAAATATTATCACAGAAAGCAGGACTTGTTATTTGTAATAAAAATGTTAGTTAATGTCCTCGTTATCGTCACGGTAATCGTCACGGTCATCGTAACGGTAATCGTCATGGTCCTCGTCACGGTAATCGTCACGGTCATCGTCACGGTCATCGTCAAGGTAATCGTCACGGTAATCGTCAGGTCATCGTCACGGTCATCGTCACGGTAATCGTCACGGTAATCGTCAGGGTCATCGTCACGGTCATCGTCACGGTAATCGTCACGTAATCGTCTTGGTAATCGTCTTCCTCTACGTGTTCCTCATCGTCGTCAACCTTATCCACCTCTGGTAAAATATTTGGGAATTTATCTTCTGTTGCTATGTATGGAAACAGCCTCTCAGTGAAAGTGTGGTGAAGGTGTGTATGTGTGTGTTAGTGTCAATATCAGAGAACGACAACTTTCCTCTGTTCCAGTCCAGATTCACTCTGACCCTCTGGAGCTCCTTCAGGCTGAGATTGATGGACCTGGTGGTGAACATGCTGAGTATTTCCCTTCATAGAAACCTATTCTCCATAATCCAGACTCCATGAGTCCCTTCCTCTGGACAGACTCTGCTGACACACCAAGAAACCAGAATGTACTGTCTGTAACCTGGACATCCCAGCTGTGAGTCCCTGAGTTAAAGCCCTCAGAGCCCAGGACAAAGTGGTATTTATCAACCTCTCTGGATTATCAGGAAGTTCCTGTTCCTCCTCTTCCTCTTCTTCCTCCTCTTCTTCCTCCTTTCTTCCTTCTCTCACACTGGTCAGATCTTCAGACAGGATGAGTTCTGGATGAGCAGTGTTTGGGTCCAGGATGAGAGGAGAGTAGGACACCATGTCCTTCATCTTGCTCCAGATGTTGAAGCTGAGGTTGCCCAGGTGTTTGGCCTGGTCTATCAGAGCTCCTGAGGGCAGCTGTGGATCCTCCAGCAGGGGGCGCTGCAGCCTCTCCACTGCAGCCTTGTAGTTGTGCAGGAAGGAGACGTCTTCAGCTCTCAGCTCCTCCTCTGTGGCTCTGACTGTGTGTGAAAGAGCTGCTATCTCTCTGCTCACAGCCTCCATCTTCTCCTCCATCATCCTCCTCTTCTGCTCCTCTTCCTCCCTCAGTGCAGCCATCCTGGCCTCCTCTTCCTCTTCTCTGTGTGTTGAGCCTGGACCTTCATGTGTCCTGCTGTTTGATCAAACTTCACTTTAACTTCTTCAAAGAGCTTCAGTTTCTCCTGAAAGGGCTGCAGAGATTTCTGGAGCTCCTCTTTGAGATCCTGTGCAACTTCATCCATGGGTCTGAATAGTGGCTGGTGTGTGTTTTTGAATCTCTACAGATGTGACACACTGGCTGCTGATGGTCCAGACAGAAGAGTTTGAGTTTCTCAGAGTGCAGACTGCAGAGAGCCTCTGGAGATCTCTGATCTCTCTCCTGTAAGAAGGTCTCACACAGGTTCTTTAAAGCAAAGTCAAGAACGAATTCCTTTGAAGATTTTCTCCTACAAACTGGACACTCCTTTACTTCTTTCCCATCCCACCAGGTCTGCAGACAGGCTTTACAGAAGCTGTGGCTACATGACAGAAGAACAGGATCTCTAAAGACTTCCTTACAGACCGGACAGCAGAGATCTTCCTCTAACCTGGACGCCATGTTGTCTCTGAGTGAAGCTGAAACACAGCAGACAGGAAGTACAGTCAGTCATGGCTCCCCTCCCCCTCCTCTACTGACTTCACTGAAATGGGGGGTGGGCGGGGGGTGGTGCTAGTGAATTGTCAACGGGGGGGAGCCTCGCTGCGGGGACATTCCACAGATGGCCAGTCCTCCCCTGAAAAAGGTCTCTGCACACGTTATTATTAATAATAGTAATACAAATAACAGTGTTTCCCATACATCGACATACAAACCCACAGATCCTCAACTCCGGTGTGTCTCACTCATTAAGGCGAGACACGGCAGGCAAAAACATCATTTTTCATGCACTGGTCAATTTTGAGATGTTGTGCTATTTAGTTTTCTTTCAGGCTTTTGGAAGGAAAACGTACAAAATACACACTTAGGTGTTTATTTTACTATAGTTTGTCTATTTGCGTCTGTAGATTTCTCCTAAATTCACCAAAAGTTAGCATTCTAACGTAACTGTTGAGATCTCCATATTAGGTCGAATACTTAAAACGAAAGTTAATAATAATCAATTATATTCTTGAATAACCCACAATGAAAATGCTTCATATTTTATGATTATCTATATGTACAGTATAAACTAAACAAAGTGGTTTGTTAAGTTGAGTGTAAGGCCTATAATGCTTTATGGTTGTCACTGATAAGAGAGGAGAGACAGTTTCTTCCCTCTTCCCTCACAGCAGTACACAGGGAGGGGGGCTCCTGACTTAAGGAGAAATAGACTGAGGCCCCAAAAAGGTGTTTGTGCCATAGCCGAGAATAATATTTTGCAAGTCCTGCACACTAGAGGTCATGAGCTTTTTACACAAACATGGGAAGGTGTGTCTTATGCCATAGCCATAGAATATGTCTGGTCATGTCCAGTCCTGTACATCAGAGGCCATGCCCAGTTTCCACAAATATGGGTATGGAGGAGGTGTCTTTAGGTTTTTCAATCCTGTTTTTGAGCATAAAGACACTGGCGGAGAGGGAGCAAACTCGAGAGGGAGCAAACTCGAGAGAGAGCGAGAGAGAGAGAGAGAGAGAGAGAGAAGAGAGAGAGAGAGAGAGAGAGAGAGGGGGGGTTCCCCTGGTATACTTTGCAGGTGCTTGTTGCGGTTTGACGTTGTGTTTGCAGCAGTGGATAAAAGCTTCTGGCTTGGACACAGTTTGCAGCTCACCGTCACATTCCTGTCCTTTCTTCGGACGAACTCAAAATAATGGGCATACGAAAGTTATCGCTGTTGACTCAGCCATGTTTATGCACTGCATGTGGACGCGCAAGTAGCGCAAATGTTACGTAAATATAAACCTGCGGCGGAAATCCTTCTTGTCTGTCAAAGGGAGAATCTAGTAATTCTTTATGTTAGTAGGCTAACTGTAGTGTGATTACTGATTTTATAAAAGTAACGAAGTAACGCGTGTCGGGTAATGTTAGTAACTGTAGTGTGATTACTGAATTATAAAGGTAACGTGTTACACTACTCCGTTACCGACAAAAGTAATATTATTACTTTGTAACGCATTACACCCAACTCTGCGGTCACAGAAGTGCGTGCAGTGATGAGCAGGCCTTCGCGTCCATGCGCCTGTCGGGGAGGACAGCCGGTCGTCCCGGCGTCAAGCAGACACGCGCGAGTCCTCCGAAATTAGCCGTTTGTCATTTCTATAATTTTCGCGTCCCAGACTCCCAGGTCCTCCGGCAGCGACCCGGAAACGGATGTCGGCGCGCCGTCTCGAAGGAAACAAATTTCTGTAAAGGCTCGTCGAGGATCGATTATCGAGGAGGCTGTCTGGAGGAGCCATAACCAAGGATACACTGATTTAGAGGAGAGAGGAGTCTCTCTGGAGGAGCTATAACCGAGGGTAAACTGATGTATTCTCTGGAGTCGATTTCAGCCAACAGTGATGTTTAAAAGAGGCGTGACGCATGGCTGGACTTATGTCAACGAAGCACAGCTCTGCAAACTGTTCCCGTTGTGATTATAAGTTATTTAAGATGATCAAATGTGCATCAGAATTTCTGCCCTTTACCGTTTGTTTACTGAACGCATCTCCTCTGGATATTAGGCTATGTATTTTGTTAATATAACTGCTTTAATTTTGAGCCGACATTTACAGTGAGAACAGCTGCTGAGGCCAGTGCAGAAAGCAGAACAGTGTGTATAATATATATCCTCAATAATATAAGTAACAGGCCTACATTACACACTTTATTTGTATGCTTTAGTAGATATCTACAAGTAAACAGTTGATATTTTTTCATGAAACCAAATAGTGCTTCACATCATAACATATACATGGGCTGTAGCCTGATGATATGCTTTAAAGGGCCCATGTCATGGCCATTTCCACTGATCATAATTCCATTGTTGAGGTTTACTAAAATAGATTTATACTGTGCATTTTTCCAAACTCACATTGGTTTCGCATACAGCATCTCTGTAAAGTATGTGTATTCATCAGTATTCACTCTCTCCACTAAACGGCTCGTTGCAGCTCTTGCCCCCCCCTCCCTGTGAGCACAGTGTGCTCTGATTGGTCGGGACGTTGTGAATCGCGCTGAGCTCCGTGGAGGTGTGGTTTCCTTGTTTAGCGATACACAGCGAAACACAGCCAAACTCATCCTGAGCACACACAAACTCACAGCCGAAGTAAAGACAATAAGTGTGGCTTGATATTGAGTCAGAAAAAGGTTGATAAACGCTGTGAGAATGGGTCTGCAGAGAGAATTTCGCCGCGATCCCAACTGTCTGTTATCAGCCTGCAGCCAGGGATGAGAAATCAGCAGAGCTGCCTGCACTGAGTGTGTGTGTGAGGAAGTCCGTGGATTGGTCAATTTGGACCAATCAGCAGAGGCTTAACGTAACGGCTCCGCGGACGTAACGTAACGGCTCCACGGATGGGTCCATTTGGTTCGGGGTACGAGCTGACGTCAGCTCGTACCCGGAACCAAACGGACCCATCCGTGGAGCAAAGAAAGAAACTGAGAAATCTTCAACGAGGCGTTTTGGGGAGGAATTTTCTATGTTAGAGTTTTACTCGCTACAGGGTGTACTTTGAGGGTTTGTGACTCTGCAGACCGTTTACATGCATAAAAACCTACATAACACACAAGGTGACGGGTAATAACCAGAAAAGCATGACATGGGACCTTTAATAGCTGTATGTGTGTGTTTTGGAGTGTATATGTGTCTGTTGGAATTGCATGTGCCGCCAGCAGAGGGAACTGCTGGACTAACACTCAACATCATTGCCAGCAGTGTGTGAGTGTGTGTGTGTGGGTGTGTGTGAGTGTGGGTATATGTGTGTGTGTGTGTTTGTGTGTGTGTGTGTGGTGTGTGTGTGTGTGTGTGTGTGTGTGTGTGTGTGTGTGTGTGTGTGTGTGTGTGAGTGAGAGAGTGATGATGTGGAAGGCAGATTAGCTTATCTGACATGTAAATGGTGTAAAATGGTACATTCTAGCCTGTGAGCTCCCCGTTCGAGCGACTGACTATTCCTTCGCAATGTAGCATCGCATAGGATATGGCTGAACTTGTCCTGGAATGGAATTTTTCCAGCCATTTCCCTAGGAGGAGTTTGCAAAAATGTGCAGAAAATGCATGAAAACTGCACATTTGTTAAAATGGCCGACTTTCTGTGGGGCGGGGCAAATGGAAGGCAATTTGAAAGATGTCCGCAATCATAAGAGCAATGTGTATACAACGTTTGGTGCATATTGGAACAACCATATGCGAGTAGTTTGGAGTAATTTGCGACATGTAAATGGTCAGAAATTGTATATTCTCTGTTAGCTTACGACCTCCCCGATTGAGCTAGCAACTGTTTATTCCCAATTTAGCATTGCATTGGATATGGGCTGAATTTGTCCTGGAGTGGAATTTTTCCGATCATTTCCCTAAGAGGAGGGTGCAAAAATGTGATTAAAATGCATGAGAAACGCCCATCTTTCAAAATTGCCAACTTTCTGGGGGGCGGGGCGAATGAAAGCAATTTGAAATGTGTGTGCAATCGTAATAGCAATGTGTATACAGCGTTTCGTGAATATCGGGAAAACTATATGCGAGTAGTTTGGAGTAATTTGCGACATGTAAATCGCTAGCAACTATTTTATTCGCAATTAGCATGACATTGGATATGGGCTGAACTTGTCCCTTTCTGGGGGGCGGGGCTAATTGAAGCCATTTGAAAATATGTCCGCAATTCCATGAGGAATGTCTGTGCCAAGATTCGTGAAGTACGGAGACACTATGTAACTTCCACACAATAGGGGCGCCACTGAGCTATTTTAAAAAACGTACGATTTTTTTGTACAGTCTGGAAAAGGTCGTGGGCTGTGACGTGTGTTCCAAGTGTTAAGGCCGAAGCTAATTTTAGCGAATTTGTGACATTTAAATCATCGAAAATGGTACATTCTCTGTTAGCTTACGACCTCCCCGATTGAGCTAGCAATTATTTTATTCGCAATTTAGCATGACATTGGATATGGGCTGTACTTGTCCTGGAGTGGAATTTTTTCGATCTTTTCCCTAGGAGGAGTGTGCGAAATCGTGCTTAAAATGTGCCACTTTTTTCAAAATGCCCGACTTTATTGGGGGTGGGGCTAATGGAAGCCATTTTGAAATATGTCCGCAATTCCATGAGGAATGTCTGTGCCAAGATTCAGGTAGCTTGGAGAAACTATATGTGACTACCGCACAATAGGGGGCGCTATTGAGCCGTATTTGCAAAAACGTACGATTTTTTGGTACAGTCTGGAAAGGCTCGTGGGCTGTCACGTGTGTTCCAAGTGTAAAGGCCGTAACTCATTTCAACACAAAGTTATGTGTCCGTAAGTGTTTTTAACCCTTCGATTTCGAGAAAAAACGGTGTAGGACACGCCCACATTCGTCATTGGTTGCGACACTTTCAATCTCAGTTTATACTCATCCTGCCAGTATATCTATTACAAAATATATATTTCGTTCATCCGTTCTTGAGGTATACATTTGTTGTGTTTTTGGCGCCCCCTATTGTCCAAAATGAACATTCTTTTTTGTGCCTATTCCCCAAGACAGACTGAACCTGTCTACCGAAATCTGTGATATTTGGATATATTGTGGATGAATTATGAGCATTTATGTCTAAGCCACACCTTTTTGCTAATACGTTTCAATTGATGTTGGCCAGATTTTTCCACACATCGTGCTCATTTCCTACGGTATGTGTCTGACCATCCACTGATGCTGTACACTGAGTTTGGTGTTGAAAAACAAAAAAATCGAAATTTAATTTAATATTTCACTGTTTTTAACATTATGCTAATTAAAAAAAATCAAAGTAGGCGGAGCTTAGGGATACGAGAGGATAATATGTAGAGCAGCTCCACCCGGATAAGTGTGCAAAATGTCAGGTCCATCAGACTTACGCTGCGACTATGTACATTTTCGAAAATTGAATTTTCACAGGTGGCGCTAGCGAGCATGTTGGAAATTTTTAACCCATCGACTCCAGAATGTAAAAATGTTCACCCGTCCTGCCGGCGTTGCCAAATGTCGCTACTTGAATGGTGTGGCAACGCCCTCAAAAACAAAAAACAGTGAAATGTTAACTTAAATTTCAATTTTGAGTTTTTCAACACCAAACTTCGTATACAGCATCGGTGGAGGGTCAGACACATTACCGTAGAAAATGAGCATGTTCAGACGATAAATATTGCCGCCATGAATCTAAACGTACTCGCAAAAAGGCGGGGCTTAGAAAGAAATGCTCATAACTCAACAATGTATCCAAATATCACAGATTTTGGTGGATAGGTTCAGTTTGTCTTTGGAAATAGGTACACAAAAGCATTTTCATTTTGGACTATAGGGGGTGCCAAAAACACCACCAATTTATAACTCAAGAACGGATGAACGAATTTTTTTTAAATTGTTTTTAGACATACTCTGGGGGTGACTACGAACTGAGATTTAAAGTGTCGCAACAAATGCAGAATGTGGGCGTGGCCTATACATTTTTTTTAAATTGCGATAGCATAAAATGAGCTTCGGACGCAAAACTTGGGACATACGTCAGAAACCACGACCTTTTCGAGAATGTAAAAAAAAACGTAATTTAAAAAAAAAACTGCTCAGGAGTGCCCCCTATTTTGTGGTAGTCACATATAGTTTCTCAGAACTTCACGAATTTTGGCACAGACATTCCTCATGGAATTGCGGACATATTTTTAATTAGCTTCCATTAGCCTCGCCCCCGAGAAAGTCGGCCATTTTAAAAAATGTGCGTTTTCATGCATTTTAAGGACATTTTTGCGAACTCCTCCAAGGGAATGATCGAAAAAATTCCAATCCAGGACAAGTTCAGCCCATATCCAATGTGATGCTAAATTGTGAAGAAAATGTTTGATAGCTCAATCGGGGAGGTCATAAGCTAACAGCGAATACACCATTTTGACGATTTACATGTCACAAATTACTCCAAACTACTCGCATATAGTTTTTCCGATATTCACGAAACGCTGTATACACATTGCTATTATGATTGCACACATATTTCAAATAGCTTTTCATTAGCCCCGCTCCCCAGAAAATCGGCCATTTTGAAAAATGTGCGTTTTTCCTGCATTTTAAGCACATTTTTGCAAACTCCTCCTAGGGAAATTATCGAAAAAATTCCTATCCAGGACAAATTCAGCCCATATCCAATGTGATGCTAAATTGCGAATAAAATAGTTGCTAGCTCAATCGGGGAGGTCGTAAGCTAACGGAGAATATACCATTTTTGACGATTTACATGTCGCAAATTACTCCAAATTACTCCAAACTACCCGCATATAGTTATTCCGATATTCACAAAACGCTGTATACACATTGCTCTTATGATTGCGGACATATTTCTAATTAGATTTTATTAGCCCCGCCCCCCAGGAAGTTGGCCATATTCAACAATGTGCGGAAAAGTTTGGGAACCCCTGCTCTACCACAACCATCAGCAACAAGTGGACATGGAGAACTACATGAACTACATGTTGCTAAATCCACCGCGGGCATAAACAGAAGGGCAACCAGGCAACCATGCTCGGGGGTCTTATTCGCTGCTTTTGGAGTATTTTGTGGCTGAAGTACAGTGCCACTCACAGGCCCGGCATATGTACCACAGCGTTTCCAGCGGGTCGAGCGGTCTCATGTGAAGCGACACGTTTATTGAGCCGATTCCGTGTGGACGGAAGACTTTTTTGAAAACGACTAAGGTTCGTTTTCGTCCCCGTTTCGTCTCCGTGTAAACGGCCCCTAAAACATTGAACCCATTTATCTCTAAGAACCTGTCAACACTCCATCAAGAAATTATCCTGGACTTCATCACAATGGCAGATGTCATAATTATGTTATTCATACTAAAACATAATCAGTCACGTAAAGACAAACATTCATTTAGAGAATTAGCTTTCGTTATGCTATAGACATTATACGTGCCACACATTATGTTTAGTTATGAACTATTATTTACTTTAATTATTGGCAGAAATACAAGCATGCACAAACAGGACCTATACACATGTACCAATGGAGAGGTGTCAGATAGGGGTAGTTGGGTTTGGTGCCAAAAGGCGAACTGGCACCTCTCCAGCTACATTAGATTAGATTAGATTAGATCAAACTGTATTGTCATTGCACAGAGTACAACGAAATGCAGTTTGCAACCAAATAGAAAGGTCACAGTAAAGTGCATGAGGTTTCAATAAATTCACATATCAGATCAATGTTCATAAATGTACAAATATGTTGTTTTTGGTCTGCAGAAGTCACGGTACTTATCATCATTACTTTCACAGAGACCATCTGCTTTAATTTGCGCTTCAAGTCGTAGCCAATCAATTTACTGGCATCACCTCAAATATCTTTAGGCAGGTTTCATCAGGTATTGAGTGATGTTTGGAGACTCACCTTCAGGGGGGGAGGGTCCGCAGGTTGAAGCAGCAGTGTTGTAGTTTCCACTTTTCTCTCCTGTAGCTGAACTCAGAGGAAGTTGTTAGTTTGGTCTGAAGGTGAATCTGGTCGTCTGATTCTCAGTCCGTCTGTCTGTCTGCAGTGAGGGAGAAGAACAAACTGTTTCCTGGTTCATTTCTTTATACACCTTTAACACACAGGTGTGTCTCACTCCACAAACAACAGCCACTCCTCATAAGCCCAGTTTACCTCTAGTTTAGGGAGGTAAACTGGTTTAACCTAATTTCATCTCTGCAGTACAAAACATTTTAAGCATCAAGTAGCTTATAAAGTATCATTCAGTTGTACAGTCTTAATGAAGCTTTTAAAGTGTAGCAGGACTTTCAGCTCCACTAAGGAATTTGCTTTGTTTTTTGTGACTTGACACGTTTGCATAATATTAAAAAAGCATTGTCGCTATTAAGTCAGTGTCTGGTCTGCAAAGTCACGGTACTTATCATCATTACTATCACAGAGACCATCTGCTTTAACTTGTGCGTCAAGTTGTAGCCAATCAATTTACTGGCATGGAAAAGGAGTCGATCACCTCAAATATCTTTAGGCAGGTTTCATCAGGTATTGAGTGATGTTTGGAGACTCACCTTCAGGGGGGGGAGGGTCCGCAGGTTGAAGCAGCAGTGTTGTAGTTTCCACTTTTCTCTCCTGTAGCTGAACTCAGAGGAAGTTGTTAGTTTGGTCTGAAGGTGAATCTGATCGTCTGTTTTTCAGTCCGTCTGTCTCTCTGCAGTGAGTCAGAGGAGCTCTGTCAGACCTCCTCTGCTGAACGCTGTTTCCTCTCATGTAACTCAGGGAGTGTCTCAGTCCAAAGTGCTGATTTATTGCTGGATCAAAGGTAGAAGTGGGGTTTGAGTTAAAATATAAACAGATGTATTGTATGTAAACTTGTAGGTGAAGTAGGCTCACGTAGTATTTCACAAACCAAACTCAAATATCTGTCAAGTCTATGGAACATCAGTCAAAATGTTTTAACTAATTTAGCTATGAACCTATCCACACTTAAACTTATACTTTTGTATATCTTGTTAAAGGTTATTCTATTTTTTTTTACAGCTGGTTCATTTAGTACGCTCCGCCCTCTAACTCTCAGCTTGCGCCCTCATACTGAAATGCAGATTTTCCCCATAAAATGTTAAAGTGATATATATATATATATTTATGTTCATCAAAAACAGTATAATTACTCCATAAATATGAGTATCAAACAGAGCGTCAGACGGCAGAGACAGCTTTGTTTTGAAATTACTGCTTTATTTTATTGCCATCTTACTATATTTTTATTACAGGGTTCTTAATATAGTTCGCTATCTGTGTACTTTTTAAATTTTTGTTTTACATTTGTATGTATGCACCATGACATCAAGTCAAATTCCTCGTACGTGTGAACCTACCTGGCAATAAACTATGGGCTCAGAACAGTCTCATAATACACACATGCACACAGAAGGATTCACACTTGTATTTCCGGATCCACACTTGTGTTTTTCAATGCACACACAAATGTGTTCCGTTTCATATACATGTAAATAAAATCCAAATACAGAAAAAGTTTTACATGTGTATTTTTGATCCTCACATATTTGTTTTCCGTTTGAAACCTCTGAACCTGCAAACACAAACCGCTTTCTGTGCACGGATCGCTGTGCATTCGTGTGTGGGTTTTTTGAGACTCCGCTGACCGTCACCCGATTCGTACTTGTAATTTTTTCTATCTATAGCCAATCAGATGTCTCCTCAATTCTAAGCCAATCACATGAGTGCGCCCCCACGAGGGTATGATTTCTTGCGTTCATGACGTAGCACTTCATGTACGCATTTTGCGCTGTCCGGAGCTGACAGGTCCATGGAGCCGCCTGCAGGCGCTAATCTCAGGACACATCCACTCTCAGTACATTGCCACTTTCCGAACAGGAAATGCACACAAATACAAGCCTTCATATTATTAAGGTACAGTGCCACTTTCCGAACCATTAATGAATGCTTGTACACAAAAACGGCAGGCAAAACCGTTTTAAAAGTGTGTTTCCTGTATGGCGAATACAGCTGCTTTATTTATGTCTGTATGAAGTTGTTGTGAGTGTGGAGGGAGTAGCTACAGGTTAGCTTAGCCTAATCGATCAGTGGCCTGTACTACGAAGCCAGTGCTAGACAGTGAACTGTCAACGGGGGGAGCCTCGCTTCGGGGAAACGGTGGACCTCTGTCGCCTGTCAAAGCAACTTCAGATGGCCAGTCCGACCCTGCCGGTACCGAAGTGGGCCGATCGGAGTGGCCCGACCGGCCCACTTCGGTACGTCCCGATGGCCAGTCCGCCACTGCTTCAGCATACAGTATAAGTGTTGCACGGCCAGATACGGCTCGAGAAGCTGACTCAGATGAATGAGGCAAGTAAACACAGCTGACAGTCGGCAAGAAACTCGAGCGATTATTCGCATCGCGTCCGGTGTGAACGCACCATTATTACAAGTATTATATCATTATATAATTACAAAATAAAACGGCCACTCTCAGTACAGCGCCACTTTCCGAACAGGTAATGCACGCAAATAAAATATGTTATATTATTATAATAATATATATATAAATAAAAACATCTTGTATTTTAGTTACACCCGCTGTTGATTAATTTAGTCAACATTGGACCTTGATACCGTCCACATAGCTATAGTGAAATAATATAATCGAAAACATTAAGCCTCTTTGATTTAATAATCGGAGCTGAAACCTCTCTGCCATCTCATATAACACACACTTCCTTATTTATCTTTGAATAATAATACCGTAAAAATAAAGACGACTATACTACGGTCCTTCGGTCCTGAGATTAGCGCCTGCAGGCAGGCTCCATGGACCTGTCAGCTCCGGACTGCGCAAAATGCGTATATGAAGTGTCATGAACGCAAGAAATCATACCCTCGTGGGGCCGCGCTCATGTGATTGGCTTAGAATGAAGGAGACATCTGGACATAGGAGGCGTGTGGCGCAGTGGATAGAGCCTTGGTCTGGGGATCAGATGGTCACAGGTTCAAACCCCACTGCAGTCAGCATGTCGTTGTGTCCCTGGGCAAGACACTTCATCCCAAATTGCTCCTGTGGGGAATGGGATTGTCCACAGTATTGAGTATGTAAGTCGCTTTGGATAAAAGCGCCTAACAAGTAACATGTAATGTAATGTAATCTGATTGGCTATAGATAGAAAAAATTACAAGTATGAATCGGGTGACCGTCAGTGGAGTCTCAAAAAACCCACACACGAATGCACAGCGATCCATGCACAGAAAGCGGTTTGTGTTTGCAGGTTCAGAGGTTTTAAATGGAAAACAAATATGTGAGGATCAAAAATACATATGTAAAACTTTTTTCTGTATTTGGATTTTATTTACATGTATATGAAACGGAACACATTTGTGTGTGCATTGAAAAACACAAGTGTGGATCAGGAAATACAAGTGTGAATCCTTCTGTGTGCATGTGTGTATTATGAGCAGGGGTGCACATAACTGGTACGCAGGTACGCATGCGCAGCAACAATCTGAAATGCGTACCGTCACTTGTGTTACAAAGCGCATTTGCGTACCGACGTACTTGTGAAGCTTTTCCAGAAGGCGGTTAGATCACCGGACGACAGTCGGTCTCCGTGTGCACAGACAGGGCTGCTGTTAACAACCGGCTGCGGAGGGATACTCCCCCCCTTCACTGGAGAACTGCGCTAAAACAGCTGATCACAACGTTCACGCTCTGTGGTCACGAAGTACGCCACTACCCCCCCCCCGTCGACTTTCCTGACGTACTCCACTAGCACACCCCCCCCCCCCCCCCGTTGACGATCGCGATACAGAGGGCTTCATCTAATAACTAAGAGTGGAGCCAGAAGTTGGAGTACCCAAACACTGACTCCAGGTACTCATCTGAGTACTCACTGAGAAAGTTTATGTGCACCCCTGTTATTAGACTGTTCTGAGCCATAATAAACCAACCCTTTCTGATTCTGATTCTGTAGTTCCTTTATAGCCCAACATTAGCCGCCTTTAGCTTAGCGGTGGTGACGTGAAGTCATGTGACCGTGCTGTAGTTCCTTTATAGGCCAACATTAGCCACCTTTAGCTTAGCTTTGGGGATGTGAAGTCATGTGACCGTGCTGTAGTTCCTTTATAGGCCAACATTAGCCACCTTTAGCTTAGCGGTGGTGACGTGAAGTCATGTGACCGTGCTGTAGTTCCTTTATAGGCCAACATTAGCCACCTTTAGCTTAGCTTTGGGGATGTGAAGTCATGTGACCGTGCTGTAGTTCCTTTATAGGACAACATTAGCCACCTTTAGCTTAGCGGTGGTGACGTGAAGTCATGTGACCGTGCTGGAGTTCCTTTATAGCCCAACATTAGCCGCCTTTAGCTTAGCGGTGGTGACGTGAAGTCATGTAACCGTGCTGTAGTTCCTTTATAGCCCAACATTAGCCACCTTTAGCTTAGCGGTGGTGACATGAAGTCATGTGACCGTGCTGTAGGACCTTTATAGCCCAACATTAGCCACCTTTAGCTTATCGGTGGAGACGTGAAGTCATGTGACCGTGCTGTAGTTCCTTTATAGCCCAACATTAGCCGCCTTTAGCTTAGCGGTGGCGACGTGAAGTCATGTGACCGTGCTGTAGTTCCTTTATAGGCCAACATTAGCCACCTTTAGCTTAGTGGTGGAGACGTGAAGTCATGCCAGGATAGCAAACAGGTGTGTTTTTGAGGGGTACCTGGGTCCCACTCACATTGAGGAGCAGCAAGCTGATTGGCTGATGCCGAGCAGAGTGCATGAGCTGGAGTTTAACCGAGGCCAGCACCAGTGTCTTGAATTGGATTATTGCATTAACCGGCAGCAGAGATGGCAAAAGTACACACATCCTTTACTCAAGTAGAAGTACAGATACTCGTGTTTAAAAATACTCTGGTGAAAGTAGAAGTACTGACTAAACTTCTTTACTCAAGTAAAAGTAAAGAAGTTTGGGCTTTGAAATGTACTTAAGTAAAAAGTACGTACCCATAAGTACCAGCTGTTTTAAAGAGTAACTGACCTCCCTTTATATTAATAGAACAATAGAGTGGTGCAGTGACACGTCCTAAAACCCAGTAGTAAGCTGCGCATGGGTACCTTCCGATTCCCTCGACAAAAAAGCAATGCAATTTCTCCTTAGGATTTTGGAAAATAGCTCGAAATAAGGTGTGTGGTGGTATACACACATTTAAGAGACGGATTAGCAGACATCTTCCTATAACTTGGAAGCCATGTTGTCTCTGAGTGAAGCTGAAACACAGCAGACAGGAAGTACAGTCAGTCATGGCTCCCCTCCCCCTCCTCTACTGACTTCACTGAAATTCACTTTGAGTGATGTTTGGAGTCAGACTCACCTTCAGGGGGGGGAGGGTCCGCAGGTTGAAGCAGCAGTGTTGTAGTTTCCACTTTTCTCTCCTGTAGCTGAACTCAGAGGAAGTTGTTAGTTTGGTTTGAAGGTGAATCTGATCGTCTGTTTTTCAGTCCGTCTATCTAACTGCAGTGAGGGGGAATAACAAACTGTTTCCTGTTTATACTTTCCAGGGAAGGGTCGAGCTCTGTCAGACTTCCTCTGCTGAACTCTGTTTCCTCTCATGTAACTCAGGGAGTGTCTCAGTCTAAAGTGCTGATTCATTGCTGGTAAAGGTTGTAGTGGAGGGGTAAATGTATGTGGCACATGTGTTTATAAATGTGAACCCATTTAACTCTAGGAAACTGTCCTCACCGAAACTGAATGACTTCATATTTCAGGCATTTATCAAACCATGACGTTATGGAACATTAACTCTTTTAAAGAAATGTGTTCAGTGCAATAAAATACAAGACACCTTTAAGATTAAGATTTAGATCACTTTGTTCATTCAGTTCTTCACTCTGGTGTTATTAACAATTATAGGAAGAAATGCATGCACGCACAAACAGGACCTATGGAGAGGTGTCAAAGCAAGCAGTTTGGTGGTTTGGTGCCTTGCTCAAAGACACATCGGCAGTGTCTACAAGTCAAACTAGCTCCTCTCCAGCTACGTTACATTAGATTTTCATTTGCTGAGCCTTTTATCCAAAGTGACTTACAATAAGTGCAAAAACATAGAGAATCAAACTCTGAATAACAAGGAGAAGAGAAGACCAGGAAATGATGGATACACGGATCGTGTTCAAATCAATAGGCACGCAATGACTCTAAATAATAATGATCACGCCACCAAACACAGATTAAAATTAAAGTAACCAGCCTGTTTTGAAAATGTAAGAAGTAGAAAGTCGTCAGAAAAATAAGTAGTGGAGTAAAGTACTGATACCAGAAAGATGAACTTGAGTACAGTAACTAAGTATTTGTACTCCACTACTTCCCACCTCTGACTGGCAGCCAGTGAAGGAGTGGAGGAGAGGAGGAGTGGGAGAACTGGAGGAGGGTGAAGACCAGTCTGGCTGCAGCATTCTGAATTAGCTGTAGCATTCTGATGGTGTTTGACAACTCTCTGTATTTTAGACCAATCACGACCAAGCCAAGTTTCTACAGACTCTACTATTTCTACTTTTTATTCTGAGACGCGTCATGTCAGTGAGGAAATAAACATGAATACAATGAGGAAAAGAAGCAACTTGTTTTCAGTCTGAAGAATCCTCTGTTCTTGTGAAACTGATTTAATCAGAAATGTTAGTTAGTTTATTATTTGACAGCATTGTAACATCTGTTTGCTCTTTTCTCATTAAATGTGATTGTTGCTGCTTTAATAATCTGAGTGACATCATTATTAATATTAATGCACAACTCTATCGTAACATACATGTTTTTATATATTCATAGTGCACACATTACTTTATCTACTCCATTATATATTTTACTTTACTATATATTATTATATTTATTAACGTCTTAGCTGAATACTCAATTCTGATTGGTCAAATTGGAAGTTTAAGAGGTTGTTAAAACTCGATAACACACCGCTGCCAAGAAATCAGTATTTTAGATTGAGATGAAATCCTTTAGAGTTTATAAACGTGTGCATTTGATCATCCACGCTGAACAGCAATGGGTCGTCCTCTCTGTTTAGGCTTCTCCTGGGAAAACTGGGTTTAACATTTACTCTGTATTTAAATACTTAGAAATCTCTTTAAAACATTTATTCCCTGACGAAGAGGTCTGTCAGGGAGTTATTTAAACCCAGTACTCTGTGTTTTATATGATTATACAAGTTTAAAATGTAAAATTGCATGTAATAAAACTCTGATTTCAACATTTAAAAACAATATTGTCTGGACTGGAAATTAAAATGCATTTTATTTTGGATCTGATAAATGATTCGCTGCTCAAACTTGCAGTTGGATTAAACGTGTTATTTATTTTCCCATCATGCACAAATCACAAATGAACAATTTATAACGACATAGTTTCAATAAAACAGAGAAGGTTGAACTATAACCTGACATAAAGATCTGAATCTGGGGGAGATCATTTAAAATGTAAAGAATATATATCTCTTATTTCCTCTAAAGGAAGCAGTTCAGCATATTTGATGAACATGATGTTACTTGGATAAAAGTGTCTGCTAAATGCACGTGTTTCAATTTAATAAAGGTTGACAGTTTGATCAAAAAGCAGATTATCAAACTCAATAACAACAAGAATAAAAAACATGTTTAGAATAAAGAGACAGCAGGAGGACAGGTTCAGAGGTCAGTGAATGATCCCTTTAAGAGATAACATCATAGATATAATGATCCTGTTTATCTCTACCTGCTCTGATCCACTGTCACACACACCTTCAGTGGTAATATCTTCACTTCCTCCAGAGTGATAATGTATGGAAACATCTTCTCAGTGAAAGTGTGTTGAAGGTGTGTATGTGTGTGTTAGTGTCAGGATCAGAGAACGACAACTTTCCTCTTCCAGTCCAGATTCACTCTGACCCTCTGGAGCTCCTTCTTCAGGCTGAGACGAGTGGGTGGAGCTGATGGTGACCGTGCTGAGTATTTACCTTCATAGAAATGTATTCCCCATAATCCAGACCCTATGACTCCTTTCCTCTGGACAGACTCTGCTACACACCCAGTACCAGCATGTACTGTCTGTAACCTGGACATCCCAGCTGTGAGTCCCTGAGTTAAAGCCCTCAGAGCCAGGACAAAGTGGTATTTATCAAACCTCTCTGGATTATCAGGAAGTTCTGTTCTCTCTCCTCTTCTTCCTCCTCTCTTCCTCCTCTTCCTTCTCTCACACTGGTCAGATCTTCAGACAGGATGAGTTCTGGATGAGCAGTGTTTGGGTCCAGGATGAGAGGAGAGTAGGACACCATGTCCTTCATCTTGCTCCAGATGTTGAAGCTGAGGTTGCCCAGGTGTTTGGCCTGGTCTATCAGAGCTCCTGAGGGCAGCTGTGGATCCTCCAGCAGGGGGCGCTGCAGCCTCTCCACTGCAGCCTTGTAGTTGTGCAGGAAGGAGACGTCTTCAGCTCTCAGCTCCTCCTCTGTGGCTCTGACTGTGTGTGAAAGAGCTGCTATCTCTCTGCTCACAGCCTCCATCTTCTCCTCCATCATCCTCCTCTTCTGCTCCTCTTCCTCCCTCAGTGCAGCCATCCTGGCCTCCTCTTCCTCTTCTAGAAACTGGTGAAGCTTCTTAAACTGCTCCTTAATCTGCGTCTCTGTGTGTTGAGCCTGGACCTTCATGTGTCCTGCTGTTTGATCAAACTTCACTTTAACGCGTTCAAAGAGCTTCAGTTTCTCCTGAAAGGGCTGCAGAGATTTCTGGAGCTCCTCTCTGAGATCCTGTGCAGCTTCATCCATGGGTCTGAATCTGTGGTTGGTGTGTGTTTTTGAATCTCTGCAGACGAGACACACTGGCTGCTGATGGTCCAGACAGAAGAGTCTGAGTTTCTCAGAGTGAAGACTGCAGAGATCTTCCTCTAACCTGGAAGTCATGTTGTCTCTGAGTGAAGCTGAAACACAGCAGATAGGAAGTACAGTCAGTCATGGCTCCCCTCCCCCTCCTCTACTGACTTCACTGAAATTCACTCTGAGTGTTGTTTGGAGACTCACCTTCAGGGGGTGGAGGGTCCGCAAGTTGAAGCAGCAGTGGTGTAGTTTCCACTTTTCTCTCCTGTAGCTGAACTCAGAGGAAGTTGTTAGTTTGATCTGAAGGTGAATCTGATCGTCTGTTTTCAGTCCGTCTGTCTCTCTGCAGTGAGGGAGAAGAACAAACTGCATGGTTTCACTTTCCATTAAGTCAGTTGAGGGAGGAGCTCTGTCAGACCTCCTCTGCTGAACTCTGTTTCCTCTCATGTAACTCAGGGAGTGTCTCAGTCTAAAGTGCAGATTCATTGCTGATAAAGGTTGTAGTGGAGGCGTTAAAAGTATGTGGCACATCTGTTTATAAATGTGAACCCATTTAATTCTAACTGTCCTCACCGAAACTGAATGACTTCATATTTCAGGCATTTATCAAACCATGACGTTATGGAACATTAACTCTTTTAAAGAAATGTGTTTGCAATAAAATACAAGACACCTTTAAGATTAAGATTTAGATCACTTTGTTGATTCAGTTCTTCACTCTGGTGTTATTAACAATAATAGGAAGAAATGCATGCACGCACAAACAGGATCTATGGAGAGGTGTCAAAGCAAGCAGTTTTGTGGTTTGTTGCCTTGCTCAAAGACACATCGGCAGTGTCTACAAGTCAAACTGGCTCCTCTCCAGCTACGTTACATTAGATTTTCATTTGCTGAGCCTTTTATCCAAAGTGACTTACAATAAGTGCAAAAACATAGAGAATCAAACTCTGAATAACAAGGAAAGTGCAGATACATGGGCGTCGCAGCCCTTATATGAGGGTGGTACAAGTCCCCCCCAACGTTTCAAATGATTAGTTTAGACCCCCCCACTTTTACTATGCGGAAAGTCCGTGAATCGGTCTATCCACTCGCCGCTCTTTGTAGAGCGCTCTGTCAGTGCTTCATTATCAAATCCATTCCACTTGCTTATTGTGAGAATGCCCAAATCAATGAAACTCCGTCCCATGTTTTCACTGCTACTTTGTACCAAGGCAGATTCTCAGAGCCGTACACATGAGCACAATTATGCGCGCCACAGTTTCCCTGCTGCGAGGCTCCGGCGCTAACAGTTCACGAGCGTGCTCCACTAGCACCCGGATATAAGGCGCTGTTATTAAAGAGGAGGAGGGAGAGTCCTCTCCTGTCAGACTGAGAGGCTGATAACTACAGCTCAGTGAGGTAAAGGACTCTCTGAGGGTTTAGATAGTTCACTTTAGTCTAAGTAGTGGGTCTCAAACGGTTTGATCACCATTTATGCAGTGGCGGGCCGTGCATTTCACACCTAGGCCTTCAATGATGTCCTACATAGTCCCACCTGAATTATTCCACCTCTTAATGCCATCATTATGACGCCATGGCTCTAGAAACTATATATTTAGACAGAAACGCACTATAACCGGGCGTTGCATCACCTTAACATAGTCAAGTACAACAGAGTTATATTAATATTTCCGAAGCATTTATAATCAATAAATCCGCATTTAAAATTAAGAATGTTAAACTACCAGCTTTAACTACATCTCTACATCTCTTGCAGAAGCATCAAACATTTATTTTTTATATATTTGTAATTTTAATTACGTACATATTAATTCGTTTACTCACCAAAACAACTGTACAACTAATATCTGTGACCAAATCGATCTCTTCTCCTCCTTCAGCCATTGTGGGTTGCAAAAACAAAACAAAATCAAAACTAATCTACACAAATTAGCTCGTTTATTAGCTCTAGCTAATCTTTATTAACAATATCAGTTTGCTAGCTCTAGCTCTCTCTGTTAGCTCTGCCTCTCAATAGTGCTTATCCAATCAAAAGACCCGCACGTTCTAACGTTATCGTGCGCCTGCTAGCTGGCCCGTTACGCCAACTCGAAATCTGATTGGTTAACGCCTGAGTTTTGTTTCCGTTCACTTTAAGGCACAGGCGCCCGCACTGTTGATTCTGAAGGCCTAAGGGCAGATTTCTTTGACCTGGCAACACATTATGGCTGAAATATGATTGGATTAAAGCTTTAACATAAAGGCCAGGCCTCCAAATCTCGTTTGAGGCTGGAAGCAGCGCAATCAAGAGGAAAGCTATGAAATTAAGAGAATAGACTATGGGGAATAATTTAATACATATGTGTTGAAAGAATATATATAAATTAAATTTATATTCTGATGATGTTTAGACCAGCAGAGAAGGCCTTGCTGGCCCTGACGGCCCACCACTGCATTTATGTAAATAAGTATTTCCAAGGCACACCTTTATATGATCATTATAGTTATAAAAAAACAAGAGAATAACAGGTATGAAATAATTCCAAATCATACTATAGGACAGTAACACAAAAATACAGGTTAAATGGGGAGTGATTTGTAAAATATGCATAAAGAAAAAGTAAATCTGTTTACAGTTCTGTTTCACATGCATATTGTTGAGAGATGTATCCATAGATGTAGTCCCTAATTTTGCTCTCAAAGTGCACCAGATTGATGCTTTTAACTTCAATATTTAAAAATAAATCTTCCCAGGGGAGCATGCCCCCGGACCCTCCTATGTGAGGTCCACACACCACCTATAAAAATAGCACTTTACCCCTGCTTACACCCAGGGTTGGGTTGTAACGGAATACATGTAACGGCGTTACGTAATCAGAATACAAAAATCAAGTAACTGTATTCAGCTCGCGTTACATTTGAAAAACGAGTAATCTGATTACAGTTACTTTCGTAAACCTGAAGTGAATACATTTTGGATTACTTATTGGTGGAAAGATTTCCTCACAACATTTAATATTCATTACTAAAGGTACAGCCGAATCATCACAGCGCACAAAACCTATTACCGCCGCAGATGGACCAAAAAAGGGAGCGTTTGAAATAATTTGCGGGTCCGCTCAGTGAAACAATAACAACGAAACATGGAGGAACAAAAGTCTGCGTTTAAATCGTGTTGTGTGTGTGTGTGTGTGTGTGGTGTGTGTGTGTGGTGTGTGTGTGTGTGTGTGTGTGTGTGTGTGTGTGTGTGTGTGTGTGTGTGTGTGTAGAGGTGTGTTTGGTTAAAACACATCAGCCTGCGGTCGCTCTTTAGCCTTTCTAATGATTCTGAAGGTAAACACAGTGAAGGCGGTGCGTGAAAGGCGGTCTGTGAAAGGTGGTGTGTGAAAGGTGGTGTGTGAAAGGTGGTGTGTGAAAGGTGGTGTGTGAAAGGTGGTGTGTGAAAGGCGGTGTGTGAAAGGTAGTGTGTGAAAGGCGGTGTGTGAAAGGCGGTGCGTGAAAGGTGGTGTGTGAAAGGTGGTGTGTGAAAGGTGGTGTGTGAAAGGCGGTGTGTGAAAGGCGGTGTGTGAAAGGCACTGCGCGCTCCTCTTCTCAGAGGCTGAGTTAACCCTCCCGCTGCCTCCTGGTGCTGCAGAGATGTCATGAAGTGAAGGAGGTTTTCCTTCTATAAAACAGCGGCGGGCAGCAGATACTGTGAGTGTCACAGACATGAATTCATAGATCAAGGCAGACTGGTGCACACACTCTCCTGTTTTGCCAATCCGGTGCTTAAACAAATATAGCTCTACACCCCTGGCCGAAATGTCCTTAAAATGAAGTCCGAGTTCGACATTTTAATTCATGTCCTGCCAACACTGGCTGACTGACTTTCAAAGAGAAAAGCAAGCACACTCGGAATAAAGTATTATTTTATTTTTAAAAATGTTTTCGATTTCACTTCGCATAAACACCATATCCCAGCGTTCATTGCGGCTAAACCATCGAATCATCGAGCTGAGGATCTTGCCTACGTCTGTTTCTGGTATTGTTCAAGGTTCAAGGTTTAGGTTTATGACTAGGGATGTCCCGATCACCTTTTTTTGCCCGATCCGATTCCGATCATTTGATTTTGACAATCTGCCGATACCGATTTTTCCCGATCCGATCTTTATGCAATGCATTAAGAGAAAAAAAAAAATACACACATTCCTTCACATTTAAATTTAAATGTACATTAAAGTATTTTGTGAGGCCTTCTAAAATGTTTTTAAATATAACTAGGGTTCTAGTTGAAGAGTTTGTAAATTAACATGAACCGAAGCTGTTGCCTGGCAACGCAATCGCACAACGTCACGTCGTTAATTCCACATCCACACACATGGATTAACATCGATTTAATACATTAATGTAGCCTTTGTTTCTGCTAAAAGAGGTGTCGACCAGCTGGGGCAACAAGAAATCGGCGAAATCGAGTGTGACTATTGAAAAATAAATCATTATTATATTAATATTGACAATAACAACCGACCGTCGTGGTAACATTTGCTTGGCATTTCCGGGTATTTCCCCACTGGTTAACATGGGTTAACAATACCGTGTAACTGTCACGTTTGAAGGGACGAAATCGTGACATCTTCACGTCTCCCAGCATGGTAAATCGTTACATGTTCACGTCTTGCCGTGATACCGGGTTGTTTTTAGGGTTACCTGGGTCAAGCTCACAGTGAGGGAGCAGCAATCTGATTCGCTGACGTCGAGCGAAGTGCACAAGCTTGAGTTTAACCGAGGCCAGTGTCTTGAAGTGGATTATTGCATTAACTGGCTGCAGAGACGGCAAAAGTACACACATCCTTTACTCAAGTAGAAGTACAGATACTCGTGTTTAAAAATACTCTGGTAAAAGTAGAAGTACTGACTAAACTTCTTTACTCAAGTAAAAGTAAAGAAGTAGGCTTTGAAATGTACTTAAGTAAAAAGTACCCATCACTACCAGCTGTTTTAAAGAGTAACTGACCTCCCTGTAACTAGCCTGTTTTGAAAATGTAAGAAGTAGAAAGTACAGGTATTTGTGTTAAAAATGTAAGAAGTAAAAGTAAAAAGTCGTCAGAAAAATAAGTAGTGGAGTAAAGTACTGATACCAGAAACATGTATTTAAGTAAAGTAAAGAAGTATTTGTACTCCACTACTTCCCACCTCTGACTGGCAGCCAGTGAAGGAGTGGAGGAGAGGAGGAGTGGGAGAACTGGAGGAGGGTGAAGACCAGTCTGGCTGCAGCGTTCTGAATTAGCTGTAGCATTCTGATGGTGTTTGACAACTCTCTGTATTTTAGACCAATCACGACCAAGCCAAGTTTCTACAGACTCTACTATTTCTACTTTTTATTCTGAGACGCGTCATGTCAGTGAGGAAATAAACATGAATAAAATGAGGAAAAGAAGCAACTTGTTTTGAGTCTGAAGAATCCTCTGTTCTTGTGAAACTGATTTAATCAGAAATGTTAGTTATTATATTTGACAGCATTGTAACGTCTGTTTGCTCTTTTCTCATTAAATGTGATTGTTGCTGCTTTAATAATCTGAGTGACATCATTATTAATATTAATGCACAACTCTATCGTAACATACATGTTTTTATATATTCATGTAGTGCACACATTACTTATCTTCTCCATATATATTTTACTTTACTATATATTGTTATTTTCATTAAACGTTTTAGCTGAATACTCAACTCTGATTGGTCAAATTGGAAGTTTAAGAGGTTGTTAAAACTCGATAACACACCGCTGCCAAGAAATCAGTATTTTAGATTGAGATAAATCCTTTAGAGTTTATAAACGTGTGCATTTGATCATCCACGCTGAACAGCAATGGGTCGTCCTCTCTGTTTAGGCTTCTCCTGGGAAAACTGGGTTTAACATTTACTCTGTATTTAAATACTTAGAAATCTCTTTAAAACATGTATTTTATTCCCTGACGAAGAGGTCTGTCAGGGAGTTCATTTAAACCCAGTAACTCTGTATGTTTCATATGATTATACAAGTTTAAAATGTAAAAATTGCATGTAATAAAACTCTGATTTCAACTATTTAAAATCAATATTTTCTGGACTGGAAATTAAAATGCATTTTATTTTGGAGCTGATAAATGATTCGCTGCTCAAACTTGCAGTTGGATTAAACGTGTTATTTATTTTCCCATCATGCACAAATCACAAATGAACAATTTATAACTAAATAGTTTCAATAAAACAGAGAAGGTTGAACTATAACCTGACAGAAAGATCTGAATCTGGGGGAGATCATTTAAAATGTAAAGAATATATATCTCTTATTTCCTCTAAAGGAAGCAGTTCAGCATATTTGATGAACATGATGTTACTTGGATAAAAGTTTCAGCTAAATGCACGTGTTTCAATTTAATAAAGGTTGACAGTTTGATCAAAAAGCAGATTATCAAACTCAATAACAACAAGAATAAAAAGATGTTTAGAATAAAGAGACAGCAGGAGGACAGCTTCAGAGGTCAGTGAATGATCCCTTTAACCTGTTCTAGACCGCCCCCCCCCCGGTACCGGGGGGGGGGGGGGGGGGGGGAAACGCGTCATCTGCAGTAAACAGCGTCTGAGGGCATCTTAATATTTAATAGACTATGAATGTTTTATATCCATGTAATGGGAAGAAACTCAGCTAACCGATCTTTTCTTTTTTTTTTCAAAAAAACCCCACAATGCTAACGCTCAGCCTCTGAATTAGCCAAGAGCGAAGAAATGCTAACCGATTACTGCACAGAAACTCACTCATAACACCCTTATTACTTATCTTAACTGCACATCCAACATATCGACTAGCATCGTGAGATGACACAGAATCGAGAGGTACATACATCATCACTCCATGATAAGAACTCGCGAAGATATTAACAAGAACAGACGTCAAAACATGTGGCGCTAGGTAGCTAAAAACGGCAACATGCCTACCTGTGTCGTTGTCTGGTCAAAACTGGTCTTCAATGGCATTAAAATGATAAAAACGCTGCTGAAGTTAATCCATAGGTTAATCCAATGTCTGTGTCCCTTTGAATGATTTCTGATAATCCATAAGCATAAACCTGCTTTTCCATTTTCAGATGTCAGAGCGAGAGATAGGTTCACTCTCATGCAAAACTGCGTGCGCATAGCTGTCATTTCTCAATGGTAATGTTGGTGTGTATGTGGAAATCCCCTTTGATTCTATTGGCTCTAACGGTCAGAAAGAGATGTCAATCACCAAAATCGACCAATGGGTTCCAGAGAAACGGTAAAAAGTGCAATTTCCACCCAGATCACCTCAGAAGTGGAGTTTCTTTTGAAACCTCTCTAAAAAGGTCAAATGTCACTTGTTTTGCATCAATCTTGATACAGGGTACTTATTATATGTTGAACTTTGGATTCCTAAAGCTTTTAGTCTACACCCATCATCCAAGGGTGGTTTTCACTATAAGTAAAAATAATTTTTTGGACGGACACTATAATACTTTTACTATCAATCTTTTCTTTAAAATAAAAAACATCTATATTGATTCTGACTCTTCTACATCCAACTCACAGGTTTATCATTACTTTGAGAAAAAAGATTATTAATTTAACCCTTTTAGAAGGGAAGATATGGTCATTTGTTCTGGGAATGTCATTTTCGAGCCTGAGACCTGGAAAACAGGCTCAGGGTTTAACAGAGATAAACATCATAGATATAATGATCCTGTTTATCTCTACCTGCTCTGATCCACTGTCACACACACCTTCAGCGGTAATATCTTCACTTCACCCTGAGTGTAAATGTATGGAAACATTTTCTCAGTGAAAGTGTGTGTGAAGGTGTGTATGTGTGTGTTAGTGTCAGGATCAGAGAACGACAACTTTCCTCCGTTCCAGTCCAGATTCACTCTGACCCTCTGGAGCTCTTCTGCAGGCTGAGAGGAGTGGGTGGAGCTGATGGTGACCGTGCTGAGTATTTACCTTCATAGAAAGCTATCATCCAGAATCCAGACTTCATGACTCCCTTCCTCTGGACAGACTCTGCTAACACACCCAGTATCCAGAGTGCTGTCTGTAACCTGGACATCCCAGCTGTGAGTCCCTGAGTTAAAGCCCTCAGAGCTCAGGACACGGTAGTAATAATCAAACCTCTCTGGATTATCAGGAAGTTTCTGTTCCTCTCCTCCTTGTCTCACTCTGGTCAGATCTTCAGACAGGATGAGTCTGGATGAGCAGTGTTTGGGTCCAGGATGAGAGGAGAGTAGGACACCATGTCCTTCATCTTGCTCCAGATGTTGAAGCTGAGGTTGCCCAGGTGTTTGGCCTGGTCTATCAGAGCTCCTGAGGGCAGCTGTGGATCCTCCAGCAGGGGGCGCTGCAGCCTCTCCACTGCAGCCTTGTAGTTGTGCAGGAAGGAGACGTCTTCAGCTCTCAGCTCCTCCTCTGTGGCTCTGACTGTGTGTGAAAGAGCTGCTATCTCTCTGCTCACAGCCTCCATCTTCTCCTCCATCATCCTCCTCTTCTGCTCCTCTTCCTCCCTCAGTGCAGCCATCCTGGCCTCCTCTTCCTCTTCTAGAAACTGGTGAAGCTTCTTAAACTGCTTCTTAATCTGCGTCTCTGTGTGTTGAGCCTGGACCTTCATGTGTCCTGCTGTTTGATCAAACTTCACTTTAACTTCTTCAAAGAGCTTCAGTTTCTCCTGAAAGGGCTGCAGAGATTTCTGGAGCTCCTCTCTGAGATCCTGTGCAGCTTCATCCATGGGTCTGAATCTGTGGTTGGTGTGTGTTTTTGAATCTCTGCAGATGTGACACACTGGCTGCTGATGGTCCAGACAGAAGAGTTTGAGTTTCTCAGAGTGCAGACTGCAGAGAGCCTCTGGAGATCTCTGATCTCTCTCCTGTAAGAAGGTCTCACACAGGTTCTTTAAAGCAAAGTTCAGAGGTGGATCTTTTGACCATCTTCTTACAAACTGGACACTCCTTTACTTCTTTCCCCGTCCACCAGGTCTGCAGACAGGCTTTACAGAAGCTGTGGCAGCAGGACAGGATGACAGGATCTCTAAAGACTTCCTGACAGACCGGACAGCAGAGATCTTCCTCTAACCTGGAAGCCATGTTGTCTCTGAGTGAAGCTGAAACACAGCAGACAGGAAGTACAGTCAGTCATGGCTCCCCTCCCCCTCCTCTACTGACTTCACTAAAATTCACTGTGAGTGTTGTTTGGAGACTCACCTTCAGGGGGGGGAGGGTCCGCAGGTTGAAGCAGCAGTGTTGTAGTTTCCACTTTTCTCTCCTGTAGCTGAACTCAGAGGAAGTTGTTTGTTTGGTCTGAAGGTGAATCTGATCGTCTGTTTTTCAGTCCGTCTCTCTCTCTGCAGTGAGGGAGAATAACAAACTGTTTCCTGGTTTGTCTAAGGTGAGTCAGGTGAGGGAGGAGCTCTGTCACGCCTCCTCTGCTGAACGCTGTTTCCTCTCATGTAACTCAGGGAGTGTCTCAGTCCAAAGTGCTGATTTATTGCTGATCAAAGGTAGAAGTGGTGTTTGAGTTAAAATATAAACTGATGTATTGTATGTAAACTTGTAGGTGAAGTAGGCTCACGTAGTATTTCACAAACTAAATTCAAATATCTGTCAAGTCTATGGAACATCAGTTAAAAAATTAAGTTAAATTATTAAACTAATTTAGCTATGAACCTATCCACACTTAAACTTATACTAGTGTATATCTTGTTAAAGGTTTTTTGTTTTTGTTACAGCTGGTTCGTTTAGTACGCTCCGCCCTCTAACTCTCAGCATGCGCCCTCATACTGAAATGCAGATTTTCCCCATAAAATGTTAAAGTGATATATATATATATATTTATATATATGTTTTTGACGAACAGAAAATATATATTATATATGATATTTGAGCAACATCAGGAATCAGAACAAACTGAGACACTGGTTTTTATCTTTCGGCTGAAAAAAAGTCTATTTTTTAAACATATTTCAGGGTTTCTTGACCCTCAAATACATCTGAACACCTCCATGTTAGAGTGTGTGAATTCACAGGTGTTTTAGTGATTGATAAGCAGGTGTTCAGGTGTGTGTTGTTACTCTAGGGAAACTTACAGGATAGTTTTAAAATCTAACAGTCTGTATTGGGCTGAATATACGGAAGTTTTCACATGAAGAGTCCTAATGTTAAAAGCCTTTTTCAGTGTGCGAAAAAGCACACGTCCCACTGTCCGGGACGTGTTATTTACAATATCGGACAAGTAGATCTTTCAATTGACTTGTCCGATGGACAAGTGACGTTTTTCGCCCATATTTATTGACAAATTATTGATAAATTCAGTTTACAAAAGGCAGAACTAATTCGCAAATTGTCCGTGTCCGCCATTGTTGTGGTTTTGCTTGTCGATTCCTAAGGAAATGCATCTCGCCGCTTTCTGTACTGTTAGACGGGGCGGGGCGGGACGGGACGTGTAGCACAGTGGCAGGCTTGGGAAGCAAAACTCGGTTCCGAGTAAGAACAAATAACAATTCTCCGGTACCGGGATTAATAAGAGTTGTGAGGACATGAGGCGGAGGCCGAGCCCCGCGGACCGCAGCTCTCTCTCCCTATGCTCCGTATCGTGTTGCTGTATCAGCTGATCGCTGCACGGCGCAGCTCAGCGTCTCTCTCTCTCTCTCTCTCTCTCTCTCTCTTCTCTCTCTCTCTCTCTCTCTCTTCTACACACAGCGGATTCGCTGCCCGTTTAAATTTGTCAAACTTTCTTATGTTCTTTCTCTAACACGTAATGAAGGTTATGAAGCGTTTTAGCTCCTATATTGTTAATATTGACCGCCATTTCCTTTATGAATTAAATCAGCCTCCCTGTCTGTGTCCTCGCGCTGTCCTCACATCCCCGGACCCCCAGATTCGGAGGAGCACAGGGATGTCAGTTGTTTATGAAGCAGGGTATAGAAAGTACATTATTGAAATGAAAATATTATTTATTTACTTTTACAAACAGTGAGCAGCTGGGCAGCTGCAGCATGTGTATTGCAGGACATGTGCACAGACTGTATGGTTGGACTCTGTCTCACAGGCAGGTTGCAGTGTAACATCAGAGGAGAGGGCCAATTGTACATTCTCAAACTGCACCACTTAGTACTAACTAAACAATTATTTTTATATAATTGTATTCAATAACCGTAACTAAATTAAACAGTATGAAGTGATTTGTAAATAGGAATACAGATTTCGACTTAATGTTTTCATAAATATGTTTTTCTCCCAGTTTGTCATGGGACTTATCTTACTCTCTCAAAGAGCCGGAATCGAGAACCGAAAATAACCGGAATCGTTAAAATCCAAACGATACCCAACCCTATGTGTGATGCAGTAAAATCTTACAATAAAAAACGTGGGAAAATGTAAAATACGATGCCGATCTATTTTTCTGGACAAGTGAAAAATGTATTCGGACAAGTAAATTGCCAAACTCACTTGTCCATGGACAAGTACTCTCTAAAAACTTTTTTTACACTGCTTTTACTTTAAAAGTTAAACACAAAATATGTTTTTAATTATTAAAAGATCAGACCTTTACTCAAATTGATTTCTTTATTGGCATAATGACGCACAGTATTGCCAAAGCACTGTACACATAATGACAATTTCATTTATATTTACACATTTGGCAAATATAGTTGAGTTTTCATACATTTTGAACAAAGTGTGTGACTCACGCTCTCTGCTGTGTGACAGGAAATACAGTGAAATATTGAAAGAAATAGTACACACTTAAACTGAAATTGTTAATGTTTAAAATACGTTTTGCTGCATTGTACAACTCCACAAAATATCTGAAATATCCCTTTAAAGCTACGGATATCCCACAATTCAGTGCAACACTATAAATAATTTACTCTGCTGTGAATTTCAGAAACGTCTATTCCTCTTAATGTAATAAAAAACACAACTTAATTTAGAGAAAACTCATAATTTTTTCCGGCCAATATGATATTAAAATGTTAAAAACAATCCAATATTCAATGCAGGTATTTCACAGAGGCACAGGTGATGTAGGACACAATAAGAAATGGTAAACTTTAACACTTGAAATACATTTATTTTACATTATTTGGCATTGTCCAATCAGATCTCACCCAGCTGTGTTTTCTGCCCACACAAATAAACATAAACAATATTAACAAACATTTTAAATGCTCTTCACAAACAGAAGCTCGTCGTTCTTCTCGTCAGGTCAAAATTATTTAGTAAGATTATCGTGTAAATAGTTTCTGACAAATCAAGCGCTATTGTACATTTTCTAGCATTCAACTCGTCTTCCTCTCCTGTCAGAGGTCTCTACTTTTTATAGAGATTTTACTGGGAAATTCATCTTTTATTAATTACCGTTAATTAAAAAAGAAAGTTCTGTTGTTATTAAGCTTTTAATGTTGTATATTGCTCTAAACGTTAAAGGATGATCACCACCTCTGCTGGGCCCGGTTCGGGACAGCAGAGGTGGATCTGTTCGCCAGCCGGCGCAACAGCCACTGCGCCCTGTGGTTCTCCATGGCTCTGAGCGAAGCCATGGAGTGTGTGGTATCTACACATTAAGAAAAGCAACCTGACATTTGATATCTGCTTTTGTTTATTCATTGTTTTGCTAAAAGCACATTAGCAAAGGTGAAAAACTAACCACATGTTCAATACAAAATAAAAGTGTTGATATTTGCTCCCAGACAGTTGATAGTTAAAATAATGTGAATGTGTGAACAGGGAATCATTTTGTGTCGTTGTCCCAAACTCTTTTAGAGGAAATGTGTATTTTCCAGGTTTTTTGTAAAATAAAATGTACTTTGATCACTAAATATTCATGTTTCTGACTTCTACATTTTCATTTAATTTCCTCATTTAGGCACATTTTTCATTTAATGCACTTTTTCGGTAAATCATTCCTGAATATTTTTTACACTTCAGTTTATTCTTAACTTTGGAAACTCGTTCAAAATCTCAAATGTACTGCTGTGTAGTTGATGAAGTAGAAAACTGACCTTTGTTTCTCAACCGTATTTATTTAATACACTATATGAACATCGTACAATATATGTACAAATAAATGACATCAGGGACTCAGTGGTGGGAGAAGTACTTAGATCTTGTACTTAAGTAAAAGTAGAAGTACCAGAGTAGTAATACTGTGTTACAAGTAAATGTCCTGCATTCAAAAATAATAATATGTATATTATATTACTGTATTATAACTATTGATGCTGTTATGACCGGCCCGTTGGCCACAACAGGAAAACAAAGAGAGACGTTCAAGGGTTCCAAAAACCACGGCACTTTATTTGTGATCGTTCCAAACGCAACACCAAAAACAGGAGAGGATGGGCGAGGGAAAGGATCACGGCGAGAGTCCTTCTGCAGCAGGCTTGGAGAGAGTCATGACGGCCCTGTGACTCCGGGCAGCTGGGCTTAAGTAGCACCTCGGCTCCGGCCAGGTGTCCCCGGTCATGCTGATTGGCCTCTTCAGCTCCACCCCATCTCAGGACCTGCAACACACCTGCACACTCACAGGCCCCAGGTTCTGGGGCCGTCACAATGCATTCATGTGTCTATTATTTTATTTTGCAGCTGGTAAAGGGTAAGATAACATTATTTACTGCCAGGGAAATATCCTTTAGTCCTTCTTTGAACCGAAGGGTCGCCGCTTCACAAAATGAGTTTATTTACTCTACTATTATTATTATATAAACTACATGTATCTCAAAAATGTACCTAAGTACAGTCCTTGAGTAAATGAACTTTGTCACTTTCCATCACTTTGAGTACACAGGTACACATACAAATAAAGGGGAAAAAAGGTATCATTTCAAATAACATATTTGTCAAAAACAAAGTTGGTTTTAGTTGCCTTTTTATTCCTAATGTTTGAGGAGTGAAGCCATATTGATTTAATTCTTGGTAAAATAAAAAGTCTTATAATCAAATGTATTGATGATAATGCATTGATGCCATGTGTGGCCACAGGGGGCGCTGTTCACAAAGGTCAAGCATAGAAAGGGTTAGGGTTACTGTGTGTGTGTGTGTGTGTGTGTGTGTGTGTGTGTGTGTGTGTGGTTGTGTGTGTGTGTGTGTGTGTGTGTGTGTGTGTGTGTGTGTGTGTGTGTGTGTGTGTGTGTGTGTGTGTGTGTGTGTGTGTGTGTGTGTGTGTGTGTGTGTGTGTGGTGTGTGTGTGTGTGTGTGTGTGTGTGTGTGTGTGTGTGCTTACGTTACAGTGTGTTATCTGATCCTTTTCTCTGTTCCTCCGTGAGAAGCCACAGCAGGAACAACAGAGGTAAATGAAGATATTTAACACATTTTATTAAATAGTTCTTTAATGGGATTGTAGCCGCAGAGCTTCACCTTTTTTCATTATTGAAGTGTTTGATATTTTACTTATTGTTCTTTTAATCATGAAAGAAATCAGTTTGTTAGTTTTCCATTTTCCAGAAGGTGTTTTTTGTTTAGTTTTTCTAAAGATCCCCTTGTTCACGAGGCAACAAGATGAAGACCTTCACATATTTGGTTTGGTTTCTGAAACATTGCTTTCTTTTCATCTCTTAGTGATTTATAATTGAGTGTCATTTACTTTAGATGTAAAGAAAACAATCCTGTTATCTCAATGTTAGGATGATGACATGGTCAATCAGACTCAGAATCAGGTTATTATCAGGTTAAGAAATTGAGTTTGACTCCCCAAGCCTAAAATAACTGTTTAAAGTGATTTTTTTAATGCAATAATTGAATTGCCAAGATACAATGGAAACAGTTTTCAGTTTGTGAGGAAGATATGCAGAGTTTCTGCTGTCCTGATGTCAATGAGGAGCTCGTTCCACTCATTCCCACTGACACTTTCCCTCAGCCACAACGCAGACTCTATGCATCACATTAATGCACACAATGTACACAATATCTGTTTTTTTTTATTATTAGCACATATTTTATTCCATTCTATTTCAATGTAAATACTGCTATATTTTATTTTACTATATATTTTATTATTTTTAATGTAATTATTGTTTTCTTAAAATAGTTCTCTATCTAAATCCTTTAGAGTTTATAAACGTGTGCATTTGATCATCCACGCTGAACAGCAATGGGTCGTCCTCTCTGTTTAGGCTTCTCCTGGGAAAACTGGGTTTAACATTTACTCTGTATTTAAATACTTAGAAATCTCTTTAAAACATGTATTTTATTCCCTGACGAAGAGGTCTGTCAGGGAGTTTTTAAACCCAGTAACTCTGTATGTTTTATATGATTATACAAGTTTAAAATGTAAAAATTGCATATAATAAAACTTTGATTTCAACGATTTAAAAACAATATTGTCTGGACTGGAAATTAAAATGCATTTTATTTTGGATCTGATAAATGATTCGCTGCTCAAACTTGCAGTTGGATTAAACATATATTTTATTTATTTTCCCATCATGCACAAATCACAAATATACAATTTATAACGACATAGAATCATTAAAACAGAGAAGGTTGAACTATAACCTGACATAAAGATCTGAATCTGGGGGAGATCATTTAAAATGTAAAGAATATATATCTCTTATTTCCTCTAAAGGAAGCAGTTCAGCATATTTGATGAACATGATGTTACTTGGATAAAAGTTTCAGCTAAATGCACGTGTTTCAATTTAATAAAGGTTGACAGTTTGATCAAAAAGCAGATTATCAAACTCAATAACAACAAGAATAAAAAGATGTTTAGAATAAAGAGACAGCAGGAGGACAGCTTCAGAGGTCAGTGAATGATCCCTTTAAGAGATAAACATCATAGATATAATGATCCTGTTTATCTCTACCTGCTCTGATCCACTGTCACACACACCTTCAGTGGCAATATCTTCACTTCCTCCTCAGTGTTAATGTATGGAAACAGTCTCTCAGTGAAAGTGTGTTTGAAGGTGTGTATGTGTGTGTTAGTGTCAGGATCAGAGAACGACAACTTTCCTCCGTTCCAGTCCAGATTCACTCTGACCCTCTGGAGCTCCTTCTTCAGGCTGAGAGAGTGGGTGGAGCTGATGGTGAACATGCTGAGTATTTACCATTATAGAAATGTATTCTCCATAATCCAGACCCTATGACTCCTTTCCTCTGGACAGACTCTGCTGCACACCCAGAAACCAGAATTACTGTCTGTAACCTGGACATCCCAGCTGTGAGTCCCTGAGTTAAAGCCCTCAGAGCTCAGGACAGAGAGGTATTTATCAAACCTCTCTGGATTATCAGGAAGTTTCTTTCTCTCTCCTCCTTGTCTCACTCTGGTCAGATCTTCAGACAGGATGAGTTCTGGATGAGCAGTGTTTGGGTCCAGGATGAGAGGAGAGTAGGACACCATGTCCTTCATCTTGCTCCAGATGTTGAAGCTGAGGTTGCCCAGGTGTTTGGCCTGGTCTATCAGAGCTCCTGAGGGCAGCTGTGGATCCTCCAGCAGGGGGCGCTGCAGCCTCTCCACTGCAGCCTTGTAGTTGTGCAGGAAGGAGACGTCTTCAGCTCTCAGCTCCTCCTCTGTGGCTCTGACTGTGTGTGAAAGAGCTGCTATCTCTCTGCTCACAGCCTCCATCTTCTCCTCCATCATCCTCCTCTTCTGCTCCTCTTCCTCCCTCAGTGCAGCCATCCTGGCCTCCTCTTCCTCTTCTAGAAACTGGTGAAGCTTCTTAAACTGCTCCTTAATCTGCGTCTCTGTGTGTTGAGCCTGGACCTTCATGTGTCCTGCTGTTTGATCAAACTTCACTTTAACTTCTTCAAAGAGCTTCAGTTTCTCCTGAAAGGGCTGCAGAGATTTCTGGAGCTCCTCTCTGAGATCCTGTGCAGCTTCATCCATGGGTCTGAATCTGTGGTTGGTGTGTGTTTTTGAATCTCTGCAGACGAGACACACTGGCTGCTGATGGTCCAGACAGAAGAGTCTGAGTTTCTCAGAGTGCAGACTGCAGAGAGCCTCTGGAGAAGCCTCCTGTAAGAAGGTCTCACACAGGTTCTTTAAAGCAAAGTTGGGAGGAAGGAGATCCTTTGAAGATTTTCTCCTACAAACTGGACACTCCTTTTCTTCTTTCCCCGTCCACCAGTTCTGCAGACAGGCTTTACAGAAGCTGTGGCAGCAGGACAGGATGACAGGATCTCTAAAGACTTCCTGACAGACCGGACAGCAGAGATCTTCCTCTAACCTGGAAGCCATGTTGTCTCTGAGTGAAGCTGAAACACAGCAGACAGGAAGTACAGTCAGTCATGGCTCCCCTCCCCCTCCTCTACTGACTTCACTGAAATTCACTTTGAGTGTTGTTTGGAGACTCACCTTCAGGGGGGAGGGTCCGCAGGTTGAAGCAGCAGTGTTGTAGTTTCCTAAGTTGTTAGTTTGGTCTGAAGGTGAATGTGATCGTCTGTTTTTCAGTCCGTCTCTCTCTCTGCAGTGAGGGAGAAAACAAACTGTTTCCTGGTTTTACTTCTCAGTGAGTCAGTTGAGGGAGGAGCTCTGTCAGACCTCCTCTGCTGAACGCTGTCTCCTCTCAGTCCAAAGTGCTGATTCATTGCTGGATTAAAGGTTGAAGTGGTGTTTGAGTTAAAATATAAACTGATTTATTGTATGTAAACTTGTAGGTGAAGTAGGCTCACGTAGTGTTTCACAAACCAAACTCATATATCTGTCAAGTCAATAGGCGCTTTCACACCGGAGTACTTTTCCCAGGAATAGTTCCGATAGTTCTTGGGATTTTGCGTTCACACCAAAAAGATCTGGAACTAGAACCTAGTTTTTGCAAATCTTTTCACCCCTGTTCAGTCCCTGCTAGAGAGGTGGTACTTTCCTGGGGAAAAAAGGTTCCAAACTCTGATTGGCTGGGCGAATTGCAAACCACGCCCCTTAAAACTCAGAAAAGTTTTGTGAAGCCGCCATTTTATTTGCTCGCATTAGCATTATTAGCATTAGCCCAGCGCACCAACGGAGAGAGACTAACTTATGGCAACACAAAAGAAAACATGGGAGCCAGTGGCGTAACTATCGACGGTGCAGCCGTTGCAACGCACCGGGCCCAGAGCCGGCCAGGGACCCAATGGCATTGACCGGTTCACGCAGTCTTCAAAGTAACCAAGCAACCTAAATTAATTTGTAATTTGTCTGTCCAATGACTTTGCTCCCTTTCATGTCATGTGATACCTTGCGTGACGAGCGAACCGTTTAATCAACCTGTACTGTACTGTAGCTAGCAGCAGCAAGTTCGGCAGCATTATAAAAAATGTAATAGCTTGTATTTATAATGTACAGCAAACCAAAGCACAAGAGCGGCGCTCAAAAGAGAAAGGACAAGAGAGAGTGTATGTCCGTGTGTGTGTGAGCGCATCAGCGTGCGCTTATGTTTGGGGCGATGGGGGGGGGCCCCAAAACAATATTTGCACCGGGGCCAATCACAACCTTGTTACGCCACTGATGGGAGCGGTGGAGTGATGAGGAGGTGTCGGCGCTTCTGGCGATTTACTCGGAAGGCTTCAGTAGAAGCTGCTGGGAAGACACCCAGCAGCTTCTACTGAAGCCAGTCGGACTGGCCCAGTTCCCAACTCCGGGGGAGTTTCATTTGCGTAATCCTCCCTCAGGGACTTCCGGTGTGAACGCGATCTACTAGGACAGTTCCATTAGCCTCCTTTAGCTTAGCGGTGGTGACGTGAAGTCATGTGACCGTGCTTTAGTTCCATTATAGCCCAAAATTAGCCGCCTTTAGCTTATAGCGGTGGTGACGTGAAGTCATGTGACCGTGCTGTAGTTACTTTATAGCCCAACATTAGCCACCTTTAGCTTAGCGGTGGTGACGTGAAGTCATGTGACCGTGCTTTAGTTCCTTTATAGCCCAACATTAGCCGCCTTTAGCTTAGCAGTGGTGACGTGAAGTCATGTGACGAGTCCTAAAACCAGGAAGTGAGTTAGCATTTTACCACGTCCGGTTCCCTCGTCTCAGAGTCAATGGGATTTCTCCATAAGATTTTGGAAAATAACTGGAATATTAATAATAATAATCTGTGATTGAGACACGTTTAAGAGACGGATCACGTTTTGTTCTAGGACATTAAATCCATCAGCAGTGACCCCACTGGTGATTTCTGAAGAGTTTACGTGTCTGAAAAACGATGGTTGTTACAAGGGCTGAATAGGACTACAGAAGTTGTCGAAGACGTTGTACGTCATTACGCCGAACACGTAAACACTCCTCTAAGTTAGTTTGCCCTGTTCTGCTTGAAAGCAAGTACCTGCCTCTGCAACTGTTCAAACAAACGCTTCAACCTTCAACCATTTGAAATCTGTATGTTTGAATATCGATCTGAAGTTGGCGTGACGTTGAAGTCGTGCTGCTGGACTCGGCTGTAGTTCCTTTATAGCATAACGTTAGCATTTTGCTTCTGGCCATTAGATTTATGATTAGAACATTATAAAAGTAGGGTAGACATGTGGAGATTATCCAGCTGAACAAAACGTGCATTTATCAAACAGGTTCGTTTTCCACACACCTTATTTCCAGCTATTTTCCAAAATAGAAATCCCGTTGCTTTTTTGTCGAGGGAACCCATGCGCAGCTTATTTCCGGGTTTTAGGACCAACAAGTCCTCCAACTGATACGACCAAATAGGTCGATTGTTTTGACCCAGCCTGTGTACCTTTACGACCCACGGGAGCGTTTTAAATCAACGGGAGGCGGCGTAATGACGTACAACGTTTAGGACACGTCCCTGCACCACTCTATTTGACTTGGTGTTGTGGTGCATACATAAAAATAAAACAAAAATTAAAAACAGAGATAGAAAACTATTTGAAGAAAACTATAATAAAAAAGCATTGAGCATATGAATGGATTAATGGTTGTTGGGATTGGTAAACAATGTCCACCAATCCCAACACGCCTTTATATTTAGTCTCATAAAGATGGAAGTAGATATCAAATGGTGTCTAAATGTCACACAGAGTTGCTAAATGAAGCTTTCTGGCAGGAGATGCTGACGACTCAGAGCCAGAACTGCTACAGAGAGCAGATCCAGAAGGAGATGTTGACCCGTTTGTCCTGGAAGAAACGCTACAGCCACCTGTACCCCTCCAACGATCCCCAAAATATCAGCACCAAGGGGACTAATCTGCCCGGCAACACACAGTGAGCTTTGATTTATGTAGAACTGATCAGCCTATCTAGTTAATGTTGGACATATGTACATTGTTTATTACATAGGTACAGTGCAATTTGATAAATATCAGTATAAAATACAACAACAGAGGCTAACCTCAGGTCAAGTGTTTTTTTAATCCTCAAATCTACAATGTGAAGATCCTCCTCTCTCAAGAACACATAACACATACTTAAATACAGGAACATTATAAACATAGTTTTTAGTGTTTTTCAATAGAGGAGTGAAGTATTTTAGTAGGTTGACCCTGAAGGCAGCATCTTCCTGGTTCATCCACAGAGATTCAATGGGATTCAGAAAAGATTTTACTGGGAAACTTTCCAAATCTCTTCAGCCGGTGTTTACCACAGACCTTATTTCAGGTCAGAAAAGGAACCCAAAGTGCTAAAATGTTTTTTTTCATTTCGGGTTTTATATTTTAGTGAACTCAACAACATGAAAAACAAATGTTGAAGTTAAACATTGTGTAAAAGTGTCACTTGATACTTAGAGAGGTTGGATGAAGATTTCTAGGTTTCTAACACCTAAAAACTTCTGGGGCAAACATTAGCACACTATTATCTAACGTTAGCACTTTTATGCTATGCTAGCTACTGAATGTATAAACATGCTGTAAATAAAGTCCAACTCTGCTTTACTGATCAAATCGTTAACTGTTTCACTAAAAAAGTACGGTTTCATAAAATGGATATAAAGCTTCTATTTGGGTTTTCAAAAAGTTTACAGATAGAGATGTGACTGGGAAACTTTGCAAAAAATCTCTTCAGCCTGTGTTAACCACAGACCTTATTTCAGGCTCAGACAAAGGAACCCAAAGTGCTAAAATGCTTTTTCATTTTCGGGTTTTAGGTGTTATGTTTTAGTGAGCCAGTCCTGAAAATTGTTAATTGCAGATGTAAGTATAATGGACACTTCTTGGTTAAACCTCTCGTGTTTCTGCTTCATTTATTAGGCTCTCCTGCCTCCTGTCACCAGGACAAACAAGAAGCAGAGCGACCTTCCTCTTCCTCCTCTTCCTCCTCTTCCTCCTCTTCATCCTCTTCCTCCTCCTCCTCCTCCTCCTCATCTCCCTCCTCCTGAGATCTCTCCGGAGGGGGAGGGTCTTCCCAATGTCTCCCCCCTCATGAGGCCAGTCTCTCCAAAGACCAGAAACGCTCTCTACCAGGACTCATCGCACCACGTATGAATAAAATGACTCTTAAAGTTACAGTTTCGATGTTTCAAGAGTGGTTAAATTAGGTTTTTCTCCATAGTCAGTGAATGTGGTTAAGCCATGTTCTGCTGTGGGTATATTTTAGACTCCTAAAGCAGTTCAAGTGAATGTTATACTTATAGGAAATGTTCACCTCTTTACCTTAATGGACTTTGTTATCTACTGTATGCTCTATTCAAATCAACCGTGCTCCATGGAGAGAAACTGTCATTTGACTTTGCAGGACACAGGGATTCAATTCGAGATTCAAGGCTTTATTGTCATTTGTCCATTAGCTACAGTGTAGATACGTCAATGAAAATCTTAGTTCACAGGCTCCTCAAACAGTGCAACATATATATAGGACAAAGAACAAATAAAACAGATAAAATATTGCAAGTAAATACAAATGGTTAGTTTGTGTTATTCTGTAACGTTGGTGTCCTCTGCAGGGTAAAGGGCGCAGTCTGTACCTGCAGAGACGAGGAAACATCCGACCCGAGGAGAAGTTTGACTTTCCTCTGCTCTCGTCCTGGGAGTACGGCTGGAGGCTGGGTGAGTTAAAGAGGACATATCCTGCTGATGTTCAGGTGTATATCAGTATGTAGTGTCTGATACAGTATGACTTTAGCCTTTGCAGTCCATTTACATGCACAAACGCCTTTATAACACAATACAGGAAAGGGAAAGCCCCAAAAAGCATGTGCTCAATGGCATCAAATGACCGTCAAAGTAAGATAAGATAAAATGGACCTTTATTAATCCCGTGGGGAAATTCAGTAGTTGTTATTCTGACCGTTTGACCACTATGAAAATGTTGCTCCAAACCCTGGCGCACTTTCCGGGAATTGCTTATTCCTCAGAAGGAGGGTTGAAGAGAAATGCATGTAAAGATATTGTTCAATGAAAGACATTTAAAAAACATATTGATGCTACAGATTAAAAACTAGTCTGTCACCTTTTGGATGAAACTGGCCAAATCTAAGTTTATATCTGTGTTTATTTGAGTTGAAAGCAATATACATTAAACTTAGGAACACATGTTAGGATAAGATAAGATCAAATGGACCTTTATTAATCCCTGTGGGGAAATTCAGGAGTTTAAACAGCAACAGGGTAAGAATGAAAAACATATGTCAGTGTTTATATCGAGCGGTCACCAAATGTTCTCTTATCCTCTTAGATATTCCCTCCACATTAACGCTGTCTGACTTCCTGCAGGTGACTACACTCTGGATTACAAGACTCCATCCCGCGCCAAATCCTCCGTGGTGAAGAGCACCTTCTACGCCAGGAACGGTGTGTTCAGCAGCCCGTCAGCCAGCGACTCACTGGGCTGAAGTTCAGCCTCCAGACACCAGGGGGCGCTCTTTAATGAGAGAGGACATGCTTTTATATTATAAACCCCATGTTCCCACAGTTCATATCATTTTGTGATTTTGGGGTATTGTTAACCATTTCAAGATCATGGCATGTTCTTCGGGGCTAAATTGCATGTTATCCGTGAGAATTGACCTTCCATTAAGTCCCGCCCCTCAATGCAGACTGGCCAATCATAACGCAGCATTAGTCAGCTCCGAGGGTCCGACAACTACATTTCCCTATTTCCTTACTTTGAGGCTTGTTTTGTGATTTTAAGTTAGTTGAAATACAACGTAAAAGTGTTACTTGATACCCAGAGAGGTTAGGTGAAGACTTTTAATACGTAAAAACTTCTGGGGCAAACGTTAGCAGAGTATGTTAGCACATTATTATCTAACGTTAGCACTTTTATGCTATGCTAGCTAGTGAATGTATAAACATGCTGTATATGCTTTTGAATGACTGAAAAGGTAAATAAAGACCAACCCTGCTTTACTGATCAAATCGTTAACTGTTGTTTTACACAAAAAAACTAAGTATTGTTTTGGGATATTTAAAGTATGGTTTCATAAAATGAATATAAAGCCTCTATTTGGGTTTCCAAATGAAGTTTAGAATGTCAGAAAAATCCTGATTTTAACTAAAATAACTATAGAATTAATGAACTAGGCTTTTCAGTTACAGTATATTAAAATTGTACTAACATTCGACAGTTTTTTTTTTTGTTTTACCAAGCTTTTTAAACTTCATAAGATTATTTATTTGATGTATGATTGATACGATTCAAAAACACTACTGTTAACAACTTAACAATTACATACCCTTGTGGTAGACGATCCTCTACTTCCTGTCTGTGTTTGTGTTCGACCACACGGCTGTAAGGTTAACGTCCTCTCACCTGATCCTGTGTGATGGATAATTAACGAGCTGCTGGCCTCGAATCAGTCAGAGAGAAGAACACCTGATCCCTCAGAGTTTTTAATTAGTGAGCCACTGGAGGAAATGCTACACACCACAACAATAAATATTTGATCACTGATCTGTAGTATCCTCCTTACGCTTCTGCCTGTTTTATTTATTTACAAAATAAAGTGTTTCTTTGACTTTTTAACCACATATTGTTCTAATGCAGGACAAGGCTCTGTAAATATAAAGCTTGTGTTCAGGTCTTTAAAACGTTCTTATATGTGATATAATTATAACATTTATTTATAGAATAGTAAACCAAATTCTAAAAAGTACAATTTAATTGACCTTTCTCCTTAGAAATGATAGAAACTAAAGATATAGGCCAACTGTAACCCCTTAAAATCATGAAAATGTGCGATGAATGTAGGAAATGATGGAAGATTTTTCCTTTAGCTATTAGAAAGGAAGATGCAATGGGTATTACAACAACAACACACATCATGTGTAGTTAAGTGCTAAAAACACACACAAAAACATTCTTTAAAGCAACAGTGTACCTTTATTAATTCTGCTGATCTTTGCACACATTTCATGTAATAGCTGTAAATGTCCCCTATTAGAAGTTTGTTATTTTATAAATGTTGTGGCTCAGATGCCGGTGGGGGAGATCAGGAATCCGGTGAAGGTGTGGCTGGTGCTGTCCATCTTCGTCACCAAGCTGCTGAACCTGGTCGCCTGCAGAGACACGGTGTCTCCGACCTCCAGATCCAGCACCGCCGAGCCAGAGGTCACCAGGAAACCATCCGACGTGTCGCACATCGTCATGTGATCCTCGCTGTTCTTCATCAGCTTCACACACACCTACAAGTGATCATACAAATGGTGGAAGAAGTACTCAAAACAAAGCCTTCTTATATACATTTTCCTAAGTTAAATTTGGTGGATTGTTTCTGATAGTGACGTTTCTGATAGGGCCGTGGGCGTAAAGCCAACCACATTTCTGATATTACGTCATATCGGACGCAAATCTGGATCAGCTCCGTTGTTCCCCCGTTTTTAGAGATTTGTGTACGGAGGAAAAGAGAGAGGGTTTTATTTTCTGACGCTGTGAATTCCCTGACACACCGGGGACACATATTTATGTATAAAAGACATCATAAAGTGCATTTTGCATTATAGGAGACCTTTAAAGTGTGCAACAATGGGTGGATAAAGAGTGCTCCTTAAGATGACACAGATTTTTCAAGGATGTCAGGACCTTCGATTTTAACCGATTATATAGGATAGAGTTGGACCAAGTATTCAAAACATTGCAGAAATAGAGCCACGGAAGGACCTAAACCTAAAATATTGGCAACCATAATATAGTGGATTGAAATATAAAAAGTAGATTGAAGAAGTATGAAAAAGAAAAAGTACTACAACTTTCAAATGTGAGTGTTTTTCAAACACTTTCGCGGCTCTTGAGGACAAAATGAAGCAAATCAAAAGAACTCACTCTGCTTTTGCTGAAAAGTGATAACTGAAGAAATAGATTCCTTTGATGGCGCATCTGAACGTCCCGTTGTTCAATTCCTCTCCACGAAACTGCTCATCCAGCTCAGGCAAAATATGGCTGTGGGAAGAGTTTAACATATTGTTACATTTTCCTATTAAGGATTTTACCTCTCTTTGCATCCTTTACACATTTATTATTTATTTAAATGTTACTTTAGTTAAAAAGGTGGCCTTTAAGCGAATAAAAAACTATTAATCACAGTCTGCCTCATAAACTTGTTTCACTATAATTACATTACATAACATTTATTTCCCTGAATGTAAACGTTAGCAGCACTGACCGGTTGAAGTCGATGGTATTGTCGAGTTCTGGAGTTTGAGGTATCACCCGTTTGTAGGAGAAGAAAGATATCTGCTGGTTGGAAGGGTTGAAGGGTCTTCCTTTCTCCCCACGTCGGCCTAGGTTTCCGGGATGTCCAGGAAGACCCGCGTCCCCCTTCAGGCCGGGGCGTCCTGGGGGCCCCCGAGACCCAGGAACCCCTTCTGGCCCCTGATAGGCTTCCTGCCTCACCTGATCATCCAGAGAAACGTAGGTCAAGTTTCAAATTTCAAGGCTTTATTCATTCAAAATACTTGTGGTTTTTTTAGAAACATTTGGCAATGAAAATGTGAAAAGAAAAAAAAAAGATATTGAAAAATATTCTTAATTTTTTCCAGAAACTTTAATATACTGATAAGTCATTTGTCTAAATCTCTCCCAAATTGCAACTTAAAATAAAGTTTCTTTGTTACATTTTAAAACAATGAGTGAAAATGTACGAGCTCAGTAAAATTTAAGAAAACATTTCAGTAAACGTATACAGTCAGATCTCCAGAAGAAAAACATTAATTAACATCAAATGTTTCTGAAGTCTCTGTCTCAGCTCACCAGCGCCTCCTTTTTCTCCCATTGGCCCGTCCATGCCGTTGGGCCCATGGCTGCCCGGTATCCCCGGGATCCCATTGGAGCAGGACTGTGAGACGACCAGAGAGATGTGGAGCAGGAGCAGAAACACTGCAGTACCGCAGCTCAGCCACCGGGGGGCCTGAACACACACACACACTTGTTTTTGCTACTTAGGAGGACTACCGAAAATATGGGAACGTGTAATGAAAATATTTTTCAGTGGTTTTGAAATTAGATTTGGGTATCTGAAGTGCCTACAAATCCACATATTGTGAAATAAGTGACCTCAAGTCGTTTTTTGGGGTCAAAACCTGGTATTTAACAATTACATATTTTTGTGGTCGTGCAATTACATTTGGGTATCTGAAGTGCCTACAAGATATCATACATTTCATTTTAAAATAAATTGCTAAAGAAAATAGATTTCCTCATTCAGTAAAAATTGATTAATACAATTAAAGACATAAAGACAACAGTTCTAAATCTGCTTCTACAACAAAGCAAATAATACTTTGTTCAAAATACCATGACGTAAAACTGTCCACTTCTCTATCACCAATGCTGCTGTCTGAGAATAAGTGATTTTCTCGCTCTATATCTACATGCGAATGTTTTTATTTTATTTTATAGAACGCAAAAGTCTCACCATTTGCAGATAAAGCAGTCCCTCGTCTTGTGGTGGAGTGATACGCTGACGGAGAGCGGAGATGTTTCAGCTTCAGTCCGGAGAAATAAACAGGAAGTGAAACAGTTCAATGGCGCATGCTCTGTTGGAATTTATATTTTTTTAGGATGTTATACTTCTAGTAATAAAATGACAAAAAGTTCATCTGTATATGCAAATTTCAGGTATTTGCGTATTTCATACTCCACAGTTTTTTAGGTAATATACTTTTCACTGACACAAATGTTTCTGAAGTGTGTAATACTTTGAAGATTAGGATATTTCACAAAGAAATATGTTGTAAAATATGCATTTAAACACATAAAAAAACATAAAATCGTTCAGATTTGCTCAACTTTGACCATCTAATAGGTTAAATGCTTATTGGTGCATCTGGGGTAATAACCAAATGGTACGATATAGCACAGTGTAAATATAGGCTACCTAATGGCAAGTTAAAGGGTTACATTATTATTATTCCACTAGTAGTGTTCATGCTTTAAGATATATGTGTATATTGTAGCTGGTTAAGGTGGAGTTCATATCACACTATAAATTATAGTTTACCTTTTCTAATGTATTAAATTCAACTTAAGAGCAACATCATTGAGGAAGATTCAATATGTAATTGATTTTCCAACTAATTTGGAATGCAGTGACAAGTATATTATACACTATTTAGCACTGAAATGTAGATTAGAAATAAGAGGTTTCATGAACATTTAGAAACGTTTACTACATTTATTGTTATTTTGCAGTATTTTTGTTTAAACTTTCTGTTCCTGTTAACCTGTGATTACACTTGTTTAATTTATCTGACAAAGCAAATCATCCATCAGAGGAAGTGAAACACTTAAACAAGAAGTCAGGAAAATCTCCCATGATGAAGAAGTGATTATGCAGCGTTGTTGAATCTTTCTGATTAAAAAAATATGTTCTCAGATTAACATTTTGTTCTGTTTTTTAATCTGAACTTCCTGTTTCTATCTCTGTTTTCCTGGCAGTGTTTTCTAAGGCTCTTTACCCGAATCTACATGTCAGTATCTGTTCCACTAAATATTAAATGTTGTCAACACCCATCAGCAAAGAGCTGATCTACAGTAAATGTATTATAGTGACATCCTGTCAAATATACCAATTCTTCATTCTCAGATCCTCTTTAATTTTCTTGCATTTTGTAAATGTTATGTTTTCTGTTTGCGCAAGTTTTGACAATCTGATGCATTGTTTTTAACCACATCGGGACTATAGATGAAGGAAAAGGAAGCGGGCAAATGTCAAATATGTTCTTTTATTTCAAATAGGATAGAATTAGACTTTAAAATGCATCACGTTTCAGCCTTGGAGTTTAAATCTGTTAATAATGGAAAAGGCTGTTTGTATGTCCGTCCTGCAGGTCAGTGGGAGTGCAGCAGGAAGCCGGAGAAGATGCTGTATCCTTGCTGTTTTCCTGTCATCCCTCTGTAGTCTTTAGTCTCCAGCCAAACCTCCTGATCCCTCGACAGGTAGACCGCCAAGCTGCCCGCCGTCACCTGGAGGGCAAATCAGGAAGTACTTTAATGTATTTAGACAGAGGTGGGAAGTAGTGGAGTACAAATACTTTGTTACGGTACTTCAGTTCATCTTTCTGGTATCAGTACTTTACTCCACTACTTATTTTTCTGATGACTTTTTACTTTTACTTCTTACATTTCTAACACAAATACCTGTACTTTCTACTTCTTACATTGAACCCAAATACCTGAACTTTCTACTTCTTACATGTTGAACACAAATACCTGTACTTTCTACTTCTTACATGTTGAACCCAAATACCTGTACTTTCTACTTCTTCCATGTTCCAAACAGGCTGGTTCCTTTAGTCTGAATGTGTGTTTGGTGGCGTGATCATTATTATTTAGAGTCATTGCGTGCCTATTGATTTGAACACGATCCGTGTATCCATCATTTCCTGGTCTTCTCTAAAGAAGAGGGACCAATGAAAACGTTGTCATGTTGCCGTTGTTCAGCATGGAAACATTCATTAGCTAACAATGACATTATTGTTCTATTAATATAAAGGGAGGTCAGGTACTCTTTAAAACAGCTGCTAGTTATGGGTACTTTTTACTGAAGTACATTTCAAAGCCTCTTTACTTTGACTTGAGTAAAGAAGTTTAGTGAGTACTTCTACTTTTACCAGAGTATTTTAAACACGAGTATCTGTACTTCTACTTGATAAAGGATGTGTGTACTTTTGCCATCTCTGTTATTTAGAATCACAGGGTGCATCTTTTTGCAGAGTTTGACACCAAAAATATGAACGTACCGCCACTAATCACATTCACTAATGTTCTGTACTTTAATGAAATGTTGACGAACTGTTGCTCTCATCTTATATTATCTTATAAGGTCGACATTGCTGCTACTTATAACCATTTTTTTTAATAGGGTGTGATTGTTGACCCAAAATCCGAGACAAAACAAGAAAACAAGTAATTTTTTCCCTCTGCTTAACAAACTCTATTAAATGTTCATCCTTATTCTCTGAGTCTAAGATGCCCTGTGAGTAACTTGTATGTCGTTTTAACAGTAGGTGGGAACTCTTAGAAAACCTCAAAACGTTGTATAAATCTGTAATATATTATATTAATATATATTGTTGTATACCTGTCTCCTCGAGCGGCGATGATCACAGAACGATGCCAGCAGATCTTGGTCGAGCTTCATCAGCACACACAGTTTTTTCATCCAAAGAGGCGTGATACACAAAGTAGTACGTCCCTGACACCCGACACCTAAAACACACAAACTTGATTAAACTTAAGGAACATTTGAACCCTGCAAGCTTGAAAAATGGCTTGCACTCCAATGAGGATTGGGGTAGGTTTGTTTGTTTGTAATAGGATTACTGGAAAACTACCAGTCCAATTTCATGAAACTTGTTAAAAGGGAGAAGCTTAGTCCAAGGAAGCACCCATTACATGTTTAACCAAGACAAAAACATTTGTGCTACATTCATATGGTCCTAGATTAATCCGAAATCGGTTCCTGACTGGGATTTTCCCAAAACAGCTGTAGTAAATTCCTGACACCTAAAACACACAAACTTGATTAACTCCCTAAAAACTGGTTGTTTTTCTAATCTGGTTTCGCAGCTTGGAAGTGCGTACCAACAGCAAAGTTTGGACCAACATTTCTTTTTTGGTCTAGACCAGGGTGGGAACCTTTTTCCTCTCAAGGGCCATTTCAATTTTTTCAACATCCTCCGAGGGCCGTACAAATGATTGACCTCTGCTTAAAAATACTAAAATCACAGCCCATTAATTTCGCCTTTCTTTCCTGCTGTGCAAAGAAAAAGCAACCTCTTAATCCAGAGATATCACCACGACTCGCGCATGCATGCACGTGCACGGTGTGGCATGACCACCAACACAGAAAGATATGGACACAAGATGTGTGCAAATGTATTTAGTTTCCTATCCATGTGGACATGATTTAAGTGTGGGGGGACCTAACCTCCTCTAGGGGTCCGGCATGCTCCCCCGGGAAGATTTTTGTTTTAAATGTTGAAGTTAAAAGCATCAATCTGGTGCACTTTGAGAGCAGCATTAGGAGATCTATGGTACATCTCTCACCCATATGAAACAGAACTGGAAGCAGATTTTCTATTTCTCATGGATATTTTACAAATCACTCCCCTTTCAAACTGTATTCTTGTTTATTAATAACAACTTTTTTTTACTGTCATAGTATTTATACCTTTTACTTATTCTCTTGTGTTTTTATAACTATAATGATCATATAAAGATGTGCCTTTACCTCACTGGTTGTAGAAAAAGCTTCTTATATTCGTTAGCATAGCTAGCTAACCAGATGCTAATAACAACAAAGTTATTGACTGTATGATCAGTATGACAGATGAGCAGATCCACTGGGCTTCATCAGCTAAAGACACAGCCACGCAGAAACTGCGGCATGTGTACAGCTCCTTATGGGGACTGACATTTCTGAATTGCCGGAGCGGCGTTCTGGTGCTCTCCGTCAGAACTACACCCCTGTCAGACGAGACATATACCACGTGATGACACGTTATTACGTTCCCGCACGTATACGGCCGGAGGCCGGAGGTTCCCCACCCCTGGTCTAGACTGAATGGCAACAATAATTGAATGTCAAGAATCTTTCACAGAAATGTTCCCTAGAAGATGAATCCTATTTACTTTCACCTGACTCCTTCTGTAGTGCCACCATGAAGTTGATATTTGTTTATTTTGTATAAAATGTCATAACAATGCTCAGAGGGATTGCAATTGCATTTGATTCAGACGTTGAGGGTTATCGTTTGGGTGAGGATTAGGGTTACTAAATTGTATTTGTTGTATTCATTTATTTAACAGGGACAGTGCAAATTAATCAACATTTCTTTAAATGTGCAAGAGGCTATTTTTCATCTGTAGTCCCTGGACAGATGTTGTAAGTCAACCTAAAGACAAGTTTCATTTTAAACAAGTAACTACAATCAAATAGAAACATGCATCATACAGTACTGGAAATGTTAATAAAAAACAAAACAGAAGAATTAAACATAAAGAGATAGAGATAAAACTTTGATTGATGTTACCAAAAGGCTGTTACGAGCCACTCAGAGCTCTGAGATCATCGGGGGCGGGCTTACTAATTACACCCCGACTCAGAACCAAACACACGAAAGCTGCTTTCAGTTGTTATGCTCC
>JAAKFY010000006.1:6304728-6369728 GCA_011823955.1 Dissostichus mawsoni | reverse complement strand
AAAATACTGAAAGTCCTGGATTCAAAATGTTACTTAAGTAGAAGTATAGAAGTATTGTCATCTAAATGTACTTTAGGTATCAGAAGTATAAGTACCACTTATGCACAGTGGTCGTTTTGAAGGTATTATATTATTATATAAATCATTTACAAATACATGTAAGAGCATTTAAATGTTATAGTTTGTTTATATTTAGACAATTCTAGTTTTTTTTCTTATGCATTGGCAGTACAATATTGCATCATATCATACAATGTCATGTGTTTTTATATGTAAACTGTAGATGGTAACTATGATGTGTTTAATAACTGTAGTGGAGTAGAATAAGTATAAAGAATGAAAACATTTTACTTTTCCAATACTGTGCGCAACAATATACGATATGATTTATTTTGACCATTTATTTTGTAGTCACATTACAGGCTTGAGGAATAAGGCCAGGGAGCTTTCTGGTTTCATTTCTGTTCTCCTTGTAAAGAAAACATGTTATTTCTTCCATCAAAATGTACATTACACAATGGTAAATTCAAAATGTTTATGTATAGGTGTCTCTTGATCTTGTCATTATTCATACAATGCTTTTAGCATGTCACTTTGTTTATGCCAATAAAGCAATTTGTTTTGGGATTTTTTCAGGCGGAGAAAGTTATTAAGACACAAACTTTTTTTAAACGTCTTTGTTTTATTCCTTTCCTTGAATTCGTTGACAATAACAAAAAAGCAGGATATCACCATGATGTGCTGATGGAGCAACGTGAGGTCAACTGAGGGTGTTAGAAAGTGTTGAAAGTTTACCAAAAAGAAGAAGTGTGCAAAAAACAAAAATGTTTCACTTCCGTAACTTACAGAGGGGTCGCATGAAACTGTACAAAATAAAGTTTATGGTGGGAAAAAAGGACAGTGGGCTTATAACAGACATCCTTCACTCTCCTCCACTGAAAAGTAACTTCCCTGCAAAGATGGACGACATCCAGAATGTGGTTAGCCTAGCTTAGCACAAAGAATGGAAGTAAAGGGAAACTGCTAGCCTAGCTCTGCAGATCTTCTTAGTTTGGTTCATTGTTTTGATCTCATTGGGGAAATGTGCCTTGCAGAAGAGCACTTTGTGTCGTTGGATTAGATCATTTAATAAGGTCAGAAAGTGACCAAGGTAACATTCACTTTTGTGCAGATTAAGCATGTTATTGCGCCTGTGTATCTGACCTGTTCTGAAGAGTATCAGTTCATAAGTATTGTAACAAATAATTGATGTAAAAAGATTTGTTTTAAAAGTCTACACTTTCTTGATCGGCATAAATATGCTTCGGTGTGTTTCATTCTTCCCCCTCCAATTCTAATTCTACCTTAGACGACATTACACCAACAACATTTGGAAAACATTTAATATTAACACACACACACACACTCCATCAATAATAAAATCTTCTTTTATTTTAGTTGCATGTACGAAGGGTTCAGAGATATTCCTGTACTGTGATACTGTTTTATGGTGAATTCCCCTTCTGAAAACTGCTTTATGTGGTCTCAGATTTGGGGAATTCCTGTGTAAATGATTGCACTTTATTCTAGATTTGAGAAGAGCAGGAAGCCGCTGAAGATGATCTGTTTGTCTTGACTGTCTCTTAATTCATTGGCTCTCTGCAGGTCTCTGAAGGACTCGAGCCAAACCTTCTGTCCAGCCGTCAGCTGCAGAACTACGCCGCCCGACAGCACCTGAATACAACACGACACAGAAAATCAAGTAATTACACATGAGTGGTGGAGGGATGGCACATTTGGACGTTTAGGAATGTAATCTCCAGTAGTAAAACGCTAGGACATAAAAGAACTACAGCACGGTCACATGACTTCAGGTCACCACCGCTAAGCTAAAGGAGGCTAATGTTGGGCTATAAAGGAACTACAGCACGGTCACATGACTTCACGTCACCACCGCTAAGCTAAAGGAGGCTAATGTTGGGCTATAAAGGAACTACAGCACGGTCACATGACTTCACGTCACCACCGCTAAGCTAAAGGTGGCTAATGTTGGGCTATAAAGGAACTACAGCACGGTCACATGACTTCACGTCACCACCGCTAAGCTAAAGGAGGCTAATGTTGGGCTTAAAGGAACTACAGCACGGTCACATGACTTCACGTCACCACCGCTAAGCTAAGGAGGCTAATGTTGGCTATAAAGGAACTACAGCACGGACATGACTTCACGTCACCACCGCTAAGCTATATCTTTGTAGCAATAAAAGAGCCTCTATAAGACGTTGTACATAATTACTGGCTGTTATTCTGTAATTAAATAATACACTTTTTGTCAAATAATTCCATAATGAACTGAAAATGTTCAGCATTTTGTAAAGTTATTTCAAAAATAGTTTTTACAAGGGTTAGGGGCGGGACATCTAAGCGGTTGACCAATCACAACAGAGCCGGCCAGCTAACCAATCAGAGCAGACTGGCTCTGCTTTCAGACAGGGGGTGAAAAGAGGTGCTGCAGCACAGGCAGTATGAGAAAAATAAAGAGCTTTTTGAACATTAAAGCATGGAGACATGTCCCAGTAGAGACACTACATACTGATATACACCTGAACATCAGCAGGAGAGGACTCTTTAAAGTAGAGACACTACATACTGATATACACCTGAACATCAGCAGGAGAGGACTCTTTAAAGTAGAGACACTACATACTGATATACACCTGAACATCAGCAGGAGAGGACTCTTTAAAGTAGAGACACTACATACTGATATACACCTGAACATCAGCAGGAGAGGACTCTTTAAAGTAGAGACATACTGATATACACCTGAACATCAGCAGGAGAGGACTCTTTAAAGTAGAGACACTACATACTGATATACACCTGAACATCAGCAGGAGAGGACTCTTTAAAGTAGAGACACTACATACTGATATACACCTGAACATCAGCAGGAGAGAACTCTTTAAAGTAGAGACACTACATACTGATATACACCTGAACATCAGCAGGAGAGGACTCTTTAAAGGAGAGACACTACATACTGATATACACCTGAACATCAGCAGGAGAGCACTCTTTAAAGTAGAGACACTACATACTGATATACACCTGAACATCAGCAGGAGAGGACTCTTTAAAGTAGAGACACTACATACTGATATACACCTGAACATCAGCAGGAGAGGACTCTTTAAAGTAGAGACACTACATACTTATATACACCTGAACATCAGCAGGAGAGGACTCTTTAAAGTAGAGACACTACATACTGATATACTCCTGAACATCAGCAGGAGAGGACTCTTTAAAGTAGAGACACTACATACTGATATACTCCTGAACATCAGCAGGAGAGGACTCTTTAAAGTAGAGACACTACATACTGATATACACCTGAACATCAGCAGGAGAGGACTCTTTAAAGTAGAGACACTACATACTGATATACACCTGAACATCAGCAGGAGAGGACTCTTTAAAGTAGAGACACTACATACTGATATACACCTGAACATCAGCAGGAGAGGACTCTTTAAAGTAGAGACACTACATACTGATATACCCCTGAACATCAGCAGGAGAGCACTCTTTAAAGGAACACGTTTAAAAGTGGCTCTGAAACTGACCTGATCACTGTTCCTGTTGTAATCACAGAATCCCAGGCTGTTGGTCAAAGCTTGGCTCACTATATTCAGACACATGCTCACCTAAAACAGACAAACAAAACAACTGTAAAGGAGTTTGAAGAATGGAAGTGCAGATTATAATGTAATGTACAATCTTATCACAAGTAGTGTGAGAAGTATTCAGATCCTTTACTGCCGTTAAAGTACTAATACTGCCCTGTGAAAAGATTGCAATACAAGTAAATACTCATTCTACAGAAAAATGGTGTCCATATGTGGTATATTACTAAATATATGACCTTATTAGATGGTTAATATTGTTGCATCAAGGAAAGTATTACTGTTGCAATAAAGTTCAGATATACACATTATTGATGAGGACTTTCTCTTTGTAATTCATTGACAAATAATGTGGTAAAAATTGACTTTTGAACCACAGTATTTCAAATAAGAGCACATTCCACCACTGCAGATTACATAAAGAAACCTGATCTTTTCTCCAATGAATGTCTGATAATGTATATTAAACATTTATTTCATTCGAAGATCTGCAGCAGATTAAAAAACACTTTACCTTGGCCATAGAGTGGAAGGTGAAGTAATACACTCCGGGGACTCTGCAGGTGAAGTGACCTGTGGCCGCGTTAAAGTCCTTATCGTTGCCCTCAGGTGTGTTTACCACGGTACGCCCGTATGTTATCGGCTGTAACACACACACAAACACACACACACACACACACAAACACACGCACACACAGGTTAAGTCAGATGAATAATTATGTTATTAATTAAGATACTCTGCAGATTTCAAAACATTTGAGAGACTGCACCTTTCCAAAGCCAGGATAAGTGTTGTGAGTCCGAATCGCTGAGAAGGCTGATCGAGCCGTCTGAGTCCCCTGTCCTCCTGAAACACACACACACACACACACACACACACACACACACACACACACACACACCACAACACACACACACACACACACACACACACACACACACACACACACACACAGAGAAAATATATTTTAAATGTGCCTGTTATTAATTAAAGTGACTTAATCGTTATTTGAGGTTTATGTGATGTTATCACCTGCTGCTGACCAGTTTTTCAAGGCAAGATTTCACACAAGGATTATACGAATAAAAGTAAGAGTTAACATGTAGTAACAGTATGTACATACATGCCAACCTTTCCAAATCTAAAAGAGGTAGGTTTGCGCGTGGCAAATGTGCACGCGCAAATTAGGTAATCAGAAGAAATGGAACCACAGTAATTACAGGTATAAAACCATGTATTTCATATATTAGATCACTTTTTGCATTTTTCACAAAAATTGGTCATACAATGTTCAGTCACTTTAGTGCTTGGTAAGTAGCAGACTTGGCTTTCTTGAGAAGTTCAGGGTCTGGTTTCCAGTTGCAGCAGGTGAATTTTTTGAAGATTTTTATCTTCCCTGCCAACAGACCTTCGTGTGCTTCTCTCCTCTCCGCGATACCTTGATAAACTCGTGATCTGCTGTCCACTTGGCTTTAAACACATTGTCCCACCGCTTGGTGGGCTTCTTCTTCTCGGGGGTTCTATTCATCGCGGAATTTCCATGTCAAAACCTGTAGCTGTGTGTATTGTTGAACATCTCTGATGTGAATAAACAACACTGGGGCGCCAAGACAGAACACTAATCACGTGATGAGCAAATCCAATTTCATTGGATGGGAGGCAAAGTCGAGTCTATTGTCTATGGTGCGCCAAGGGGCATTTTTATTTTTTATATTTTGGGAAGATTGAAATCGGTAGGGAAAGCCAGCTAAATCGGTAGGCCGTAGAAAAATGTCAAAAGCGGTAGACTACCGCCCAAATCGGTAGGGTTGGCAGTATGTATGTGAATAACAACAATAACATGAGTAAAACACAAACTAGCTGAATGTATACAATATAAGATATCAGGGAAGATAATCAAATATTTAATTGCTGGTGCAAGTGTAAGGCTATAAAAGGAACTGCACGGTCACATGACTTCACGTCTCCACCGCTAAGCTAAAGGTGGCTAATGTTGGGCTATAAAGGAACTACAGCACAGTCACATGACTTCACCTCACCACCGCTAAGCTAAAGGTGGCTAATGTTGGGCTATAAAGGAACTACAGCACGGTCACATGACTTCACGTCACCACCGCTAAGCTAAAGGAGGCTAATGTTGGGCTATAAAGGAACTACAGCACGGTCACATGACTTCACCTCACCACCTCTAAGCTAAAGGTGGCTAATGTTGGGCTATAAAGGAACTACAGCACGGTCACATGACTTCACGTCACCACCGCTAAGCTAAAGGAGGCTAATGTTGGGCTATCAAGGAACTACAGCACGGTCACATGACTTCACGTCACCACCGCTAAGCTAAAGGAGGCTAATGTTGGGCTATCAAGGAACTACAGCACGGTCACATGACTTCACTTCACCACCGCTAAGCTAAAGGTGGCTAATGTTGGGCTTGATGACGTTTAGTCGTCTCATTTAGACACTTGTTAGCAATTTTTTTAATTCACCAGTGGGGTGTTTACTGATGTATTTTATGTCGTAGAACAAAACTTAAAAATCTCCAGCTTTTTGATTACCACAGACCTTTTTTCACCCTAACAACCAATAACTTCCAGGCGAGGGAGCAGGAAGTGATAATATGCTGACTCATTTCCGGGTTTTAGGACTCATTCCTCATTTCATTATTTTTTTTTTAATGCATGCTTCTTAGGTAACATTAAGCTGTCTTTGGCCCCTTTTCTGCTGTAACAATGTAAATGACTAATAAAGGTATTCTGATTCCTGCACCAGTCTTTTGTGTATTATCTAGTATGGTTTATACTTTGAGTCGTATCCTTACCGGAGATGATGCCCTTCCCCTCGGCTCCGGGGCGACCGGGCTCTCCAGGTTGTCCCGCGGCTCCCAGGTGTCCTCGGTACCCTTTAGGGCCCATGACCCCCTGCTGGCCTCGCCCCCCCGCCTCCCCCTTCAGCCTCCTCAGGACCGCCTCATCCACCGGACCCTCCAATATCACTGCTGAAAACACACACGTTAACGATTAAACTGCAGTAACTCACTCTGTGGCCACTAGGCGGCGTCAGAAACAAGATGAGAACCAATTAATTATCTTTTAGTAAACCTATGTCAATTTAATAGATATTACATTATTATAAGTGGGTTAGGGGGGTTAGGGGTTAGAAGTCGCAGATATTTGATCTGTACTAAAACTAAAAGTACTCCTTATGCAGAATGACAATTTTCATAATAGCGTATTGACCCGAATACAAGAGGGTTTTTTCCTAGAAAGAAATCTGAAAAAGAGGGTTCGTCTTATATTCGGGGTCTAGACTTTTCAATGTAATGACACAGTCACAACAACAGATCGTGCCAAACGAGTGTTCCCCCAAGCGAGAAACCATCTTAAAGTACGGTAACAGCAACAGGAGAGATAGAGATGGAGAGACACAGAGACCAACTCCAATGAAGTGGATCAAAATTAGGGAAAGTTAATGAACAAGAGAGGCGAAGTTACGATGCCAATTTTAAGATAATGATTATCAACGAAGCAGAGTCATCAAATAACTGTCGAGCAGCAAAGAAATATGGTGTCACTGAGTGTTCATTAGAAGATGGCGAGCCCAAAAAGGCCGCCTTAAAAATGTAAACAGTCAGAGAAAAGAAAATGTTCGGCGTCCGCAACAAAAATGATTCTTGAAAAAGAGGGGTCGTCTTATAATCAGGGTCGTCTTATATTGGGTCAATACGGTCATATATCAATTATGGATTATAATATGTACTAGTACAATTTTGCAGCTGGTTAAGGTGAAGCTAACTTTAATGACTTCTTTTTTTAACAAAATATAGCTTCATAATTCATTTGTTATTTAAATGTTTGAACCTGAGGGTGATTGCATGAAAACACAACTAAATACAAATATACCTTTAAAATAAAGAGTGTTTTACCTGTCTCTCCTTTCTCTCCCTTGGCTCCTGGATATCCGTCTCTCCCTGGAACTCCTGCCTGCCCCGCCAGGCCGTCTCTCCCCCCACAACTCTCATCACATCGGGCAGGAATCAGGGTGAAGACCACCAGAAACACCAGACCATAATAACCTCCCATGGTCCAAAACACTGGAGAAGAACAAGAACAAGGCAAGGCAAGTTGATTTATATAGCACCTTTCAACACAAGGCAATTCAAAGTGCTTTACAAAAATGAGACATTAAGAGCATAACACACATTAGAAACATTAAAAAGCAAAGATAATAAAACATGAATAACAAAAAGGTTCATGAATGAAAGTTACAGCGCAGTGTGAGATGTGAATAGTTCAATTAAAAGCAGCGGCAGAAAGAAAAGTCTTCAGCCTGGATTTAAGAGTAGTGAGAGTTGCAGCGGACCTGCAGGTTGCTGGGAGTTTGTTGCAGATATTTGGAAATATCTCTAACCAAATTCTCACATTCCTCGACCCCTAGTCTTCCCGTGAAATTATAGTTATTTTGACACTTTTCTAACCTTCCTCTAAACAAGAACAAAACAAATAATGGAAGAAGATGAAGAAGGAGAATCTTACTTACAGCACACATGACATCATTTAAAGATAAAGGTTCATTAAATGTTAATTAAGATGCTTAATACCTGCAGCAAAGTTCAAGCTTCTGCAAGATGGTTTTCGTAAAAATGAACTGAAACTAATTCAAACTAATTAATCTTAAAGGAAACATTCATGCAAATGGATATATACTTCATTAATCAATTTAAAATAATAAACTATAAAATTACTGAGTGTTGTTATATTGCTGTTGACTAATGCTGTAAGTATTGAGTGTTATTTATTTTAATATTATATTAAATGTATTATATTTGATATTGTTTTACTCACCAGCAAAGTTGTCTGTCTCACCGGCGTGGATTTGGAGCTGCGATGAAAAGACAAGATTTCCTCTTTTGGTGAACAGATAAAGAGTTCTTATTGGAGTCTCACACACACACACACACACACACACACACACACACACACACACACACACACACACACACACACACACACAGAGCAAGGAAATGAAACTCATGATTTGACAGAAAGGAGAGTTTCTCAGAGTCATTTTAAATGTGTCTGTAGTTTCTAATTAAAGACACTTCATTTTTCTTTTAGACTAATCTAACTGTGTTTGGAACCAAGTAGCACCCGATGACAACAGAGCAGAAACAAATGGCTCCTAATTTATGTTATTGTCCATAGTGAGGAGAGAAGAGATATGTTGTAAAGATAAGATTAAACCGTACAATTTAGTAACGGAAAAAAAATGCATTGATTATCTAACAAAAACATGACGCAGTAAAAAGTGTAAATTCATGTTATTTATTCATTTTGAATAATACCAATATAATATATCAATATAAATAAACCTCAGTACATTAACTCATCTACATGTACAATATACACTACTTAAAAACCTGCAATGACGTGTTTTTTCACAGCAGGTTTTTTCCACTTGAGAGTTTGTGGTGCCATCGTGTGTTTAAATGATCAACTACAGCAGAATCAGAATGTCACCTTTGTTACAGCGGAAAAGAGCCAAAGACAGTGTAGGAGCCATTTTATGGGTGTTGTTGGCATGTCAGTTTACTTTATTATATTTATACTGCAATATTATTTTTGAACACTTGGTGGCGGGGGTTAGCTGCACTGGGTGTATAAAAGGGGGTCACAGGTGACCGGAGAGGACGAGGACACAGGAGGAAAGAGCACACCGATTCCACCAGCCCGGCAGATGCTCACCACAACCTTTGACACAGTATAATTAAAACCTGGGTATGTAAAGCTAAATAAACATTATTCTAAACTGCACCAAAGGAACGGAAACTCATCTGTTTCGACTCCACTTCGACTAACAAAGCACTTATATACGAACAAAGGACTGGCTTATCTAAAGCCAGTTGAGTAGCACTTGAAATGTTTTGGCTCTATGAAACCTGATGTACTTATATGAGTCTGTTTTCTTCAAGTTTGTATCTTCTTGGTGGAATGCACTTATTGTAAGTCGCTTTCTGCGTCTGGATCACTCCAATCCTCCTGTGAAGTAATGGCAAAAGAATATAGGACATTGGAACATTACAATTGCCATTACAGACAGCTTAATGTTACCTAAGAAGCATGCATGAAAGAAATATTAAAGATAAACATTTTTAAAAGAATTATACAATTTACAAAATACACATCCTTTAACAGTTCTGAGGATTTAGCAGCCAGGTATATATAGCACAGTTATTAACGGCATATATATATATATATATATATATATATATTGCACATCATTTGTATTTCACAACAAGGGGTGTTATAGCATAGTCTGTGTTGTTGTGTGTTGCAGACTGACATACATACATACAACCTGTAAAGATGCAGAGATGAAGTCAAAAGGGAGAATTTATATTTCGTATATGTAATTACCAAAGCCTGAACCACGCCTAACTATAAGCTTTATCAAACGTTTTTTAGATTTGATGTAAAGCGTCTTTGAGCATTAGGAAAAGCGCTATAAAAATCCCATGTATTATTATTATTATTATTATTAGAAGGAAGGTCTTAAACCTGAACGGATATGGTGTCTGCCGCCCGGACATACACTGGAAGCTGATTCCACAAAATGATCTGACTCCCATTTCACTTTTAGAGACTCTGGGAATGACCAATAACCCTGCTGCATTCTGGGAAAGCAATGACCTAATGGGACAGTTAGGTATAATTGGCTCGTTACGATGGGTGTGCCTTCCCATCAAGGCAGGGGGGTCAAACTCAATGTCATGGCGGGCCACGTCAGCATTATGGTTACACTCAAAGGGCTGGTTGTAACTTTATAAATGTACAGCACCAGTCAAAAGTTTGGACACACCTTCTCATTCGAAGGTTTTTATTTATTTTAATAATTTTCTACATTGTAGATGAATACAGTAAACATCAAAACTATAAAGAACACATATGGAATTATCTAGTAAAGAAAAAAGTGTTAAAAAATCCTGAATATGATTTATATTTGAGATTCTTCAAATGAGCCCCCTTTGCCTTGATGACTCCCGGCTTCTCTATATAAATATATAATATATATTAAATAATGTATTATATCACATTATTGGCTCTGAATTGGATTATTATCAGTACTCGTACTAACTTCATAAATAACTACGTCTGAAAGTAGAAGTCTGGGCAAATAATTGAAAGCAAATATTCAACGATTACACCTATTGTATATAATTCTTTGCAAGCTCTTGCGGGGCCACGTAACATGAGGTCACGGGCTTTGAGTTTGACAACCCTGCATTAAGGGATTTGTAGGCGTGGAGAACATAAATCCAGTTTGGAGCTCTGTCAGGGCGTCTGTGTCTTTGTTTTGAAGACAGTGAATAACTCATGCGATGAATCCCAACCGTCACGCAGGTCGGAAATCCTTCAGTAAACACATCTTTCCAGAGAAGAGCGGTAAGAAAACACGGCGAGTTCAGTCTTGTGCTCGTCGTCTGTGTTTGAAGGGGAAAACAAATGAGACTAAACTCTGCTTTGTGTTTGTTTTTCATCATCAGGGAAACACAACAAGAAATATGGAAAATGTAAAATATTCTGTAAAGTAGACTGCAGCCTGATTGGATTTAAAACAACATATACACATAGGAGGTGTGTGGCGCAGTGGATAGTGCGTTGGTGTTCAGATCAGGGGAGCACAGGTTCAAACCCCACTGCAGTCAGCATGTCGTTGAGTCCCTGAGACACTTCACCCCAAAGTGCTCCTGTGGGGATTGTAAGTCGCTTTGCATAAAAGCGTCTAACAAGTGACATGTAATGTAACATATAAGATACAAATCACCTCGCTCTCATACACAACATTATGAATATTGAATGAGAAACAGGTGAGTAAAAAATCAGGAACAAAATGTAGGAATGGGAAATATGAATTAGAATTAATGATGAATAATATTGTGATTTTGCAATGCAACTAATACACAAACAGGGTGTTCAGCAGTGCGATGCTAAACACAAACAGGGTGTTCTGCAGTGCGATGCTAAACACAAACAGGGTTTCTGCAGTGCGATGCTAAACACAAACAGGGTGTTCTGCAGTGCGATGCTAAACACAAACGGGTGTTCTGCAGTGCGATGCTAAACACAAACAGGGTGTTCAGCAGTGCGATGCTAAACACAAACGGGTGTTCTGCAGTGCGATGCTAAACACAAACAGGGTGTTCTGCAGTGCGATGCTAAACACAAACAGGGTGTTCTGCAGTGCGATGCTAAACACAAACAGGGTGTTCTGCAGTGCGATGCTAAACACAAACAGGGTGTTCTGCAGTGCGATGCTAAACACAAACAGGGTGTTCTGCAGTGCGATGCTAAACACAAACAGGGTGTTCTGCAGTGCGATGCTAAACACAAACAGGTGTTCTGCAGTGCGATGCTAAACACAAACCGGGTGTTCTGCAGTGCGATGCTAAACACAAACCGGGTGTTCTGCAGTGCGATGCTAAACACAAACAGGGTGTTCTGCAGTGCGATGCTAAACACAAACAGGGTGTTCTGCAGTGCGATGCTAAACACAAACGGGTGTTCTGCAGTGCGATGCTAAACACAAACAGGGTGTTCTGCAGTGCGATGCTAAACACAAACAGGGTGTTCTGCAGTGCGATGCTAAACACAAACAGGGTGTTCTGCAGTGCGATGCTAAACACAAACAGGGTGTTCTGCAGTGCGATGCTAAACACAAACAGGGTGTTCTGCAGTGCGATGCTAAACACAAACAGGGTGTTCTGCAGTGCGATGCTAAACACAAACAGGGTGTTCTGCAGTGCGATGCTAAACACAAACAGGACGTTAAGCGGTACAGTTACTCAAATTGACAGAAAATCCCCAACAATAAACATAAAACTCCTGGAGTGCAGTTTTTCAAATTACCGAGATTTTTTCGCAGTGAGGTAAATACAATTAAAAGGACATTTTGCAGTGCTCTTACTGGAATAACACGATGTTCTGCAGTGCTGTTTTCAGTTTTTATCACACAAACATTGGTGTTCCCTTCCCTTCCTTCCCCTCCTTTCCTTCTTGCATCTGCAAGTTAGATAATCCATTCTAGTTTCAATAACTTTAAGAGAGAACAGCTGCACAAACTGATGGCTCGTACTTTCTTCTTCTTTTGTTTACCCCAGGACAAAGACAAAATAATTGAGGACTTTTTGGTGCAAAAGGGAGAAAAAAAATCAGGAGTGACACACAATAATAAATCATTTATACTGATAATAATACATTATAAAAAAGGAGAAGAACAAAAACTACAACATGAGGAGGAACAATGCAAAGCAATAAATTGCAATTGTGTAAGCCCTGAAAGTCAAATTCACACACACACACACAAACACCACACACACACACACACACACACACACACACACATTTTAATGGTCCTGTTAATGGTTTCATTTCAGAATAAAGACCAGATGACGTCTCTCTCACAAACACACAGGAAACATAAAAGAGGGCCGGACATCTTTTGTTTTGTTGTTCTGTTTCCTGTCCTGCTATTGGCCGGCTGTCGACCAATTGCATCGCCTGTGGTCGCACACCATCCAACCTAAAGCCTGCAACAGCAGATCCTAGTGATTCACTGTGAAGAAAACCAGCTCTTCTTCCAGTTTTCTTCACTTTATTGGATCTCTTTGGGGATAAACGTTCACTGCAGACTCTCCTCGTCCTAAAGGTGAGAAACACCTTTCACTGCAGACTCTCCTCGTCCTGAGAAACACCTTTCACTGCAGACTCTCCTCGTCCTAAAGGTGAGAAACACCTTTCACTGCAGACTCTCCTCGTCCTGAGAAACACCTTTCACTGCAGACTCTCCTCGTCCTGAGAACACCTTTCACTGCAGACTCTCCTCGTCCTAAAGGTGAGAACACCTTTCACTGCAGACTCTCCTCGTCCTGAGAACACCTTTCACTGCAGACTCTCCTCGTCCTAAAGGTGAGAAACAACTTCATCTTGTGTTATTTTCCCTCCTCAGGCTGAGCTGAATACCTGAGAGGTTTTACACGTCTTTCAAAAATGAAAGGCATGTTAACATCTATAGCAATAAAGAACAGGTGTGGTATTTCATGCCAGCTTTACTAATTTTAGTTCAACTTGAACTATTTATTATATACAGAATTATAACAGATAAGCAGTTGTTTACAATAACAAAACTAGACAAGTGTAAATACTTTCTGTAAAGAATTGTTTATTCTTTTTTGTATTTATTTTGTTTAACACACTATGAGTACTGATGAGAAAGGACGTACTTAATACTGCACAAAGTCAGGTACTTGTACTTAACTAAAGTATTTGTCTGTCAGCTATAACTACTTTTCACATTACGGTTTCACTATAATGTTATAGTGAAATAAAATAAATCACATGTTTTCTGATAATCTGAATAATGAAGTGTTTCTTGATGTGTTGAGAACATTCTCCTCCTTCCTAAAGGTAAATAAAGTCTTTAAAAAGCCATTTGGATAAGCTATGCATCGTCACAAAGTGATGTAGTGGAGTATTTTCAAAGGGTGTTATTTATACTTTTAAATGTGTCACAGTGTTTTCAGTGAGAGCAAAGAGGCGGCAGCAGGTAGTAAATAACCTGTAAAGATTCATGAGAGATAAAACTGTTAGGACACACTGAAATCTGAGCCGTGTGTGTGTGTGTGTGTGTGTGTGGTGTGTGTCTGTGTGTGTGTGTGTGTGTGTGTGTGTGTGTGTGTGTCCACTAATCACCTGGCTGAATAAACTAGTTGGACGAAATAAAAAAAACATGCGCAGACTCGCTCTACAACATGTTTAGGTATTAAAAGATTAGATACCTGTCAAATACACCAGGCAGTTCATGATGAATGTAAAGTTGTAAAATAAGGGATTTGTTTTCTTCCCTTTTTTACAACTTCATTCATTCGTCCTCCTTACAAATAATACAGAAATCTGAATGACTGAATAGAAAGGACACGATCGCCCTCTACCATACATGGAATAACCATTTTTAAGGTTAGGAGAGGACTCTTTAAAGTAGAGACACTACATACTGATATACACTGAACATCAGCAGGAGAGGACTCTTTAAAGAAGAGACACTACATTCTGATATACACCTGAACATCAGCAGGAGAGGACTCTTTAAAGTAGAGACACTAACATACTGATATACACCTGAACATCAGCAGGAGAGGACTCTTTAAAGTAGAGACACTACATACTGATATCCACCTGACATCAGCAGGAGAGGACTCTTTAAAGTAGAGACACTACATACTGATATACACCTGACTCAGCAGGAGAGGACTCTTTAAAGTAGAGACACTACATACTGATATACACCTGAACATCAGCAGGAGAGGACTCTTTAAAGAAGAGACACTACATACTGATATACACCTGAACATCAGCAGGAGAGGACTCTTTAAAGTAGAGACACTACATACTGATATACACCTGAACATCAGCAGGAGAGGACTCTTTAAAGTAGAGACACTACATACTGATATACACCTGAACATCAGCAGGAGAGGACTCTTTAAAGTAGAGACACTACATACTGATATACACCTGAACATCAGCAGGAGAGGACTCTTTAAAGAGAGACACTACATACTGATATACACCTGAACATCAGCAGGAGAGGACTCTTTAAAGTAGAGACACTACATACTGATATACAGCTGAACATCAGCAGGAGAGGACTCTTTAAAGTAAGAGACACTACATACTGATATACACCTGAACATCAGCAGGAGAGGACTCTTTAAAGTAGAGACACTACATACTGATATACACCTGAACATCAGCAGGAGAGGACTCTTTAAAGTAGAGACACTACATACTGATATACACCTGAACATCAGCAGGAGAGGACTCTTTAAAGGAGAGACACTACATACTGATATACACCTGAACATCAGCAGGAGAGGACTCTTTAAAGTAGAGACACTACATACTGATATACACCTGAACATCAGCAGGAGAGGACTCTTTAAAGTAGAGACACTACATACTGATATACACCTGAACATCAGCAGGAGAGGACTCTTTAAAGTAGAGACACTACATACTGATATACACCTGAACATCATCAGGAGAGGACTCTTTAAAGTAGAGACACTACATACTCATACTTAGAATATCATTTCATGCATAATAACCCCAGAAACAGCTGATGTTCACTGCGTGCTGCCAGCTGTGTGTGTGATCTTCTTAAAGTGTGTTTCTCCTCTTTGATTAACGACAGCATTTACAAGCTAACCACATTCATTATGTTAAATGACATTAAATTAATGACAGTGATTACAGTGAGTCAGCTGCTCGCTCAGGCTGTTGTTTCATGATGCTATTCAGAGCGAGGGTAATAACTTTACTAAATGGAAAGTGAGCTGTGTATTCTGTCAGTGTATTGATTAAGGGAATACACTGTGATACAACAATAAATAATAGAGAGATATAGTAGAGTGGTTTTTAGTTTTGCAAAAGATAAATATATCTTGTTGATTTCACTTAGTGATCAATACAATGTATTTTCACGTAAAACAAATAGGTTTTTTTTAAAAACGTTTATATTGATTTTTTTTTATTTGATTAGATTTATTTCGAATGTAAAACAAATGTAACATGAGAATTATTATACAATACAAAATTAAGCAGTGTCAAATTGATATACAAAAATATTACTGATTCTAAGTTATATATAACAAATATACATTTCTTATTTGCTTCTTATCTAATTAATTTTTGTATATTTATTCTGTTTATACATTTTTTTAATATATTTAAATAGTTTGAAAACATTTCTTTTTTTTATTACTTTTTTAAAGAATATTTCATATTTGCTCCTTTTGGACTATTTTGTGTATTTCTCAAATTTTGTAAAAAAATTTTATATTCCTATATGTGCCCTTATTTTACATTTAAATGTCTCTTACTGTGTCTACGTATGCACCACCAGAGCAAACCCTTGTACTTGAGTAAATGCAATGGCTTACTTTCCCCCTCTGATTGAGATATCCCACAGACTCTTTAGAGATGTAAATATTGTCGGTGAATGTTTTCCTGTTTTATGCAAAGCGTGCGGCTGCAGACGGGGGGGTTAGTGAACCTGTTGGGACGAGTCCGGCATGTTCCCTCCTGTTGGAGCATTCATCTCTACAGGAGTTCGTTTAGAGAGGATTCAGATAGGAGTGAAACCATTTGAGTAAAGAAAGAGTAAATGCACTTTACACTGCTTAAAAGAGCTCAGTTGTGTGACGGCCCCTAGGCCTTAGACTCAAGTCCCTGGTTAGCCACTCCCCAATCAGGAGAGATTGCCGACACCTGATTTAGGTTGACTGCTCAGCTACAAGTATGGGTGCCTGCAGGCAGTCTCCCTCTCGCCTCTCGGGTTGCTTGGCTCTACTGGACCTGGGTTTGTTTGTCTTTGCTTATATACGGATATATGTTCACACAGTACACACATTACCGATTAACTGACTTCATAATTAACTTAGTTTCTTTAAATAAATATACTTTAATTGGATATGAATGATGTGTGTCTCCTTCTTTTGTCCGTCCTTGAGCCAGGGCGTGACAGTTGCAAGTGTTAATGTGCAGAATGCACAGCCAATGTCAAGAAAAAAATACTCCTGGGGAAAACAGCTCATTATTATAATTCACTAGTGTTTAAGTCAGCATGCTCAAATAGTTGTATCCAACAAAAAGTGTATAAAATAAAAAATAAAATAGTCTGTATAAAATCTGGTACAAATACAATTGGGCAGTTTTGCTTCAACAATCGTGTGTAAACAATATTAATTTTTTATTTTAGACTTTGTTTTAGTCATATACAGTCTATGGTTTTTTAGTATGCCGGTGATCCAGGGCCACTGACTTTAAGGGTGGCTGTGACGACTTCCCTTAAAACATTAAAGACACCTGCTGTTTGAAGTCAGACTCATAAAACTTGGTGCCAGAAGTATTTCATAATAACAGGTGTACTGAAACCACGACAGGCATTTCTTACATTTTTGTCTATGTACATTTATGTGGGAGTTAACAAGGTGCCATGTTTATGTGAAGTAGACACACACCACACACACACACACACACACACACACACACACACACACACACACACACACACACACACACACAGTGTAGTGACAATATATCCTAACATGCCTGTGCATGTTCAAACACACACACACCACACAGTGTAGTGACTATATCCTAACATGCCTGTGCATGTTCACACACACACACACACACACACACACACACACACACACCACACACACACACACAGTGTAGTGACAATATATCCTAACATGCCTGTGCATGTTCTCACACACACATACACACTACACACACACACACACACACAGTGTAGTGACAATATATCCTAACATGCCTGTGCATGTTCTCACACACACACACACACACACACACACACACACACACACACACACACAGTGTAGTGACAATATATCCTAACATGCCTGTGCATGTTCTCACACACCCACACACACAGTGTAGTGACAATATATCCTAACATGCCTTGCATATTCAAACACCAACAGACTAATTAAAGTACCAAAAATATCTCGTGATTGATCTTTTTGTCTTTTCTGTCTCCCTCTGCAGCCATCATGAAAATAGCAGCTTTTAACATCCAGAAGTTTGGAAGAAACAAAGTGTCTGACCCGGAGTCCTCAAAATCCTGATCAAGGTGACAACAAATCAAGATTCCCACCATTTAAGACAATCCTCCTTTTTCAAATATGATCTTTTTATTTACAAAATACTATATATATCACTTTAAATGCTTTGGGTCATTTGGAGAAATTACCTGCAGGATTCGTGCTGTTCTGATTTGTTTCTTCATACTTTGGTTGAAATTGTTGTAACTTTGGATGAAAGTAAAATGTGATAATGAAATAGTTTAAAGACAAACCTGTCTCTCCTGTTTCCTCCGCAGATCGTTTCTCGATACGACATCGTGTGATTTTGGAGGTCGTGACATCAGCGGAGACTCTGTGATAACCTTCCTGGACGCACTCACAAGTGAGTATATTATTATTTTATTTTTATTATTATGTGTATTTTTAAATTGTTGTATTGTATATGTATTATATGTATTATGATCACATTTATTATTATTATTATTTATTTGTATTATTAATATTATTTTATATTTAATATTATTAGTATTATCATTATATTTTATTGTATTCATAGTATTATTATTATATTTACTATTATTATATTTACTATTTTTTTACTAATATTATATTTATTATTGTTATTATTACAGCTTGGTTTGTTGGTTTGCTTTAGATTAAAATATATATTTGGCCACATTTAAGTGAATTATGAGCCATGGGTGAACTCATAACTTTTTGGAACAGATTGATTACCTACATCCCTAAAACCCAATATATTTCACTTTCGTTTAATTGCATATTTCATTTGCTGTTTGTAATAATCTGTTCTAAAAATAAGTTAAAAAGTGACAAAATTCATGTGAAAGCCCCCTTCAGAACAGCAGATATAATGTGTTTAAACGCTCTGAGAACTGAATAAAAAACTAATTTTCATGGTGTTTCTACGTTACATTTGACAACTCATCAACACACCAACGATTTACATTTTGTTACAATCTGCAAACTCAACACTATATACCGCCAAATCCCACACACTGTCCCTTTAAAAATGATATGTTAGTTTTGAATGTGAATCTAAACTTATGTGATATGACAACAGTAGCTACAGAACACATACACGTTAAAAATAAATTAGAGAAATTAAGTGTGTGTGATTGTGTGTGTGTGTGTGTTAGCATTACTATACTTGTGGGGACCTAAATCTATTTACACAGTCACGTATGGGGACTCGCCTCCCTTATGGGGACATAATGGAGGTCCCCATGAGGGGAATCATTAATGTTAGGGTGAAGACTTGGTAAGGGTAGGTTAGGCATGTGTTGGTTAAGGTTAGGATAAGTCTCCAGGAATGCATGTAAGTCAATGTAAGGTCCCCTGAAGTGGTGTGTGTTTTGCATGTAAATGGTCTGCAAAGGCTAAAATCCCTAAATTGTCTATAAAGTTAAGGATATGTTCGTTAATCTATATCGCTTTCTGTGTGTGTGACCTAGCATTACTATCCTTGGGGACCTAAATCTGTTTACACAGTCACGTGTGGGACTCGCCTCCCTTATGGGGACATAAGGGAGGTTAGGGTTAGGCATGGTTGGTTATGGTTAAGGTTAGTATAAGTCTCAAGGAAATGCATGCAAGTCAATGTAATGTCCCCTGAAGTGATGTAAACATGGTTTGTGTTGCAGAGCGAACAGCAAGCATCACTACACTCTGAAGATCAGTAGCCGTCTGGGTCGACACGATACAAAGAGCAGTTCATGTTCCTGTACAGTGGACTTGAAACATACTGTATGTAACCAGAACCCATATTAGTATTATGTTTTCCATTACATCTAGAATAAAATGTTAAATGCACACACTAGAAAAGAAAATAAGTTGCGATCTACAGATATTTGAAGTTACACGGCAGAAACCAGCTAAACTCTGAAGGAGGTGTGTGGCGCACTGGGTTGTGCGTTGTATTCGGATCAGGGGCGCACAGGTTCAAACCCCACTGCAGTCAGCATGTCGTTGTGTCCCTGAGACACTTCACCCCAAAGTGCTCCTGTGGGGATTGTCCACAGTATTGAGTATGTAAGTCGCTTTGGATAAAAGCGTCTAACAAGTGACATGTCATGTAATGAAGTTGCAAAGGGAAAATAATTAGTATGTGCTGATTTACGAGTGTGTGTGTGTGGTGTGTGTGTGTGTGTGTGTGGTGTGTGTGTGTGTGTGTGTAGGGATGACCTTGTTGACCTTGTAGGCTCCTACCAGTTTGATGACCTGGTGACTGAGGGAGGAGACGTTTTCGCCAGAGATCCGTACATCCTGAGGTTCAGGTGTTTGAACACAGGTAACAAGACGCAGAGTTTTTAGAGGAGAAATGATCCATGAATTTGTGATAATGTGTTTTATTAGGGTTGGTTATGTAAAGCATGTGTGTGTGTGTGTGTGTTTACTGATAATAAAAGAAAACACAGAAACACCAAAGGGTTTGCATCTAAATAATAACAAAACTCAGATGTTATTCTTATTGTTTTGCCTTGTTTGTTTTATATTTGGTTTATTCTCAGTATTGTTTATGCCTATGTACGATCACAGACAAACATGCTCATTGTGGTTTAAATAAAAACTATAAATATGACATTGATTATCTTTAGAAAGCTTTCATTAGTGTAAGTCAGTGCTCAGGGTTTTATTTTATGTTAGTTAAATTACATCAATAATATTATCAGACTATGAAAAAGTACATAAATGAATAGATTAGGTTTTTTTACTTACATTAATACACAGAACGTGGATACAAGAAGAGAAGCTTGAAAGATTGTTGCAGATATAATTAAACATATTTTTAACATATTATTGTTTCATCCAGTCTGGCTTTAAACAGCCTTTTTAATTTCTTCAGAGAAGTTACACAAAGGTCTTATTTAAATCCTTTGTGGCTCTGCTGGTTACCATGTGAACAATCTCAGAGCACGATTTGATCCGACTAGAGGTTTTCTGTCAAATAAGTTTGTTTTAATGTTTAAGTTGTTTTGTTTAAAGGGGACCTATTATGTAAAATCCACTTCTTCATGTCTCTTCTACATCAACATGTGTCCCCTCTTCTTCATGTCTCTTCTACATCAACATGTGTCCCCTCTTCTTCATGTCTCTTCTACATCAACATGTGTCCCCTCTTCTCATGTCTCTTCTACATCAACATGTGTCCCCTCTTCTTCATGTCTCTTCTACATCAACATGTGTCCCCTCTTCTTCATGTCTCTTCTCATCAACATGTGTCCCCTCTTCTTCATGTCTCTTCTACATCAACATGTGTCCCCTCTTCTTCATGTCTCTTCTACATCAACATGTGTCCCCTCTTCTTCATGTCTCTTCTACATCAACATGTGTCCCCTCTTCTGTGTCTCTTCTACATCAACATGTGTCCCCTCTTCTTCACGTCTCTTCTACATCAACATGTGTCCCCTCTTCTTCACGTCTCTTCTACATCAACATGTGTCCCCTCTTCTTCATGTCTCTTCTACATCAACATGTGTCCCCTCTTCTTCACGTCTCTTCTACATCAACATGTGTCCCTCTTCTTCATGTCTTCTACATCAACATGTGTCCCCTCTTCTCATGTCTCTTCTACATCAACATGTGTCCTCTTCTTCATGTCTCTTCTACATCAACATGTGTCCCCTCTTCTTCATGTCTCTTCTACATCAACATGTGTCCCCTCTTCTTCATGTCTCTTCTACATCAACATGTGTCCCCTCTTCTTCATGTCTCTTCTACATCAACATGTGTCCCCTCTTCTTCATGTCTCTTCTACATCACATGTGTCCCCTCTTCTCATGTCTCTTCTACATCAACATGTGTCCCCTCTTCTTCATGTCTCTTCTACATCAACATGTGTCCCTCTTCTTCATGTCTCTTCTACATCAACATGTGTCCCCTCTTCTCCATGTCTCTTCTACATCAACATGTGTCCCCTCTTCTTCATGTCTCTTCTACATCAACATGTGTCCCCTCTTCTTCACGTCTCTTCTACATCAACATGTGTCCCCTCTTCTCAGTCTCTTCTACATCAACATGTGTCCCCTCTTCTTCATGTCTCTTCTACATCAACATGTGTCCCCTCTTCTTCATGTCTCTTCTACATCAACATGTGTCCCCTCTTCTCCATGTCTCTTCTACATCAACATGTGTCCCCTCTTCTTCATGTCTCTTCTACATCAACATGTGTCCCCTCTTCTTCATGTCTCTTCTACATCAACATGTGTCCCCTCTTCTTCATGTCTCTTCTACATCAACATGTGTCCCCTCTTCTTCATGTCTCTTCTACATCAACATGTGTCCCCTCTTCTTCATGTCTCTTCTACATCAACATGTGTCCCCTCTTCTTCATGTCTCTTCTACATCAACATGTGTCCCCTCTTCTTCATGTCTCTTCTACATCAACATGTGTCCCTCTCTTCTTCGTGTCTCTTCTACATCAACATGTGTCCCCTCTTCTTCATGTCTCTTCTACATCAACATGTGTCCCCTCTTCTTCATGTCTCTTCTACATCAACATGTGTCCCCTCTTCTTCATGTCTCTTCTACATCAACATGTGTCCCCTCTTCTTCATGTCTCTTCTACATCAACATGTGTCCCCTCTTCTCATGTCTCTTCTACATCAACATGTGTCCCCTCTTCTTCATGTCTCTTCTACATCAACATGTGTCCCCTCTTCTTCGTGTCTCTTCTACATCACATGTGTCCCCTCTTCTTCGTGTCTCTTCTACATCAACATGTGTCCCCTCTTCTTCGTGTCTCTTCTACATCAACATGTGTCCCCTCTTCTTCATGTCTCTTCTACATCAACATGTGTCCCCTCTTCTTCGTGTCTCTTCTACATCAACATGTGTCCCCTCTTCTCGTGTCTCTTCTACATCAACATGTGTCCCCTCTTCTTCATGTCTCTTCTACATCAACATGTGTCCCCTCTTCTTCATGTCTCTTCTACATCAACATGTGTCCCCTCTTCTAGCCACTATTTCAAGTATACTACGTCATCGAGTCGCGCCGAAGGACTATTTAAATCCCCAGCATTCGGCGCCACTCGATGACGTAGTATACTTGAAATAGTGGCTCTGAAGCAGCTTTACTCGACATTGAGAAACGGCCAGTGAATCAGCACTTTTGAAACAGAGGGGATTATGGGTAATGCTGCAATGATCTGTTTGGTGTTTCAGCCAATCAGAGACAGGTTCTGTATATATCTGAGACCTGTGATATATTGATGAAAAACAGTATAATAGGGGACCTTTAAGTCAGCCTAAATGGTTTGTTTTCTCACAGTGCTGAAGGACCTGGTGATGATCCCAGTTCACACCAAACCCGACGATTCTGAGAAGGAGCTCGACGAACTGTACGATGTTTTCCTGAACGTGAAGAAGAAGTGGAAGACTGATGTGAGGATCAATAATATCTGAATACTGCAGAACACACTGTGTTTATAAAACAATACAAACAATGGTGGAGTTTCAGTTATTAGGATAAACACGCGGTGTAGGGATCTTCCTGGTTCCCTCCAATGTAAAGCAATGAGATTTTTCCATTTGGATTATTGCAGAGAATAAGACTCTGTGGGAAACAAACGTCTATGATATTTCTATCTTAATTTTGATGAAATTCTGACTTTTTCGTTTTTTTTTCGTTTTTAAATATTTCTTGGAAGTTTGACTTTTTCTGATAATTTTGACTTTTCCAGAAGAAAACAATTCTTACCCCAGAATTTTGTTTTTTTCTTAAAATGTTGTATTTTTAGATTTGTTTTCTTTTCCTGAGAATTTGACTTTTCCATAATTCTACATTTTTTCCCCAAAAAATCTCTGAATTCGGACTTTCTACAATTTGGACTTTTCCAAATGACTCATTTCTGGGACTCATTCCTCCTCCTCTACATTATGCGTTGTGTTGATGTTTTTCCTCTTGCAGAACGTGATGATCCTCGGAGATTTTAACGCTGACGGACTCTACGTCACTAAGAGAGAAATGAAGGGAATCAGAATCCGCAGCGACAAAAACTTCCACTGGTTGATCGCAGACGACGTCGACACCACGGCCAGCAACAAAAACGACCACACATACGACAGGTAACACACACACACACACACACACACACACACACACACACACATATATAAAAGACAGGTAAAACACACACACATAAATAAGACAGGTAAGACACTCACACAGAGACACACACACACACAGGTATCACTCACTAGCACAGGACATGTTACACACACACACACACACACACACACACACACACACACACAGACACAGACACACACACACACAGACACACACACACACACACAACACACACACACACACATACACGGGAAAAGGACAGGCAACACACGTACCACAGATAACAGACATACAGATACACACGACAGGTAACACTCACTCAAACACACACACACAATACACACACATATACACACACGACAGGTAACACACACACACAACATGTAACAACTACACACACACACAATACAGGTAACATGTACATACAGACTGAAAAAAAGGAGCAGATAAAACAGACACCACAGGTAACACAAACACACAGCAAGAAGCATTCACACACACACACAAACACACACACACACATCCATGAAAACGGATAGATCACACACACACAAACAGAATAAAAATGCACAAAATATATTTTCTGCAAATTCAGATAAACACATATTTAATAACATAATGCCTCATTTGCTAATTGAGAAAAAAACATATCTAAGACATGTGTTTAAAAAATAATCATCTTAGTGTCAGTGAACAACCCGGGAACTTTCCTGTTGATATTTTTCTTATTTGTTTCCGTGTCCTGCAGGATCGTGGTGTACGGAGACGACATGCTGCAGGCCGTCGTTCCAAACTCTGCAAAACCTTTCAACTTCCAGAAGGCTTACAAACTCACCGTGGAGCAGGTCTGAGTTTATCTTTATCATTACATCATCTTATATTACTTATTGTGCTGTTTTTAATTACTTACCTCAGTTTGGCATTAGAGAACAGGCAGGAAGTTTGTCGTAAAATTCAGAAATATTCAAAAAAACGTGTTGAAAGGTTATCAATAAAAGATTTCAGAAATGCTCATTCACTTGCCAATCAATGCAATGTATTGGCAGGTTAATCCAAATCCAGCAGCAGCTTCTTATTGTCAATTATTAAATCTTTGTTTTGTATTTTCCAGACTCTGAAGGTGAGCGACCATTACCCAGTGGAGGTGAGACTGAAGTCCATCAACAACACTTCAGAGGAAGAGGAGGATGAAGAGGATGGTAACCCACACAATTATACTTATTATTATGTACCTATAATACTACTACTGGTAATAATAAGTGTACAATATTTGTTAAGTTAATGATTAATGTTTCTTGTTTTGTTTTGTGTGAATAAAACAACTTGAGGACTAGAAAATGTTCTTTGTTTTGCCGACGTGTTTTGGTGCAGAGCCTCCCTCAGGGTGCTTTACAAAGATATTTGTGAAGTTTATTATAGAAATTATCTTGTAGCTAATAGACGCAAAATTATGGCTATAAGTTGAAAACAATAATGAATCGCTTTATGAAGCCAATGTTGGGCTATAAAGGAACTACAGCACGGTCACATGACATCACGTCACCACCGCTAAGCTAAAAGAGGCTAATGTTGGGCTATAAAGGAACTACAGCACGGTCACATGACATCACGTCACCACCGCTAAGCTAAAAGAGGCTAATGTTGGGCTATAAAGGAACTACAGCACGGTCACATGACATCACGTCACCACCGCTAAGCTAAAAGAGGCTAATGTTGGGCTATAAAGGAACTACAGCACGGTCACATGACTTCACGTCACCACCGCTAAGCTAAAGGGCTAATGTTGGGCTATAAAGGAACTACAGCACGGTCACATGACTTCACGTCACCACCGCTAAGCTAAAGGCGGCTAATGTTGGGCTATAAAGGAACTACAGCACGGTCACATGACATCACGTCACCACCCTAAGCTAAAGGCGGCTAATGTTGGGCTATAAAGGAACTACAGCACGGTCACATGACATCACGTCACCACCGCTAAGCTAAAGGCGGCTAATGTTGGGCTATAAAGGAACTACAGCACGGTCACATGACTTCACGTCGCCACCGCTAAGCTAAAGGCGGCTAATGTTGGGCTATAAAGGAACTACAGCACGGTCACATGACTTCACGTCACCACCGCTAAGCTAAAAGAGGCTAATGTTGGGCTATAAAGGAACTACAGCACGGTCACATGACTTCACGTGACTACCGCTAAGCTAAAGGTGGCTAATGTTGGGCTATAAAGGAACTACAGCACGGTCACATGACTTCACGTGACTACCGCTAAGCTAAAGGTGGCTAATGTTGGGCTATAAAGGAACTACAGCACGGTCATATGACTTAACATCGCCACCGCTAAGCTAAAGGCGGCCAATGTTGGGCTATAAAGGAACTACATCACAGTCACATGACTTCACGTCACCACCGCTAAGCTAAAGGCGGCTAATCTTGGGCTATAAAGGAACTACAGCACGGTCACATGACATCACGTCACCACCGCTAAGCTAAAAGAGGCTAATGTTGGGCTATAAAGTAACTACAGCACGGTCACATGACCTCACGTCACCACCGCTAAGCTAAAGGAGGCTAATGTTGAGCTATAAAGGAACTACAGCACGGTCACATGACCTCACGTCACCACCGCTAAGCTAAAGGTGGCTAATGTTGAGCGTGATGACGTTTAGTCGTCTCATTTAGACACTTGTTAGCAACCGCCGTTTCTAAATTCACCAGTTGGGTATTTTTATGGGCATATTTTATCGAAGAACAAAACATTAAAATCTCTTCAGCTTGTGTTAACCACAGACCTTATTTCAGGCTAACAACCAAAAAAACACATTGAAAACAATGAATTTGAGCAGAAGTGCTAAAAGCCATATCAGTGTTTGAGATTCATTCCTGCAGCATTCTACAGTCTTTATATTTCACGAATAAGATTGATACTTTCTATTTGCCCTGAAGTGAAGATATCAAGCTATTTTGACCTTTAAAGTCCTTCCTCACCTGGTTTCTCTCTGCAGGTGTCTTCCCGCTGTTTCCCCCGACTCCTCCGCAGGACGAGGGTCTGCTGGAGCTTCAGAGAGGAAACCTGATGCTGGAGAGAGAGAAGCTCAGCCTGGAGATCCAGATCCTCCGCATGAAGGTGGCCAAGATGAACCGCGGGAATGAGATTTAAACAAGAAACGAAACCACACATTACCAGAAGAAAACAATTCAAGTGATTTTACTCTGGATTTACAACACTCAGGCTCTTTACTGGACTGCTGCTCACATCCCTCACTAATATGAACTGAGCACTCCTTTAAAGAGGCCCTATTATGTTTTTTGGTGGGGTTTCCCTTTCCTGTAGTGTGTTATACATTTTTGTGCACGTAAATGGTCTACAAAGGTTAAAATCCCTGTGTTCCCTCCATTGGACCCCTTTGTTTTATTTCCTCGGCATAGTGACATCCATCTGTAACTCTCACGCTCCATTGACTAGCGCTCAAATACATTGTACAGGATAGGCTAAGGGGCGGGACATCCCATGACCAATCACAACAGAGCCAGCCAGATAACCAATCAGAGCAGACTGGGCTCTGGTTTCAGACAGAGGGTGAAAAGAGTGCTGCAGCTCAGGCAGTATGAGAAAAATAAAGAGCTTTTTGAACATTAAAGCATTGAGACATGTCCCAGTAGAGACACTACACCTGAACATCAGCAGGAGAGGACTCTTTAAAGTAGAGACACTACATACTGATATACACCTGAACATCAGCAGGAGAGGACTCTTTAAAGTAGAGACACTACATACTGATATACACCTGAACATCAGCAGGAGAGGACTCTTTAAAGTAGAGACACTACATACTGATATACACCTGAACATCAGCAGGAGAGGACTCTTTAAAGTAGAGACACTACATACTGATATACCTGAAAATGAGCAGGAGTTTGACTGAATCAATATATCCCGTTATTAATTTTAAGAAATGATATGCCTTTGAAATACATATTAAATCTTTTATGACTGTAAACAAAAGTGGTCACAATATGGTTTCCTAATTTCAACTTGCTCACTCTCTCCTTGAGGTCATGTTGTAAGTAAAGCTTTTATATATTCTTTTATAAATAAAAAATGATCATTGCAGAAAAAGCCGATTGTGTATTTATTGATCCGGGTGATAGCTCTTATATTATCACTGTTCCCGTTTCTTTAAACCCCATGATATCCATCACACCACAAATGAAAATGACAGGCAGTAGTTATTACAAAAACTTTATTAGTATCTCCCTCTTTACAATACAACACAAATCAAAAAGATAACAACTTGGTGGTGATGTGTGTGTTTCTGCTTTAGTTTCATATGGACACAAAATACGGTAGTAGAAATCAGCATTTTTCCAACATTTCTTAAACAGCACGCCTTCATTTCTGTATGTAAAGATGTTGGTCAGTGTGTGACTGAGGAACTTCTACATGCTGTTGGAGAGTTAAGAAGTGTACTGATATTCAATTCATCCTGTTCACTATTTAGAGCAGGTCTTTCATTTATTGGGGGTTTTTGAGTTACATAGCAAAACAAAATGGAGTCTTCTCAGCGGGTCGAACACACGGCGCGACACCGGGAGCACACACACATCGGCGTCAGATTCACATGTTACTTCTTGCCAGATTTCTTGATGCCAGTGCCGCCTGCAGGGAAAGACAACAGGAAAACAGATTAATTAAAAAGGTATACGATAAGGGATGCTGTCTTTTTACAGAATATGAATGGATGTATTTGTACTGTGTTGTATAACAAAAAGCTGCATGTTCGTGTGCACCTTTATACACTTGGTGTGTGTATAAAAACAGAGTGGAAACTGAATTTCCCCCTCGAGTTAAATAAAGGTTAATCTTCTATCTTCTTCTGAACCAAGAAAATATAAAAAACGAAAAGTTAATATTTGTGCGCGTAAGAAAACCTCTAACATGACCGATGGATCAAGTGGTAAAAATGGTGGCTGATTTTGTATGTTTGTACTAGGGATGGGAATTTGAAGCAAATATTCGACCCCCAAAAAAACGGTTAACCGAAACGTACATCCTATAAAAAAATAAAAAATGTGGGAAACATTACATGTTAAATTAATACATGTTCAAATAAGTATAGAAACCAAGTCGAATTTGTCAAATGTATTGAACTGGTGATCACAGTTTGAACAGTTGACAGCTATAGGCCTACAGCTTTCATGCTTAAAACATAACTTGGTTTTCTGATGGATTTGGACATAAACGCGAGTGAAGTATAACCGGACGCGAGAGAGAGATCCGCACTGCAGCTCTGCCCGCTGTGAGGGACCGGTGAGCGGAGCAAAACACACCTTTAGACCTAACACATTTAGCTATGGCACTGCCGTATACATTGAATTATCCCATTGATAATATGTAATTAACTTAGGCACCCCCCCAAAAAACATTTTTTTAATAAAAATATTCATAACTGATATTCGAATACCTGAATAATTTCGATTATCCGATTAATCGTTCCCATCCCTAGTTTGTACATACATTGCTGAAAGTAGACGTTTTGTTTTTATAAAAAAAATGTAATTTGAGAGGTTTTTAAGGGTAAAATTAGCTTTACACCGGTGTAGAAATAATAGAAATATTATGCATTAAAACACATTTTAAGCTTTCTTACCAACTTGTATTAAAACGTGTGTATATGTACAGTATTGTGGACAATATGTCCCAACAGTAACAGAACTAATTTTGCAGATAATGTAAGTATTTATCTCATATTATAGGGCTATTTTTATCCATGAATAAATGTGAACATTACTTCAATATTGCAGAATGTTAAGATGGAGCTATTTAAATGTCTTGGTGGCTTAATAACACATTATGAATAATATGCTAATTTAGATTTTGTATTTAAATCGTAACATGAAAAGGTAACTAAAACAGAAATAAGTACTTCAAAATAACTTTCCATTAGGACTACGTAGCGGCATACATCTGGGGATATGTGTTTATTCTCACAGGTTTAATTTAGAATGAGTTTTTCTTCGATCTGAGCCACTGTCTGCCACAAATCTTCACAATTAAACACCAAATAAATTAACAGTGTATCTAGAAACTACAGTGTCACAAACCTAAAACAATATTGTCGTAAGTTTTAGATATGTTGTACACTCCTAGTAACTAGAGGAGTAATCCTGTGTACCCCTGGCATTAAGCATCAACATGACTCAAACCTTTAAATGTATTTATGGCATGTTAGTATTGTTGTAAAAGCAGCGCTTCCGCCAGGGGGCGTCTTGCCGTCATTGGGCGTCATAAAATTCGAGAGAAGATCGAGAGTTTTTATCGCTTGAAATGACGAAAAGGAAAAAGGACAAGGACATCCCTCTGCTGGAGGGGCAAAGGAGTCTGGGGGGATTATTTTCGACCACCAGCAAAGCGTGTTCCTGTGACGGAAAGTGTACTGCCGGCGAGCCTTGACGGGGGATGCTATTGGGGAGCTATTGGAGCCTCGCAGCGGCGAAACTGAGGCTCCGTGGTAAACTGTGGTAACATGAAGAGCCGTTTAGGAGCCGGCTCTTCTTAGTGAGCCGAGCCAAATGATCCGGCTCACTAAAAAGAGCCGGAATTCCCATCACTAATACGTAAAGAGATAGGCCGTATCTCATTTCTGGGATTTCCCCTCCTCGACTCCTCGGTCCTCCGGTAGTGACCCGGAATGAATTCAGCGCGCCATGTTGAAGGACATCTCATTTCTCTAAATGCACATCGAGGACCGAGGATCGAGCGCCGAGGAGGCTCTCTGGAGGAGCTATAACCGAGGATACACTGATGGTTCCTCCGCGGTGCATTTCCGGCAACAGAGATGTTTAAAAGAGTCGTGACGCACGGCCGGACTGATCTCAGCCAATGACAGCTCTGCATGCATCCCCTGGATATTATTTTATTAACTGCTTTCATCGCGACGCGATGTTTACAGTGAGAACAGCTGTGAGGTCTGTGCAGAAAGCAGAGCAGTGTGTATAATATATATCACTCAGTATAACAGGCCTACTCTCTTTATTTGCTTTAGTTTAGTAGATATCAAACTAAGAGTCAATATGTTTCTAAAACCATTTAGTGCTTCACATAATAAAATACACAACGGCTATAGCCTGATTATATGCTTTAGGAGCTGTGTGTGTGGGTAGGTGTGTGTGTGGTACAGTGTGTGCGTAGATGCAGCGGACAGACAGGTCTCAGTTGGTTTGGTGTCCTCTGCTTATTTAATACTTGTAATAAAACTTTTGGCCCGTAATTTATTTTCCTCATTGTAGCGACCAGAGGGGAGAGGGATATATACAGTCTCTGATAGTGTTACGATTATGAGAGTGCTCTCATACTTGTTTGATTCTGAAATTGTATATTATTAAATATATGTGTGTGTGTTGTGTGTGTGTGTGTGTGTGTGGTGTGTGTGTGTGTGTGTGTGTGTGTGTGTGCGTGTGTCCGCATCTGTAGCCTGTTATTGTCTCATTATACCGCACTGTCAATGAATTAAAAGTAAATATATAAGTCATCATGAACACATCTGTCCATCAGACAGAGTGCTGTGCCTCCTGTCATCATTAATGGACGTCTCTTTAAAATGACCGCTCAGAGGAGAGGAGTTCTCATTTCTCTAACCGCCTGCTGCTTCCCCTCCTCTCTCCTCGGCTCCCCTCCTCGCGCATCTCCTGTGGGCGGGACTAAGACACGAGGATAGGAGTCGGGATAGGAGTCGAAATCCCAGAAATGAGATACGGCCATAGTATCTATAACTTAAGGGACGGCTCAATTCAAAATGCAAGTCACGCGACACGACGCGACACGACACGACACACACCCCCCCCCCCCGGCTTCAGGGTGGACGCCCTCAGCCCTGGTCTGGCAGAAACACTGTGTAAAAGACACTAAAACGATGTGAAACGGTTCCTTAAATAAGCAACACATATAGTGCATGATGTGTTTCTAGTCTTACACATAGGTCCTTTTCCTGAAGCTTTGGTCTTCAACACTTCCAATGCCTTCTGTTCCTCCTTCTGCTTCTGCTTGAAGGCAACTTCATCCTGCACACACAAAGACACACAAATATATGTTATTATGTGCATGCCTTTATCTAATAGTGTTTTATTTGTTGTCTCTGTCTTTACTATTGCTGTAACTATGCAAATGTCTATATTCTGATACTTACATCATCCATTTCCTTGTTCTGTTTCTTGGGCGCCTTCAGGGGCTTCTTTTTGCCTCCTGTGGAACAAAGAGAATACATGTTATAAAAGATGAATAATAAACAGATATTGTCACGGCTGCAGTCCTCTGATAAATCGGAAAATGCTGACTGTTAAACTAACATATTGATAAGACCTGTTATTTAATATGACCGTGAATCCAGAGCCTTAAAATATCACGATAGTTCCACATATTAGATTTAATTAAAAGTGTCTGTTGCCAGTTAACACAATAAGAAACGAGGGAAATACACTTAATATTTGGTTTAAATTCACTATTCTAAGACTATTTATGAGCCGAATGTTACAGACGATGGCCATGATTCAAATATATCATTTAATTAATGTATACCCTTCCTAACAAGCAGAAACATATTAAAGTGTCAGATTTTGAACGTGGTTTGGTGAAGAAAGACGTCAACTCATGCTTTCGCCTATAAGTATCGCGAGAGTTACACATTTTAGATGAAAGTAAGATTTTAACACAATAAGAAAAAAGGGGAAAAATCCACTTAATGTTTTATTAATATTACCTATAACAACACCATTTATGAGCCGAATGTTGCAGACAATCTCAGTGGTTCTAATATGATCTAAAAACATGTATTTTTCAATGTATACACTGACTAACAAGCACATAATTAATCACTGCGGCAGATTCTAAACGTGGTTTGGTGCAAGCAATGACGTCATGAGACTCATGCTCTCGTTAGCATGCCAAGCTAACCCACCCAGTAAAACACGCTGCCTGCTGACAGAAACACATAAATATATATTTTATGATGATTATCAGATAAAAATTACTTCTCACCTTCTCTTCCGGACATTTTAAATCTGATTCGCAGTAGTTTTTAAGGAGAGAAAAATAGGTTTTGTGTTCAGCTGCCAGTTGTTAATGCGCGCTCTCAGGACCCCACAGTGAACTATAAACTGGAAGAAGAAGGACCGTTATATGCCTGAATGAAAATCAACCGTCACCAGCGCTGACCGTTGAAGCAGATTTTTGAAAACGGTCGTAGTGGCCAAACACTGGTACTACAACTATTGTGACGTCATGTTGGCAAGAAATGACATTTCCCCGTTGACTTACATTGGGGGAAGAGACGTCTGTAAATCGCGTCTAATCTTTTTTTTAAGCTAAATATACTACATAGCACGAACACTTATATAGCCCTGATTCGAATCATCAGGGTGTAAAAGTTGTAAAATACTCTAAAAGCTGAATCCAGAGTTATTTTACCTCTCTATTCATTTGACTTACGGGAAACTCTACTGCGCATGCTCAATAAGCAAAAGGACCCGGATGATGATGATGCATTTCTGGCTTCACGTGCCACCGAGCAACTGTCATAGGAATGAACGTCACCGCTCTTTATACATCCATAATGCTAACGAGTTAGCTCAAATAAACGGCGTCCTTGTGCCATGTGCTCTGACAACACTGAGGACAACAGGTATATATGTTTTTCTTCCTTGTAATGTGAGGGAAACCATCACATATTCTGTTTATAATACTTTAAAGTGAGTTTACCGGTAGCTGGTAACAACGTGGAGCTAAAGGCTAGCTGGGATGAAGCAGGAAATACACAGAAGTGACAGATAACCTTGGAGGAAAATCGCTATTAAAGTTATATGAATTATGTTCCACCCTTTAAACATCATTATTATCCTTTATGGCTGGTTATTGAGTTGGTTCATCAGTCAGTAATAGGAGTTTGATGATGATAGGTCACCATGTGGGAAGTCTTTCATCATGTTTTGAGTGCAAAATGCTTATTAATCAGGTTTTCTCTTTTAGTTAAATGTGAATAAGAAATTGTATATTTGTGGAATTGATATGTTTTTCTCCCACATGTAAAGTTGAAACCCAACACTTATCAAATAAACTAAACTTATGTAACCCTTAATGCTCCCAAAACATATATTTAATTAGTCAAAAAGTTGGTTTAAAATGTGTAGGATGTGATAAACACAGACATATGAAAGTAGGATAAGAAGTCCTCAGCCATATAGATAGATAAATACTTTATTCATCCCAAATTGGGAAATTAAGCAGCAGTGTTGTCAAGCATTAGACATGAGTTAAAAGTATTTAAAATATAGAATAAGATACAATAAAAAAAAAATCAACATTAACAGCAAATATAGACATATTCACAGTAAAAACATTTATCACTGGAGTATTTAAAAAATACACAATATTAAGAAAATACTGAATAAATACTGAATAAATGTATATATTAACTGTTTTCTCCCAGGTTCATGTTCCAGATTATGTTCAATAGCAGTGAAACTGAAGCGTTGACAGTTTTCAAGCTGCACTTCTGACTGCTGCAATGAGGTACTTCTGCACAATAATAATAAGAATACATGTTATTTATATAGCGCTTTTCCTGGTGCTCAAAGCGCTTAGGAAAGAGCTGAGTTATCTCTTTGCTGAACCTGATGATTAACAGCGTTATCTTCACTGTTCCAGGTACAGAGGAGCTCAGATCTGTCTCAGGACTCGTGGCTCTTGTTGTCTTTCTCGCCTCTTCCTGCCCGGTAGAATCTCTCTGATCCGGACCTACAGCACTCACCATCAGCCTGGCTCTCCTCCACCTACCCCTCCACAAACCCCACCAATTAACCCCACCCCTCCTGATGGGAAGGGCAACGCTGAGGTGGTAAAGGAGCGCGCCCTGGCTGCTTTACAGGTACAAACTAATATATTACAACTGATTTAAACACATTTTATTGACATATACAACATCAACTGATTGCTTCGTGTGCCCAAGCAAAACGTCTTAAGTATATAAATGTATCACCTAAAAAGGTTGAAAATGATCTTAATTACAATTGTATTGTTGTTAAAATGAATGTTTTTCTTTTAACTGTTTATAATCAAGATGGTTGTTGAAGTTTGTGTCTATATTTAATTTAATGTACGCCCCTGTCAGAATTTATTTGTCGAGCTACCCTTACATCTTCCTAAAATTTAGATGATAGGTTATGCTAGATTATATTTTAGGCTGCTAATATTACTATTGCATTGTCTTATTTCATTCCTACTGATTTTCCTTCATACCTCTGCCAGTGTGACTGCACAGTACAACAGGGTATTAAATAGGGCTGTGCATCTTCACTGGTCTCACGATTCGATTACGATTATCCTGTCACCGATTCAATTCGATATCCCGATGCATCACGATTTTATTTTTAATAAAAAAAAAAAAATTGTTATCGTTTATTTGGCAGGGACAATGCACTGTAATGAACACTTGAAAACATTCAAATGTGTCAAGCGTAACAGTGCCAGATTTAGCTTTCAGCTCATTTCCATCCGCAGCCCCTCACATAAAACATTTAAGAACTGTACATTTTACAAACATTGTAAAAACAAAATACATGTTATGCAAAAAGTGCAAGAGAGCAAGAACAGCATACATCAGTATTTACCACATGGCGGTACAATATAGCAGCAACGACATGTAAAGTGCAAGAGGAGATACCCCTGTGTTAAAGTGCGTTTAGCAGTGATTGCACGTCTGTTTGTTTCTCATCCATTCTTTGAGTTGACCTTTGAATACCAATTCATAACAATGCGTTGTATCCTCAATGTTCTATATTACTGCACATGGCTTCTTTTTCATCAATGAATACATGCAGTAAATAAATATGGACTCCCTTTTATTATTTAGAAAGTGCGTCAGAAATCAATAACATAAATGTCTTGACATTAAATTATAAACCAAAGTAAACCAATTGTATAGGTCTAGCCTCCCTATACAGTATCTGTGTGAAATGGTTCCATCCTCAAAACTAAAAACTAATGCTTCTGTAGTCTAGCTGCAGCTTCTAGCAACGGTCTTCTGCTCAAAGAAGGACACTGAATGTCCTGAATGTGGCATCACAAGATGACTTGAGCCTGAACAGCAGACAACAGGAGTATTTACAACAGCATATCAAAACTAAAATAGTGCATGTGGGTGCACACTTACATTCTCTGTCTTACTGTTACATAAATCCCATGAATGTTAAAGTTAGCTTCATCATCTCAATCAGATATTAAGGGAATAATAAAGTTTCTATCGGGTCACTATCAGCCTATCACACATTATTTTCAGGGAGGGGGCGGGGTTTGGAGGAACGGAGGAGACGGTGATCGCGGAAGCTTTCCTCCTGCCTTCACAAACTTTACACTCGTATATCGTATGCAAATAGCAAGAGGACAATCATACTCTGCAATCCAAGACTTAACTAAATCCACCAAAAACCTGACATGATTGTAACGCGAGTATTTTTTAAAACATAAATCCCTGTGTGTCTGAGCCGCAGCGACACGGACTGATCCAGAGCGGGTCCTTCTGCTGTTGGTTCTGGACTGGTGTTCTTGTGTTGGTGGATAAAGCAGACTGCTCCGTGTGTGGTGGCGCTGTGCCGCTGTCACGTCTGTTCCCTGATCTCTGCGTCACCGACCGATTTGATATTCAAGTGACAGAAAAAAAAACGTTATTGTAAAATCAGGAAGCAACGTTACTACGCTATAATCGATTATGTTCTGTCACTGCATCGATGCAGAATCGCCCACGTCCGCATCGCGATGCATCGTAGAAACGATTCATTTCAACACCCCTGGTATTAAATGTCAATCAATGTGGCCTTAATTGTTTAAAAATGTTTCTTGTTGAAACCTGCAGAAAGCCTGTATTAAACTATTTTAACAGTTTTGTTATAAACACAGCATTATCATCTGAAACTGAAAAAAATGACACGAAACTAAACAACTTTCCACCTCTCTTTTCTCTCTCTCCTCCAGCATGCAGGTGAGTTGGGTCATCAGTGGGGTCAAAGGTCGGCTCAGGCAGCCAGCTCCTCTCTGAACTATTGGTGGGAAAGATATGAGGAGTTTGTCGGGATCAACGAGGTCCGAGTGGCTCAAACCAGAGTCAATGAGGTCAGTGTGAAGCTGTCGGAAAACACACACAGCTTGCGTGTCTTATTGCTGCCCTGCGTTATAGACTTATTCAATTCACGGCTTTATCGTCATGTGCTCAGCAGCTACAGTGCAGATGTGGCACTGAAAAACTGAAGTCTCAGGCTCCTCCAACAGAGCAACATGAATATATAGAGGACATAGAGTAAATAAGACAGATAAAGTAGTGCAAGTACATACAAATAAAATAGAAATAGTGCAAGGAGAGTCTTTATACAAGTACATTGAATGTGATATATTAGATAAATAATTTGTAAGTTGCAGACAGATGAATGTTATGGATGTTCTTTAAAGAGTTTCAGTCTCAGAGTGGTGGTTTTAGATCTGAAAAAGGTAGTAGTGATGATCTGGCGGTAGGGTTGTTATTTTCAGCGATGAATCGGTAGGCTCGTTATCAGGTGCAGAATGAATACACATCTACACATGAACTCACTGCCTGATCATACAGTCATTGCGTTACTCACACTTGCGCTAAAGCAAAAACCATATGACCTTCTGGGGTCCGACACTCCCAATCAGGTGAAAACACACACCTTAAATACCTTTAGCCCTAAGTAATAGGACTGCGACACACAGTTGTGAAAAGCTCAACGTAAATATGAGCTTCATTCAAATGTCTCAGTTATTATGGACAAATGATGGTATCGTGGTGTTTTAGTCTGTTTTATCCAAATAATCCCTGATCTTACTCCGGTGCTGTGGCTTCTGACTCACTTCCCTTTGTTTCCAAACAATGCTGTAACGCTGCACCCCTTCATATTGAGGTTGCATTTCAGACGTGCAGTGTTTAAACATAAACGCTCAACATAAAACTAATCTTGCATAATAGACATAGGAACAATACAGCTCCAACAGATACACTGAGAAAGATCGTGAGTGTACGACGTGTGTGTTTGTTCCAGGCGGAGTCAGCGTTCATGGTGTCCAGAGGGATGGTGCGCGAGGCTCACTGCAGCCTGGAGGTTCTGCAGGTCCGTCTGAAAGAGGTCCGAGACCGCCTGGACCGGGTCTCCAGAGAAGAAGCTCACTACCTGGAGCTCGCCACGCAGGAGCACAGACTGCTGCAGGTGAGCTGAACGTGCTCAGTCTGGATCAGCTCCGTTGTTCCCCCGTTTTTAGAGATGTGGGTACGGAGGAAAAGAGAGAGGGTTTTGTTTTCTGACACTTTGTGAGTTCACACCAGGGACACGTATATAAATAATGTCCTTGAACATGTAACCATTTTTTAAGCTTGTTAATAATGTCCCATTCTCCCCGATAGGAGGAGCGTCGTCTCCGCACGGCGTACGAGAACGCAGAGGGGTCGGAGCGGGAAAAGTTCGCCTTGTTCTCTGCGGGCGTTCGGGCGAGTCACGAGAAGGAGAGAACGAGAGCGGAGAGAACCAAGAACTGGTCCATCATCGGGTCGGTGCTCGGAGCGCTGATCGGGGTCATGGGGTCAACGTACATCAACAGAGTCCGCCTGCAGGTGAGGAGCAACATTTATTATTAAAATCTATTTATTCAAAGGTGTAAAGGTCTGTTTATTTTATGATACTAACGCCCGGACATAGGCAAGGGAGGGAAGACCTGCTCACTGTGATTACTCCAAGTTAATGAAAAACAAAATAACTTACTTTAAAGGGGACCTATCATGCAAAATGCACTTTGTGATGTCTTTTATACATACATATGTGTCCCCGGTGTTCCAGGGAACTCACAAAGTGTCAGAAAACACAACCCTCTCTCTTTTCCTCCATACCCAAATCTCTAAAAACGGGGCTGCAACGGATTTGATACAGGTGGATTTTTTATTTGCACCTTTTTGACGTAATGTAGGTGCACTCCGCCTGATTGGTCAACTCTCCACCAATCAGGGGAATGAGAGGTTGGGCCATGTTGCCTCTCCATTCGTAATCATAGCAATCATGATAACATGACGCTCGTGCCGGGGCCGTGTCACGCCCCCCTCTTCCGCATGGGGGCGTGGTCAGCTGAATCAGACCTTGCAAAGACAGAGCTGGAGTGAGGCAAAATGAGGCATGGCTAAAATGCATGATCTGTTTCGTATTTTGAAAATTAAAACGTATTAATATACCTTATATATATATATATATATACCTTATATATTATTTAAATATAGCATGATAGGTCCCCTTTAAAGGTCTCCTATCATGCAAAATGCACTTTGTGATGTCTTTTACACATAAAGATGTGTCCCCGGTGTGTCAGGGAACTCACGCAGCGTCAGAAAATAAAACCTTCCTCTTTTCCTCCGTACCCACATCTCTAAAAACGGGGGAACAACGGAGCTGATCCAGATTTGCGGCCAATATGACGTAATATCTGAAATGTCAGAAACAATGAGACGTGTTTTGTACGTAATATGGTCTGTGTTTACATTAGCATCGCTAACACTCAGGGCTAACCTGTTCTGTAAAAAAGCAGGAAATAAAGAAAGGAACTCACCTTGTGGTAAACCTGACAGAGAAAAAGCATTTTAGCTCCATACTGTTTCAGAAATAATCGTCTTAATCACAGCAGCGTTTAGCTGCATCTGAATTCTCCAGATCAGATACTCAGCATAAACTCCCCCCCTCTTACGGGTCTGTTTGATACCCCTACTCTAGAGTTTATGTGAGAAAACTGCTTGAGACTGATTGAGTGGTGCATCTTTAGTAAAGCAGATCTCAAGGGCTTTGTATTTGTTGTTTCCACTGACACCTCTTCCTCTCCTCTCTCGTCTTCAGGAGCTGAAGAACCTGCTGCTGGAGGCTCAGAAAGGTCCGGAGAGTCTTCAGGAGGCTCTCAAAGTCCAGGCAGGAAATCACCGCCTGCAGCAGAACGAGTTTCGCTCGCTCATCGACAGCCTGAGACTCGCTCTGAGCGACGCTTTCTCTCCGCGGGACGTCGTCCTCCTGCAGGACAACAAACACACGACATCAGATCCTCCCTCCGTGCCTCTCTCGGCCCTGAAGGAGCTCCACATCAGCAGCAAGAGGACAGAGACACTGCTGGAGAAGCTGCTGCCTCAACTGGGGAACATGGAGGAAGGGATGGGGAGGATGGAGGGGGGAATGATGGTGGTGAAGAAGCTCCTGGAGGACAAACACACTGAGACACACACCAAACTACAGGCTGAAACACAGACTGAACCACAGGCTGAACCACAGGCTGAAACACAGCCGCTGTTAGAAACAATAAAGGAAACTGAGAGAAAGGACCGATGGGAGTCTGAGGTGCTGGTGAGGCGTCTGGAGGAGACTCAGAGAACTCTGGGAGAACGGATCAGGACAAATAATGTTTATAACGCCGTGTTTACGTTCAGCGCCACCGCCATCACCGTGTCGGCCGTCTACCTGCTGCTCAGAGGCAACGCTTAGAGACGCTCACATGCACCGGGACCAGTTATATCATAGGATTGAATTTACTTTTTATTGGCATTGAGTGTCAAACATTGTCACCGCATATTGTACATTGCATCTTTACACGAAGGACATACATCTGTTCATAGTTCTTTTCAGCAATGACACATCATGACACAAAAAACTCAGATGTGAAAGACACAAAGAGAACCAATGAAGATCAAATAAAAGAACAGTGAACAATTAGGGAGTGGACATGTCTTTACAACCGAGTCCACTTCTCCCAGTTTGTAGTAAATTGCTCCGATGTATGATATTTATGATCAGAAAGTTCAATAAGTATTTCTCAACCAGGTCTGTGGCAAATTCCCAAAGTATAAAATCTTTCATCTCTAGAGTTATTATGTCTTTGAAAATGTCTTGTACAGTAAGGCTATATGATAGGATTCGATGTCAGATGGAGTATGAGATGTCTCGTATCACAACATTTTAGTTTCCAAACAACGCTGATACGCTGCATCACTTCATACAGCACAACACATTTAAAAGCAACACATGTGTAGAACGCTAGATAAGACTGAAGTGAAAGTATTCCAACACAACCGAGAAATAAATCAGACGATAATAATCCTGTTAAAGTCAAAACAGCTCCAACAGGGACACTGAGAAAGATCCTGGGTCAATATATCAACACATATCAACTCAAGAAACAAGGAAACAGACACTGTCAGACCCTTTTAGAGAGGTGAGACATGCACTGGGACTCATTATATGATACGATACCATGATACTTTATTGTCAGATCAAGTATGAAATGTCTCGCATCAGCAGCTCCATTTGCAATATCAACAAGGACACAAGGAACAAGGAAACAGACATTTAACAGATCATTACAACCACTGAAGACAACATGTTGAAGACCCTTTAACGTACGTTTGATCCGAGATTAAACTCTGAATTAAATTTTAGGGTTGACTGGTGCACAGAATACATTAGTACTAGTGTTGTGTCTCAATTCAGAAACGTATCTTACTACTCTGTGTGTCGTAAACTGTGAACACTTGTCCTCACAGGAAGTGACGATGGCTGCTATTAGCTAGCTAGTTAGCATCGTTAAGGATCCAAATCATTAGAGACTCCTTAATCAACCCCAGAAAATCATCGGAGGCTTTTTTACGACTCTAGTGCAGTGTACATTTGTTATATAGTGAAAACACACTAATACGTTTTATTTGCACTTCTGTTGCGTATCAAATATGGCGGCCGTTGAGTGTTAGAAGTGTCCAGCGTTCAACATTTACTTTTTGACCGTTGTGAGAGCTTCTTCAGGTACTCAAGTGCACTGACTTTTGCCAAACTTGTATTTGAATGCACTCAAAACAAAAGAAAGCAAATTGAGACGATTGAGTAATCAGATTTCTGTAATAATCTGATTGCAGGTGTTTTTCTGCTGCTGCTGTTTGCTGCACTTCTCATTGCCTCCTACATATTTATTAGATCTCAAGATGAATTGTAAGCTAACAGGAGTTTAGTGCTAATTCAAGCTGTGCTGCATTCAATGACAGTGTTTCCTAACGTTGCAGCGTTGCAGCTTTCAACACCAGAACTACCTTTAGCTATGTCACGTTAACTAGATGAAAGTGAGCATAATATACAAATAAAACATGAAGTTACATCGTTAACTCGCTCTAAAGTAGTTCACGGTGTATTTCCTCTGCTTTGGGGCCACAATAATGATATTTCTCCAACGAGAAGTCATCAGACTCTTGGACAAAACAACCCGTTATGACTCGTCTGTCAGCGTAAACAATTTTAAAAAGTATTATTCCAGATTGAAAACGTAGAAAAATGTGATTTAGGTTTTGCCGATTTTAACCTCCAGTACTTGAATGTGTTTTCATGATGATGATGATCACTGTGCATTAATGTGCTTTATTGTTTCTTTAATAAAGGACCAATCAAATGAGTGTCTGCATGAGTGACTGATGAAGAGAGATGCACACATTCAGTATATACAATTGTTTTGTGTTATTGATGAATCTGAATATTTTTGCCATTTAAAATGTTAATTTTAGCTTTATAACGGATTGAGGAATCAATAAGTCGATCAGAAGAAAACGAATGGACATCTAATTTGATTATCGACTAATCATTAAAGTAGTTTTTAAATGCAAAAATGTCTCAATTATGAAGATTTCCTTGGTTTGTCTCGGTTTTATATCAAAATAAAGGGAATACTTTCAGGTTTTGGACCAAAAAAAGACATTTATTTAAATACATACATTAAAGGTCCCATGTCATGCTTTTCCTGTGAGTCGGTGTTTGAGCACACACACAAACTCCCAGCCAGGCTGCGGGTGTGTGTGTGTGTTCGGGCTGGGTTTCGCTGTCTCGCAGAAGGCCATGGGCTCATAGGGAGGGGGGGGGGCAGGAGCTCCAACAAGCCGTTTAGGACAGAGAGTGAATACACATACTATACAGAGATGCTGTATGAGAAACCAATGTGAGTTTGGAACATTGCACAATGTAAATCTATTCTAGTAGACCTCAACAATGGAATTATGATCAGTAGAAATGGCCATGACACGGGACCTAAGACTTTGAGAAACTGTGAAGGGGATCTTTTTAGACCAAATCATTTGAAAGTAATTGCAGTTTTTCGGCAAAGGTATTCGGTTTTCTATCATATGAGACAAAGAAAAACAGCAAATCTTCACAGATGGAAATAGGGACGTATTTATATAACAAATGACCAGAGGAGGGAGAAGTACTCAGATCTGGTACTTGAGTAAAAGTAGAAGTACTCAGATCTGGTACTTGAGTAAAAGTAGAAGTACTCAGATCTGGTACTTGAGTTAAAGTAGAAGTACTCAGATCTGGTACTTGAGTAAAAGTAGAAGTACTCAGATCTGGTACTTGAGTAAAAGCAGAAGTACTCAGATCTGGTACTTGAGTAAAAGTAGAAGTACTCAGATCTTGTATTGAGTAAAAGTAGAAGTACTCAGCCTTGTAATTGAGTAAAAGTAGAATACTCAGATCTTGTACTTAGTAAAAGTAGAAGTACTCAGATCTTGTACTTGAGTAAAAGTAGAAGTACTCAGATCTTGTACTTGAGTAAAAGTAGAAGTACTCAGATCTGGTACTTGAGTAAAAGTAGAAGTACTCAGGTCTTGTACTTGTGTAAAAGTAGAAGTACCAGAGTGTAGGAATACTCTGTTACAGTAAAAGTCCTGCATTCAAAATGTTCCTCAAGTAAAGTAGAAAAGTATTCTCATCAAAATATAGTGAAAGTAGCGACAGTAAAAGTAGTCATTGTGCAGATTGGTCCATTTCAGAATAATATATCTGATATGTTTTATAATGATTGATCATGAAAGTGTTCTCAAAGCTGGTAAAGGTGCAGCTAGTTTGAATGTCTTTGTATACTGCAGGGTAGCTGGTGGATTTACTCCAGGTGGAACTAAAGTCTGATTTAAGAGGTGATTATATTTCACATCATTCATCCTGATCTGCAAAGTAACTAAAGGTATTAAATACATGTAGTGGAGTACACAGTAGCACAAAATGGTACAGTTTTTGATCAAATGTGCTTAATTACTTTACAACACTGCAAATGACCTGAATGACCAATACATTATCACATTTATCACCACTGATTTAAGGCATTACATTGTAGTTTTACAGATTTGATCAATGACCACTTTCAGAAAGAGTGTGTTATTTCCCGCAGCAGAACATGTGACATGAAGTGAACCTGCTGATTTCACGTCTGCTCACATTCTGCTAATGTCAGGACAATAAAGCTCTGTGAACGTGCAAATGTATACATGTTTTGCTATACAAAACATTTGTATTTGTAAGATATCCATTCATGCCATCTGTGCACATTTAAATAATGTATTTGCACGTGTTTGTAAAGATGATCCTTTGTTTGTGAAACTCCCACACAGTGACACACAACACTGAGCAAACAGGACACACTATACTCAAATATATATAATTCATCAGTGCAGGTGTGTGTCTTTAGGATTTAAAGGGGTACTCGCACAAGTTCACTCTACTTATTTTTCTATACAAAAAACCTGTTATTTCTTCCAAAATACAGATTTTTCTTTAAAAATACTGATATCAAAAATACAGATTATCTCTTCAAAAATACTGATATCAAAAATACTGATTATTTCTTCAAAAATACAGATTTTTCTTTACAAATATAACATTTTTGTTCTGTTCAAACATCCTGTTCTTTATTCAAACTCGACTAAGACATATTTGTAAAGTCTGTCCACTGTGTTAACAACCACAAACCTTGGTTGGAGAATTTTATCGCCACCAAAACATATACAAATAAATACATATATACACACGAACATCTAGACTGCACCCTGCATAATTCACGTTATTTTTAGGTGGCAATTACCATGTTTTAGCTCGTTTAAAGTCGATATACTTGCAGGATTTTTGCTTGTCTTATAAAATAAATTATAAAAGCATCAGCTAATTGCTATGACACGTAAAAAGAAAATGTTTTAATCCTGTTTGGTACCTAATCCTGATCTTTATGTGGCAATTTCATTACAATGGTTTACAATAGATCGCTTGTCTTACAAAATTAATTATAAAAGCATCAGCTAAATGCAACGACATGTAAAAAGAAAGGGTTTTATTCCTGCTTATACACATTTTTGGGGGAAAAAATTGGTAATCCTGATTCTATTGTGAGCCCTTTGAAAAGGGAAAAGAGAGAGATCTGTGTAAACGTCCTCACAAAAAGCAGATGTAAAACACACACACATTCCCACCGCAACTGCATGACCTTTATCACGTGATGTCCCTGAACACATCACCCCGCCTTCAGCACACGTCATGTTTTCCAGTCATGTGATCAGGTTTTTTAGTGACCTGCTGACCCAAAACACCTGCAGGACGCCGGTTTAAACACAGAAGAAAACTCCTTTCAAGCAGTTTCACTTCTCAAAAATCTGTCTTTTCAGATGGAGACATTTTATTTTATGCTTTAAACATTCACGCCAGGTTTTTTGTCTTTCCTTATTAAATACTTTGGTGTATTAAAGTCTTTCAAATGAATGTGTTTATATTCTATGGTGTTCATTCTTTAGATAATCAATAAATGTTTGTAATGTAAAGTGTTGATACGTATAACTTGGCCTCAGATCATGAGATCACATGAAAAGAGTCTGGGAGGAGGATTTGGACTTCGGTCAAAGTGTTTTTGTGCATCTTTTTTTTAAGGTGATCAGCAGCTGACTGTTGTACAATCTTAAAAAAGTACCATGAGCTGAATTATTCCACAAGGCTTCCTTCTCACTAAATCATAATGACACAGTGAGAAAAACACTGTTAAACACTAAATTCAACAATTTCATGTTAAAAGTAAGCTTTTTCTGATGCTGTTTGGCTGCCGCTAACGTTAGCTCATCTTGTTTCTCCGATAAATTCAGATCCAGACTTCCAATGATTAAAATACTTAGTCCTGTTAATATAGAGTTAAAAATCACCAATAGCTTGAACATGTGTGTTTAAAAATGTGGCTTAAAACTGTAGAAGTTGTTGATACTTCTTAATACCTGCATGTGTGTATGTACAAGGTCACTTTATGACGGCTTCTGATGCTAACGCATTCTCAAAGGGGAGACAAAGCCATTAGAGACTACAGGAAACGTTGCCTTCATTAAAATATCTGTCATGTATGAACTACACTGTAACTCTACTTTATATAACACAGGTCTAGTCATTTTAAGACATTTTAATGCAGAAATGTTGCATCTACTCATGTGTAATGCACCAGGAGGTAAAAAAACTGTGACTTAGTTAAAGGTGGGTAATTTTAGAAACCAGCTCGAGTGCGCTAGAATTTGAAAATACACAACCGGAAAAAATCTGCCCCTTCCTTACAGAGCCCCTCCTCCAACACACACGAACGCGCACATGACCAATGAGGGCACGAGATAAGTTTGTGCACAGATGGAAGGCTGACAGGCAGGTAGGCCATCCAGTTACTTTAGCCGGGCCGGCTCAGATGATTGGTCGTGCTTTTCACGCCACAGCTTCCACAGCTGACATTTTTTATGATTTTTTGTCAAAGCTCTGAAGATATTCATTGCTATCGGGATGTTAAGAGCATTCCATGGAATATAACAACAAGTGTATCTCGAGTCGGTTTCTCAAACTTACCTACACCACCTTTAAGCATAACAATTATAACGTTGAAGCTATGAATGGTGGAAACGTTTTTTAGCCCAGGATTGTAAACAAACAACCTAATTGTTCTGCAATAAATATAAAAAATAACTCCCTGAAGACAGAGCTCACTGTGGGAAAGTTTAAAAAGCTTCGGCTGTAAATACTCTACTTACATAATGCCATTTTATTACAGGATATCACTTATACTCTTTGTCATGGGACGTTATCTCCTGTCTGATAAGGATGAAGGGCCTGACTAACATCAATGTGACACACACACACGCATACACACACACACACACACACACACACACACACACACACACACACACACACACTCATTATCAGCTGGTACATTTCCAAAAGTAGCTGCGGAGTGGCTTCTGAAATCTCAAAAATAGACCAAGATAAGGGGCTCAAAATAAAACAAACGTGTATATAGTAATATATATGAATCTATTACCTTTAATTCTGTGGAGTGGCAGCTAAGTATAATCTAAGGAATACTAATAGTAGTGCAAAATTAAATGCAAAGTATACTGTAAATATTAAGATAAAAGACTAAGTCAAATAAGGTGATTAGTTATTAGTTATAACCTATGTGCTACTGCACTGACACTGAACATTGTAAATATACTATTAACATTTTAAATTGCATACCCCGTTTAGGCCTTTTTGTTTTGTTTTATGTATATATGTCACACTGTGGGACTGCGGGAAACGATATCTCGAGATTTCTGGATGTATAACGCATGTAGTAATTCTGACAATAAAGCTGACTTTGACTTTGACTATCATGCTATTTTTAGGCATATATTATGGGTCTCAGATATAAATATATAAAAATATGTCGATGTGTTTTTCTCAAAATACAAACAGATGCATTTTAGACATCCCTCATACCCCTCTGTTTCAGCCCTGTTAGAGAAACGCAGATTTTGGGTCCTTAGCTTGAAAAAAAAAAAAGAGGCGGCGGAGCTAATGCCTGATCAGAATTCTACCGGAGATAAAGTTACATTATGCTGTGATAAAACGCCATCCTGTTCTAAACCACATCAAGGATTATTTCTGAAACAGCATGGAGCTCAAATGCTTTTTCTCTCTCAGGTTTACCACAAGTTGAGTTCCTTTTTTTATTTCCTGCTTCTTCACACACATGCTCTCTCCAGTACAGGTTATCTCTGAGTGTTAGCGATGCTTGCTAATGTAAACACAAACCATATTACGTCCAAAACACGTCAGGCATTGTTTCTGATGCCAACTTTCTGTGGGTCCACCATCCGAAATTACGTCATATCGGCAGCAAATCTGTATCCGCTCGTTGTACCCCCGTTTTTAGAGATTTGGGTACGGAGGAAAAGAGAGGGTTTTATTTTCTGACGCTGCGTGAGTTCCCCGACACACCGGGGACACATGTTTATGTATAAAAGACATCACAAAGTGCATTTTGCATGATACTTAAATTAGACATTGATTAATGTTCCAAGTTTGAAAATAGCTAATTTAACACTCAACACATTTCAATGACCTTTCTTATGTTACATGTTGTCTAATTAAAGGCCCATTTCTATTTTATTTGATCAACTGCCGACACATTTGCTTAGTTGTATACTGGGGCATTACATACAAATACAAGCACACTATAATATATATTATATATATATATAGGAGCTATAAGAGCTTTGCAGAAAGAATTAGAAATGGGGTTTTATGCAACATTGTGCGAAATAATCCAAGGAATGCGTTCTCACAATAAGACATTCTGTGCTGTTGTTGTTGTTGTTGTTTATAAATGTGTTGTGATGTCTGCATGTTCTGGCTGACCCTTTAATTCCCCCTGAAGCCGTCCAGAACAAATCAAACAAAAAGGGTTTATTCTGCAAGAAGAAAAACATAAATGCTACAAAGCAGCTTTAGTAAGAAAAACACGTCGGGTACATACTGATATACACGTGAACATCAGCAGAGAGGACTCTTTAAAGTAGAGACACTACATACTGATATACACGTGAACATCAGCAGGAGAGGACTCTTTAAAGTAGAGACACTACATACTGATATACACGTGAACATCAGCAGGAGAGGACTCTTTAAAGTAGAGACACTACATACTGATATACACGTGAACATCAGCAGGAGAGGACTCTTTAAAGTAGAGACACTACATACTGATATACACGTGAACATCAGCAGGAGAGGACTCTTTAAAGTAAAGACACTACATACTGATATACACGTGAACATCAGCAGGAGAGGACTCTTTAAAGTAGAGACACTACATACTGATATACACGTGAACATCAGCAGGAGAGGACTCTTTAAAGTAGAGAGACTACATACTGATAACACCTGAACATCAGCAGGAGAGGACTCTTTAAAGTAGAGCCACTACATACTGATATACACGTGAACATCAGCAGGAGAGGACTCTTTAAAGTAGAGACACTACATACTGATATACACCTGAACATCAGCAGGAGAGGACTCTTTAAAGTAGAGCCACTACATACTGATATACACCTGAACATCAGCAGCAGAGGACTCTTTAAAGTAGAGCCACTACATACTGATATACACGTGAACATCAGCAGGAGAGGACTCTTTAAAGTAGAGACACTACATACTGATATACACGTGAACATCAGCAGGAGAGGACTCTTTAAAGTAGAGACACTACATACTGATATACACGTGAACATCAGCAGGAGAGGACTCTTTAAAGTAGAGAGACTACATACTGATATACACCTGAACATCAGCAGGAGAGGACTCTTTAAAGTAGAGAGACTACATACTGATATACACCTGAACATCAACAGGAGAGGACTCTTTAAAGTAGAGACACTACATACTGATATACACCTGAACATTAGCAGGAGAGGACTCTTTAAAGTAGAGACACTACATACTGATATACACCTGAACATCAGCAGGAGAGGACTCTTTAAAGTAGAGACACTACATACTGATATACACCTGAACATCAGCAGGAGAGGACTCTTTAAAGTAGAGACACTACATACTGATATACACCTGGACATCAGCAGGAGAGGACTCTTTAAAGTAGAGACACTACATGCTATACACCTGAATATGAACAAAATAGTGCCCCTTTAACTGTACAATTTGTAGTAAAAGTTACGATTTTAAAAAGTCCTCTTGAAGAAGAAGCAGATTGAGAGAAGGCAAATTATAAAGACTGGGGAATTAAAAAATAAAGGCCAGCAAAATCTATTCAATTTGAATTTGAGCTCGGCTGGAGATCTGGGGTTAACAAGTTCAGCAGACGTGTGTGTGTGTGTGTGTGTGTGTGTGTGTGTGTGTGTGTGTGTGTGTGTGTGTGTGTGTGTGTGTGTGTGTGATTTTGACCTGTGTTTGAGTTCTGTCCATTGATACAGGATCACAGGGTCAAACATATCAGGGGGGTGTCTAGACATGTGGTGTGTGTGTGTGTGTGTGTGTGTGTGTGTGTTCTTCCCTCTTTGTGAGGACCATGGCGGTGAATATACGAGGAACTTCTTCAAAGAGACGTTTTTTAGGGTTTAAGCTGCGTTCAGTCCGATTTAATCCCTCGCAAAAAGCTGGTTCAACTTTTTACTGACGTCGTCCAGGAAGATGAGTTCATACACACACACACACACACACACACACACACACACACACACACACACACATTCCTGGCATACTGCAGTGAGGAACATTTCACACAATTTATTTAAAAAATATATAATCTCATAATTTCAACTTTTTTCCACATTTTTACTTCATTATAAAACTGCAAAAATAATTAGAACAAATCTTCCTTCTCAAATATTTTCTATTCAGTTAGTGAGACTTTGAATTAGAATTGTAGGCCGAGATTGTTAGCATTGGATCTGGAGCTATGCTAGTTTATTCCCCCTGTTTCCATTCTTTGTGCTAAGCTAAGCTAACAGTTTAACATTAAATAAAGAGACTTCAAATTAAATGCCTATAAGAAAGCAAATGTTGAACTTTTCCTTTAAGCTTTGAATCTGATTTTAAACGCTTTATCAAATCCACTCTCAAGCCTCGCTAATCTGTCTCTAAGCAACACTGTTTGCTCCTTGGCTGTTTTTGGAGCAAACAAAGATCCTCACAGGACTCACAAAAGGTTACCAGGTGGGGCGGAAACATGCCGAGCGACAGATTAACACAAAGAACATTTTAATACCAATCAGTAACCAGTTACCTCAAAGGAGAAAACTGCAAAGTCACTCAGAGTTTCAGTCCCCCAAATATTTCTCCTGCTGTTGTGTAACGAGATCTGACGACATGAGAAGGCTCTTCACACAAAATACACTTCTGCTCCTTTAGAGAAATGCACTTCCTGTTTTACTGGAATGAACAAATATAGTGCTGTTTGGAGAGGTGGGAGAAGTACTCAGGTCTGGTACTTTAGTAAAAGTAGAAGTACTCAGGTCTTGTACTTTAGTAAAAGTAGAAGTACTCAGGTCTGTACTTGAGTAAAAGTAGAAGTACTCAGGTCTGGTACTTGAGTAAAAGTAGAAGTACTCAGGTCTGGTACTTTAGTAAAAGTAGAAGTACTCAGGTCTTGTACTTGAGTAAAAGTAGAAGTACTCAGGTTGGTACTTGAGTAAAAGTAGAAGTACTCAGATATTGTACTTTAGTAAAAGTAGAAGTACTCAGATCTTGTACATGAGTAAAAGTAGAAGTACTCAGATCTGGTACTTCAGTAAAAGTAGAAGTACTCAGATATTGTACTTTAGTAAAAGTAGAAGTACTCAGATCTTGTACATGAGTAAAAGTAAAAGTACTCAGATATTGTACTCGAGTAAAAGTAGAAGTACTCAGGTCTTGTACTTGAGTAAAAGTAGAAGTACTCAGGTCTTGTACTTGAGTAAAAGTAGAAGTACTCAGTCTTGTACTTTAGTAAAAGTAGAAGTACTCAGATCTGTACTCAGTAAAAGTAGAAGTACTCAGATTTGTACTTTAGTAAAAGTAGAAGTACTCAGATAGTACTTAGTAAAAGTAGAAGTACTCAGGTCTTGTACTTTAGTAAAAGTAGAAGTACTCAGATCTTGTACTTGAGTAAAAGTAGAAGTACTCAGATATTGTACTTGAGTAAAAGTAGAATTACTCAGATCTTGTACTTGAGTAAAAGTAGAAGTACTCAGATCTTGTACTTGAGTAAAAGTAGAAGTACTCAGATCTTGTACTTGAGTAAAAGTAGAAGTACTCAGATCTTGTACTTGAGTAAAAGTAGAAGTACTCAGATCTTGTACTTGAGTAAAAGTAGAAGTACTCAGATCTTGTACTTGAGTAAAAGTAGAAGTACCAGAGTGTAGGAATACTCTGTTACAGTAAAAGTCCTGCATTCAAAATGTTCCTCAAGTAAAAGTAGAAAAGTATTCTCATCAAAATATAGTGAAAGTAGCGACAGTAAAAGTAGTCATTGTGCAGATTGGTCCATTTCAGAATAATATATGATATGTTTTATAATGATTGATCATGAAAGTGTTCTCAAAGCTGGTAAAGGTGCAGCTAGTTTGAATGACTTTGTATACTGCAGGGTAGCTTGTGGATTTACTCCAGGTGGAACTAAAGTCTGATTTAACACTTGATTATATTTCACATCATTCATCCACATCTGTGAAGTAACTAAAGGTATTAAATACATGTAGTGGAGTAAAAGTACACCTACACTTTACCTCTGAACTGTAGAGGAGTAGAAGTACAAAGTGCAAAAACTGCAAACACATTCAGAGACAGTCAGATGGACAACATGATTGAAAAATGAACATTAAATAAATATCTGCATATGTCACGACTTAGAGATCACAGTAAGGAATAAACAATTTAAGTACTGCTGAAATCAAAGTTGAAACATTTTTGAATCCAGATTTTGGCTCAAAGAAAATGTAGTTTGTTGAGCAGGTTGTACCAGAAATAAGTTCAGTATGGAAGAAAACCAGTAAAACATGCTCTTAATGACTATCAGGAAATGCCACAAACAGACTGTAAAAGAAAGGTTGAAAGACTTTAGACTCAGAAATGTTAATGACAGAGCAGAAGATCATTTGGAGGGAAATGTGGGTCGAAGGCAAGATGACAGAAAAGATAATGTCATGTCAAGGATCAGGGAAAACGACAAACTCAAAAATGCTTAAAGTGGTGCGTTCAGGTGCATCACTGTGAAAAGTCTCAGTGGTTATAGTTGACCTGTGAGTTTACAGGTCGTTGGATTTAACACATGACGGGAAAATGGCAGATTAAAGATACGCGGGGAACAAATGTTGAGCTGTTTTCTAGGTTTTAGTGCATGTGAATGGTCTGCAAAGGTTAAAATCCCTTATTTGTAAGTGAAGCATGCATTATTGCTTAGTCATTGTGTGACTGTGATGAAACCCTCATTCATAAACACACTTACATAACTTCCTCTTAATCTGTCTCTCACATAATCAAAGAATCAGCAGACAACAAAAACTTTAAACTTTATCTGACATCGTTGGGGAGATATTTGGGTGTTGGCTTACAAACACATAATGACATGTGACACCACAGGAAGACTTCGAACTAAGATTAAAGTGCATTAACAGCTTGATATTCAACAGTTTATTTATTATAGGTGATATTTAAAGAGGCCCTGTTACGCTTCGGGGTGTTTTTCTGTTTCCTGTAGTGTGTTCTTTAGGTTTTAGTGCATGTAAATGGTCTGCAAGGGTAAAAATCCATGTTTTACACACACACACACACACACACCACACACACACACACACACACACACACACACACCACACCACACACACACACACACACACACACACTCCACACACACACACCCTGACTCCAGCTCTGAATGCCACACACTTTAGACACGAGCTTAACACCGTCTCCTCTGCAGTACGGGGTAAAGCATATCTGCCAACAGCTCTTTTAAAAAGCTAATTTGTGGATTACAGGTTTCTTAAAGAGGGTGTTGTAACTTAATTCAAACGTCTCTTTCATGTAAAACCCTCATATCGTTAGCAGTCTTAACATGTGTTGTGTCATGTTTTTTATAACTTGGTTTGCAAGTCTGAAACTAACTCGCTGACCTTTAAAGGACTCACAGTTTGCAGCTCAAGAGGTTTTTAAAGCCTACACGTACACAGAGTAAATGCAGCTTTTTAACATGTGTTTTGATCTTTAGTCCGCACCCCAACAGTCTTTCAAGTCATTAGAAACTAAGCTCTGGATTATTAGAAACCCAGCATGTCAGACTGTGCAACATTAAGGCGATAATAATGAGGCCACATGGCGTTCAATGGTGCCAGAAATACATGTATGAACAGCCGATATGTAGGCCAAATAGCCCCCTCATTCATTTAAAGATATGTGTACTTCACTCGTTTTATTTACAGGAATGGATACAAATAAGGTATAACAGAATGATGCGATGACAACAGTATGAAGCACAAAAACAGGAAGTAAATACATTGAACAGAGAAATAATAGATGAAGAAGATTAACTTGTATTTATTTACATTCGAACACACACACAGTACAAGGTGAACACATGAACATGCAGTATGTGTTATACAAGACACAGTACAAATACACACAAGTGAACACATGCATTTTGGAGAGGTCCAGAGCAGTTGGGGGTGTGGTGCCTTGCTCTAGGGCACCTCAGCAGGATGTCCTGGTTTCCCATTGGACGATGTTGATATTGAGGCTTTACTTATTAAGCACCATGTTGTGCAATGTCGGTAAATGAAGATGCTAAGATACTTCGCCCAGGAGGGAACTGGAACCTCTCCAGCTACCAGTCTGTTTTATTTGGTACAATTGGGACTTGAACCGGCAACCCTTCAGTCCCAAGGCCAAGTCCCTACAGACTGAGCCACTAATAGCATTAATAACGATGTTTAATATCAAAAGACATAAAGCCTTCTTACAGGAGTTTTTGCATTTTTACACATAAATGTGGAGTCCATTTTTTGCAAGAACAGAGGCGACATAATGCATATTATTATTATTATTACTATTATTATTCAATTTAGTTTTTGCATTTTCATCTTTACCAAGATTTCTTTTAAACGTAGTGTGGACAATTGTTTTACAAAAATGCGTGACGGCGTAGACTAGGCTGTTTGATAAACCCTTGGCTTTTATTTAAAACCCTGGCAGCTTTCATATCCTGTTTCCCATTGGACGATGTTGATATTAAGGCTTTCTTATGAAGCAGCATGTTGTGCAAAGACGGAAATATATACGTTCAGATGCTTTAAAACCCTTTGTGTCTGTTTGAATAAAAGAAACGTGAAAAGAGGATTGAGTTTAAAGTGCTTGTGTGACACGGTTTTCCCCCACCATCATCCAAACCATTAATTTCAGTAAATAATGTCCCCTTGAAACCGTTACTGAAGTGATTTTTGAAAATGTGTACTTTGATAACCGTTAATCTGCCCTTCAATGTGACCATATTCTGGATCTTCTCTGGGTCTGCTCTGGGATTCTTAAACTCCCGCGAAAAGGTGTGCCGCGTCACAGAGGGAAGACGAACGCTTCCGGAGTCCAGTATCTGTATGCAAACAAACGATGGCGCACACAGCAGCAAGCTCCGACAGCGATTGTAGTTTAATTTTGAATGTGTCTGAGAGCTCATATGAGGATGAAGCATCTGATAGTGATAGCCTCGTAGACGATATTGACTATATGCCCTACAGATTCGAACCATATGCCTCTGAATCGGATGAAATTAACTCCGAGTCGGACAGTGGAGACGACAACCCCCCCGACGATCGCGAGATACCTCTCGATCTACAACGCTTGAACAATGTGGAATGGTTTGTAAACTATTTTATTTATTTTCATTGTCTACTTCCTTCTGATTTCATGAGCTGAAGGTACGTTTCATACTAAAGCAGATACTGTTTCACACACAGAAGCTTTGCTGATTTGTATGTGAGAATGATGTCAGTAAAACTTTACCTGTGTTCCCGATTTTTCTCAATGATCTCTCCCTGTCGGCGCTCTGGGTTGAGTAGTTGATGGAGGATAGATCCATGGTCAGATTTCACGCACTGTCTGTAGTTTGTATTTCTCTCCATAGCTATTGCATGAGCTGTGCTGCATTCGTGTTTACTGAGAGCATAGTCCATGTGTTTCCTGTGCCTGAAACCATGGCGACTCAATGTATCATTTGCGCCGGCCCCTCCTCTCTCACTAAAATCCCAGTTTCAGCCATCAACAAAGGCCTTTCCTCGAAATTCTCGGCCAGAAAGTGGGCGCTGCATATGTAGGTCGATGTGGGGTTCATCACAGACCAGCCAGCCCTTGTGTTCTGCACGTTTTTTCTCCCATGTGCGCTGACGCTTGACATCCGTTGGAAAGCTATGTATGCTGATGTTAAGTTCCTCATTTGCTGTATTGGAACAGCCAGACACAACGCATCGTCGAACCATCTCTACGCGTGACAAATCCCTTCTGTCCCTGTCTGGCTCAATGGGAGCAGAATAAATATGGCCCTTTGTGACGCACTTCCGCCTTCGTCCCGAAAAAGGAAACCGAGTGAAGGACTTTTCCCGCGATATTCGAAATTATTGATATTTATCAATACGGTATCGCAAATTAATTTTTAAACTGATGGTTCGAGATGACTAGTAGCCCAACATTGCATTGCACAACAATAGGTGGGATGGTGTCACAAGCACTTTAAGCTCGGGTCGGCAACTTCGTTCACTTTATTCAACCTGTTTGAACGGATCATGATGGTGGTGATTCAGAGGATAAAAGACATCACACACACACACACACACACACACACACACACACACACACACACACACACACACACACACACACACACACACACACACACACACACACACACACACACACACACACACACACACACACACACACACACACACACACACACACACACACACAAAACTTGTGTTAGGCACCACAAAGGTCAATGTACCTTTTCAAACCTGCAATCTAGAAACGCTCGCAAAATGATTTAGCAACAAATATTAAATATCATTGATATAACTAAGTAGACTATGTTTATGGTCATTTAGATGTACGTTGGTTGACACTGACCTACTCTATAACCCTAAACTACATTTTTATAGTGACATCTTGTCGACCACTGAGAACAAATGCTGTCGAGTTGTTCACTTTTTTATGCAGATGACACACTTGTTTCTAAATCAAAAATGCAGTTGTTCAAGTCTCTATCCAATCTGATTATCGTGCTGTTGCCGGTTGAAAGTATATATTTTTGAACTACGTTTTATTTATTGCATGTACTTTGTATAAAAAACAAACACCAACACCATGCCCTGATGAATGCCTCAAATCCCAAAAACCCTGTGCATAAAAACAACCTGCTGCTCTCCAGGTTCCTTTCTAGTAATAATTAACGTATATTTGTCTGCCTTGCAAATTCTTTTGGAGTTCTGCTGAGCAAGGCATTAAAACACTGATAATCCCAGTGTTTACCATAATACTGTTTCAGTCCAAACAGCAGGAGTTATGTCACCTCCAAGACAAACATTCATAATCCTATTTATGTAATATTTTAATCCACAACAAAGTCAGAGTCCATATAGAAAAGAAGTGAGGGAGATTAAAAAAATATTTAGTTGGAAACCATAAGAACTAAAGACATCGACTACTTCATTATAATGACTTTGCATAACTTAAAGGTATAATATGTAAGATTCCTGCATCAAAATGACTAGATCTATTTCATACATTCTGATGAGTTTGGTACCTACATTCTCCCAAATGCTGGACATATTTGGGAGAATGTACCTTGTGTGATGAGCAGCCACAGAGCCACAAGAAGCGTTTAAGAGTTATAAATGCATGGGTTCTGTCGCAGCTTCATTACTCTTTTCATATTTGGTCGGGCGTCAGTGAAAGATTTGAGTAGAAGAAAAGTGGCACAATTTGCATAGAAGTGCTTTTACTGAATTTTGTAATAGACAACAGCGATACTTTTCCCAAAGATAAGACAAGATCAAATCAGATGTACTTTATTAATCCCAATAGAGCGGCGCAGGGAGGACTTATTTACCCGGAAGGAAGCTGCTGGTTCCCTCGACAAAAAAGCAACGGGATTTCTCCGTAGGATTTTTGAAAATAGCTGGAAATAAGGTCTGTGGAAAACGAACCTGTTTGATAAATGCACATTTTGTTCAGCCGGATAATCTCCACATGTCTACCCTACTTTTATACATTTTTAATCATAAATCTAATGGCCAGAAGCAAATGCTAACGTTATGCTATAAAGGAACTACAGCCGAGTCGAGCAGCACGACTTCAACGTCACGCCAACTTAAGATCCATATTCAAACATACAGATTCTAAATGGAACGAGTTGAAGCGTTTGTTGGAACACTTTGCAGGAGGCAGGTACTTGCTTTCAAGCAGAACAGGGCAAACAAACTCAGAGGAGTGTTTACGTGTTCGGTGTAATGACGTACAACGTCCTCCACAACTTCTGTAGTCCTATTCAGCCACTTGGTAACAACCATCGTTTTTCAGACACGTCAACTCTTCAGAAATCACCAGTGGGGTCACTGCTGATGGATTTAATGTCCTAGAACAAAACGTGATCCGTCTCTTTGTGTCAACCACAGACCTTAGTTCCAGATATTTTCCAAAATCCTATGAGAGATCCCATTGGCTCTGAGACGAGGGAACAGGTGGTGGTGAAATGCTGACTCACTTCCGGGGTTTAGGACTCGTCACTGCACCACTCTATAGGATGATCATTTTAGTTTTCTCTTCCGTATTTGATTGATAATTTCATGAGATGAGCTGATTGTGTTAATGTGTGTTTGACGTTTTGTGTGTTGGCCCACTAATGCTGATGGAGACCCTCATAAAATATGTGTAAAATATCTTTACTCATCTTAATGTGTGAAGTTGAATTCCCCCTTTCAGTGTGTGACGTCCACTCTCAGTTTTCTTCAAATGTCCCACCCTGTTCCTAGAAAAAGTAAAAAGGAATGTTTTGTGTACTTTTAACTCTTCACAGGCCTTTTGTCCGGCGCTGATCTTTCATCCTCTGCCTGTGATCTCTGCTGAGCAAAGCAGATCCCACAGACAAAGGGAAGCTTTAGTAGAGTACACACTTCCTTTACTTGAGTAGAAGTACAGATACTCGTGTTTAAAATACTCTGGTAAAAGTAGAAGTACTGACTAAACTTCTTTACTCAAGTCAAAGTAAAGAAGTATGGGCTTTGAAATGTACTTCAGTAAAAAGTACCCATAACTAGCAGCTGTTTTAAAGAGTACCTGACCTCCCTTTATATTAATAGAACAATAATGTCATTGTTAGTTAATGAATGTTTCCATGCTGAACAACGGCAACATGACAACGTTTTCATTGGTCCCTCTTCTTTAGAGAAGACCAAGAAATGATGGATACACGGATCGTGTTCAAATCAATAGGCACGCAATGACTCTAAATAATAATGATCACGCCACCAAACACACATTCAGACTAAAGGAACCAGCCTGTTTGGAACATGGAAGAAGTAGAAAGTTCAGGTCTTTGGGTTCAACATGTAAGAAGTAGAAAGTACAGGTATTTGGGTTCAACATGTAAGAAGTAGAAAGTACAGGTATTTGTGTTCAACATGTAAGAAGTAGAAAGTACAGGTATTTGGGTTCAACATGTAAGAAGTAGAAAGTACAGGTATTTGTGTTCAACATGTAAGAAGTAGAAGTACAGGTATTTGTGTTCAACATGTAGTGTGCGAAAAAGCACACGTCCCACCGTCCGGGACGTGTTATTTACAATATCGGACAAGTAGATCTTTTAATTGACTTGTCCGGAGGACAAGTGACGTTTTTTTCGCCGTCATTTATTGACAAATTATTGATAAATTCAGTTTACAAAAGGCAGAACTCATTCGCAAATTGTACGTGTCCGCCATTGTTCGTTTAGAAATGTTAGTTTCGGTTCTGCTTGTTGATTCCTAAGGAAATGCATCTCGCCGCTTTCTGTACAGTTAGAAGGGGGCGGGGCGGGGCGGGGCGGGGCGGGGCGGGAAGTGTAGCACAGTGGCAGGGTTGGGAAGCAAAACTCGGTTCCGAGTAGGAACAAATCAAAATTGTCCGGTCCCGGGATTATAAGAGTTGTGAGGACAGGGGGCGGAGGCCGAGCCCCGCAGCTCTCTCTCCATGCTCCGTATCGTCTTTCTCGTCTTTTTCTTTCTCGTCTTTCTCGTCTTTTTCTTTCTCGTCTTTCTCGTCTTTCTCGTCTTTTTCTTTTCTTTCTCTCTCTCTCTCTCTCTCTCTCTCTCTCTCTCTCTCTCTCTCTCTCTCTCTCTCTCTCTCTCTCGTCTTTTTCTTGGAGTTGTAGAAAAGCGCTGGGCCTATAGGCTATAAATATAATGTGTTATTATTATTATTATTATTATTATTATTAGGCCTATCTGTTGGACATGTGTGGTTGGACTCTGTCTCACAGGCAGGTTGCAGTGTAACATCAGAGGAGACTGGGCCATTGTACATTCTCAAACTGCACCACTTAGAACTAACCAAACAATGCAGAGATTATTTTTATATAATTTCATTCAATAACCATAAGAAATGAAACAGTATGAAGTGATTTGTAAATAGGAATACAGATTTGACTTAATGTTTTCATAAATATATTTTTCTCCCAGTTTGTCATTATTTTTACCCTCTCAAAGAACTGGAATCGAGAACCGAAAATAACCGGAATCGAAAAGCAGAACCGGAATCGTTAAAATCCAAACGATACCCTGCCCTATGTGTGATGCAGTAAAATCTTACCGCTCACTTACGTTTGCGATGTCATAAAAACCGTGGGAAAATGTTAAATACGATAGCGAAGAAGAAGATTCCAGTGGCCCCAATTTTTGTCCATTCTGGACAAGTGAAAAATGTATTCGGACAAGTAAATTGCCAAACTCACTTGTCCATGGACAAGTACTCTCTAAAAACTTTTTCTCACACTGGTAAGAAGTAGAAAGTACAGGTATTTGGGTTCAACATGTAAGAAGTAGAAAGTACAGGTATTTGGGTTCAACATGTAAGAAGTAGAAAGTACAGGTATTTGGGTTCAACATGTAAGAAGTAGAAAGTACAGGTATTTGGGTTCAAAATGTAAGAAGTAAAAGTAAAAAGTCGTCAGAGAAATAAGTAGTGGAGTAAAGTACTGATACCAGAAACATGTACTTAAGTACAGTAACAAAGTATTTGTACTCCACTACTTCCCGGCTGACTCACAGCGTTGGGTTTCCAAACGGCTTCTTTAAACTCTGCGTTCACCACAAGCTGTTGAAGCGCTTCACCTCTGAAACCTGACACCTTTCTTTTAGGACTGACACCAATGAGATAATTGTTTCCATTAAACATGTCAAGGTTCTTCAGAAAGTCACCATTTCCAATGAATCCACCACAAAGGTTTAAAGGCTGCAGCTTTGTTTAACATAGGGCCTGGAGATATGGAGAAAATCGAATATTACAGGGTTTTTTATGATATATCCCAATATCGATATATTGTGTCACCGTGATGACCGTTTTTCTGTAGGTCAACCCAGGTGTTAGCATCGCAAAGCATGTGATTTTGGATTATTTCAGAAAATAATCTCCATCTATAACAATATTAGAAGGTTGACTATTTTATAACATAGTTACACAATGAGATTTGCAATAAATAATCATCCATAATGTGGATTTGTTCATTAAATGGTTAAACTACAATACCTTTATGTGATGCATCCTTTGAAGCCAGGAAAGAGCTTTATGCGATATTACAATATCCAAAATGTACGACTATGTAGTCTCATATCACGATATCCAATAATATTGATGTATTGCCCACTCCTAATTTCCAACTACATGTTTACCCTTTGTTTAAATACAACCTGAAACCTGTTTGTGACGTTATGAAATGAAGGTCAACTCATTCAACCTTGAAGAACATATTCAAACATGACTTCATCACCAAAGAATGTTGTAAGGTACATAACGCTGCACAGGTTCTGTGTGTGAACATAAAGACTGTTTACTGTCAACGTAAGTCGTTTTTTTTGGATGCCACACATTGTTGTGGAACGCCTATAAATCACTTCTGACAGCTGAACTCGCAATTATAGGGTTTACACTGTACATTTTTAGAAATGCAGCCTTAAGGTTTCCCAACTTGACTACACACACCTTTAAACGCAACGTCCGTCTGTATCGTGCGACCTGATACTAATGACATCTGATCTAGTCATCATTATCCATTCAAAACACGCATGTTTGCATATAGCACTGATCAGAATCACACATTACAAAGAGCTCCACAAGGGCGAAATACCAGAACATTTAAATATGTTTTCCACACAAACATAATACACCAACACATGCATACAAATACTGAACAAGGTTATAAAAAGGTTGATTATAAGAATATTAAGACTACGATGGCCAATGGTGCGTTCACTGGCTCCTTGGACGAGTTAGGAACTATTTCTTTGAACTTGTGATCTTTGACCTGTAAAGTGGAAACAAAATGGACGCTAAAAAGAAGATGTGTCTTTTATGGCTCAGAACATTCAAACAACCTGTTGATATCTGCTTTAGAGTTCAACCCTGAGTCGTTCATTTTCCCAGTAAGGACACATTTTGGGATTATTCCAACAATGCAACCGAAATCTCACAATGTTAATGAAAGTGAAAACCTTATTTGTGTAGCCCCCATTATTCAGATCTTCTCCAAAATGTTAGGTGTACTTCCTCGGCTCATGCTACACCCGTCCACCAAGTTACATGAAAACCAGACTATTAGTTTTCCTGTAATCCTGATGAAAGACGTACTGAACAAAGAAAATAACATCTTGGTTTGAGAATGCAAAGATTTCTTCGGTTCAAATACTTTTTTTTTTGGTCTGCAGGATGACTGATTAGGATATTGAGAAATTGTGAATCAATGATCAGCTGTTTCTACATTAAAAAGTCAGTAAAAAGCCACCAGCTCAGATGAATTACACCTTTAACATGATGGTCGCTTCTGCGGCGCGATTACATGTAAGTGTCAGAATATGTCTCTACACCTGATATAAGACATAATAACTTCAGAAGTAACACTGCAGTGAGATATCCGGTCTTGTTTTTAGACAATGCATCCTCTTGTTCAGTCAAAACATCTTATTTTGAGTTGTATCTCAGATTTCAAATCACCAACTAACATCAGGAAACAGAACACTTTGGAGCATTTGCAGCTTATATTCTAACACATTTCCTGAATCAGGTCAAATATAGTTCAAAATGAGTTCTAATTACAAGATGTGATTTATCTAAATATCCCTTCTTATTTCAAGGAATCTTACCAAGCAAATCCTCACTTGTTCTATTGGCAGATTTCTGTGCTTATTTCAAGTGAAAAGAGCTTGTTTTCATTCTTGTTTAACTTGTTTTTGGAGCAGCATTTTTCCAGTGAACATATATTAATCATAATGAATCAATCAGTTGTCGATGACCTTTGGTCGGCTGTTGCTTGGGACTTCTCCAACACAGAGGGACAGAAATAAGATGAAACTATATGTGAGAGACAGCTGTTTTACACCAAAGATCAGAGATAATTATCCTTAAACAAGTTGATGGTGGTTGTGTGACTGCAACACGCCATTAGCACTCGATTACATGTCTTCTGTCATACACTGGAACAAATGCTGCTCCAAAAACAAGTATATAATAAAAACAAGGTGTTTTCACTTTTAATAAGTGAAAAAACTGCCAATAGAACAAATAATATTACAATAAAGTATGGCTTGGTAAGATTTCTTGAAGTAAAGAAGGGATAATTAGATAAATGAGATATTTTATTTAGCTGGGAAAACTTATTTTGAACTATATTTCAGGTTCAGGTTCTTTATTTGTACCCGTAGGTAGAAAAAGACAAGGGATCCATCCTGACACACTCTAAAAACAAACACAGACACATCTCTAATAAAAGGACTAGTAAAAAGTACAAGTACACCCTGCTCCGTCAAATCTCAAAATATTTCAAAAACATTTAAGAAGAAAAACACTAGTACAAACATGGACATTCAAAACTCATAATTAAATAAATAAATGAATAGGCATCTGTGTGACGCTCCTATGATGTGTTAATTTGTGCAATAGCTGCTGGGATAAAACTGTTTTTATGCCGCTTCGTTCTACTCTTTGGGACGACTAACCCCCGGCCCGAAGGAAGAAGCTCTGAGTGCAGAGGGTGGGAGTCATCGTCTAATATGGAGCTGGGTAACCGCTGTCACTGCCTGAGGTACAGGCTCTCCAGGTTTAGCTGTGGCTCACCAATCAGTCTGCTGGACCACTTTACGATCTGACTCAGAGAGTTTCTGCTCTTTAAAGTCAGGTTACCAAACCATGACAAGGGAAAAAGACAGAATTGACTCGATAAAAGCACGATAAAACATGATCATCATGGTTTTGTCAATGTTAAAATAGGACAGTTTCCTAAGACAGTACAAACGCTGGTGCCCCTTTTGCACGCAGCTTCACAGTTTGGATCAGAGCTACATTTTGAGTCAATAATTGTCCCGAGATATTTGTATGATTGCACAAATTCTACTTTCTGATTTGCGATTGTTAAGACTTCGTGTATGTGGGGATGTCTTCTAAAATCAATGATCATGTCTTTGGTTTTGTTTATGTTCAGTTGTAGATAGGACTCCTCACACCACCTGACAAAGTCGTCATATTTGACCAGAATTAGGGAATTTATAACAAAAAAAGCCAGAAATGCTTAGACGTTTTTTGTTAGTTTGAGATTTTCCTAGAAAAAAATATGTTTTTAAGAGACTTTGACTTAAAAAGATGTCTTGT
>JAAKFY010000006.1:6262228-6299728 GCA_011823955.1 Dissostichus mawsoni | reverse complement strand
GGATAAAAGTGTCTAACAACTGACATGTAATAATAATAATAGAACAGATATATAGTGCAAGAGAATGTTTTGAGATGTGTAAGTAGATACAAATACAATAGAAATAGTGCAAGAAGAGTCTATATACACAAAGAAGTTTCTATATACACAATGTATACAAGGGATATTATATAAATTACAGTTGTAATATATTATAGCCTATAATATATTTGGAATTTATGGGTTTTAGGAGGATACTTTAAGGGTTTGAGTTGCATCAAATTACAGTTTTAATATATTATATAATAAACATATTGGTATTTATGGGTTTATAAGGATAGGTTAAGTGTTTGTGTTGCATCAAATTGCCGAGTCATTGTGACTAATAGACTGAAATAAAGCTTAGTAAAAAAAATAAAATCGAACACCACTGCAAAAAAAGGAAAAACGTCCATCTTGTGGACATTAGACGATCTATGTTTGTCTGACGACATCGCGTCGGTGGGCGGGGCGAAACCAAGAGCTCGTCGCTGATTGGTCGGCGGGCCGGACTCACGTAACGTTAATGTAGCGGTATATAATCTGTGAGTGTGCAGCTCTGGCCGGCAGCAGCACGGTTTGCGTCGCACATGTTTAATGGAAAAAAACCCAGTAAAGCGAGGGGAACAAAAGCTTCGTGAAATGAGAGAGTGAGCAGAAGAATAAACACAAAACTAGACCTCCTTTTGAAAGACCTTCTTCTGAGAGCTGGAGGAGGACACATCGTTATCTGTGAGTAACCTTCATCTTGAGCTGATATTAAGCTGCAGGAAGTGTGTTACTAAAGGGTCGCTGGTGTGTTATTAGCTTTGTTTATATGGAAAATGTGTGTTAATGGTGAGGGTTTCCTGTGTCCTCAGCTCACTCTGACACGATGTGAGTCATTCCGTTCAGAGCAGGGTGGGCGAGAGGTCTCTGCACACTCAGGCTGTTACATATCTATCAACTTCACTCATAATGCCCCTCTGTCGGTTAGTCGACTAAATGGTTCATTGCTCTCGGCCCACTTGGATTTATTTGGTTATAAATCCGTTTTTCTTACGGTTTTTTTTCATGCAAAATAACTGATTTTAAAAAAAATCACGATTTAAAGTGGTGCTCTTTGCATTATTCAGATTCAGACTAGTTTAATATCCATTACATTTACATATAATTATTATTATTTGTCATGTCTTGTATTAATTCAAAATCAAATGAGTGTTATTTGACTTGGATCATAAGTCTGGTTTTTGACGCTTTTTTTCATGCAAAATGACTGATTTAAAACAAAATCATGATTTTAAAGTGGTGCCTTTTTGCATGATTCAGAATAGTTTATTATCCACTGAGTCATACAATTATTATTTGTTATGTCTTCTATTTATTCAACATCAAATAAGTGCTATTTCACTTGGATTTATTTTCTTCTTAGTCCGTTTTTTTAATGAATTTTCAAGAAATTAAGATTTAAAGTGGTGCTTTTTGCATATATTCGGATTCAGAATGGTTTATTATCCATACATTTACATAAAATTATCATTTGTCATGTCTTGTGTTTATTCCAAATCAAATAAGTGCTATTTGACTTGGATTTATCTGGTTATTAGTCCGTTTTTTTTAAGAAATTATGATTTAAAGTGGTGCTTATTGCATTATTCTTTGTCATTTCTTGTAATTATTCGAGTTAATAGACTTAGAGTTTCTACAAAGTAAAATGTCATATAAAAAGAGAAGTTACAAATCCTCATGAAAGCTTTTTATTACAATGTATGTACAATTTAAAGAATTCATTGACTTCAAAATACGATTTAAAGTGGGGCTTTTCTGCATGATTCCTTGTCGTGTGTGTGTGTGTGTGTGTGTGTGTGTGTGTGTGTGTGTGTGTGTGTGTGTGTGTGGTGTGTGTGTGTGTGTGTGTGTGTGTGTGTGTGTGTGTGTGTGTGTGTGTGTGTGTGTGTGGTGTGTGGTGTGTGTGTGTGTGTGTGTGTGTGTGTGTGTGTGTGTGTGTGTGTGTGTGGTGTGTGTGTGTGTGTGTTGTGTGTGTGTGGTGGTGTGTGTGTGTGTGTGTGTGTGTGTGGTGTGTGTGTGTGTGTGTGTGTGTGTGTTGTGTGTGTGTGTGTGTGTGTGTGTGTGTGGTGTGTGTGTGTGTGTTGTGTGTGTGTGTGTGTGTGTGTGATTTACCTGTCTTATATATGTGTGTGTGTCTTGTCTTATATATGTATGTGTGTGTTACCTGTTGTGTGTGTTACCTGTCTTATATATATGTGTGTGTGTGTGTGTGTACCTGTCTTATATATATATATATATATGTGTTTTACCTGTCCTTTTCCCGTGTATGTAACATGTCCTGTGCTAATGAATGCTACCTGTCTTATGTGTAAAGCACAAAATGAGCCTAACATGTCAGTAATAACTCATAGACCCTAATAACCAGTAGGTGGGCAGTCTCTACTCTGTCAGTCGGTCTGTATCACCGCGCAGCAGTTTATTATCTTCATAGCTGCACTTGTGCGGGCGTTTTCTCGTCAGTGCGGAGATAATTAAAGTGTCACTCGAGGAGCCGATGGCAGACGGGAGACTCGCCTCAGGCTGACTTCAGAGACATATGCAGCTTTTCTGAAGTGATAGAGACTGAAGCTCTGGGAGTGTCGCCTTAAAAATAACATATGACTCGGATAAAGAGGCGTCTGTGTATTAAAATAACAGCAGCTGGATCAGAGCTGGCCATATTTGCAGCAGAGGAACATGAGTCCTGTTGGAGACACATTGAAACCGAAGGATCTTCTTGTTATTTACTGGATAAAAACAAGTTAGTGGTCATTGTTAGGACCTTTCAAAAGTGCACCAAAGTAAGGGAGGCTCACTTTCTTTATTTGCCATTTTTCTAAACGCCTTGTTTGTGCCATCCAACAAAAAACATACAAAAATACATGTTTACTGATCATTGTATAGGTTATTCTTCCATGTCAAAATGTCAGAAAACGCTATTTCCCCCGCCTCCCGGAAATGGAGATAATGATATGATATTTGATATTCAAAATAAAGTCAATATCCGTGAGATTTGGGGAACCAAAGAAATGCATTTTAAAATTAATCTGGATTTTAAGAAACTGGAATGGATATTTTTCACTTTTTGCTGACGTCTTATAGCCCAAGTAATAAAATGAGAAAAAAAATAGCAAGATTATTTAAAATGTTAATCTTAAATTGCAGCCCTACAAAACAGTATCATTTTACCTATGCTCCTATTGGTTAGCTGGCCGGCTCTGTTGTGATTGGTCAACCGCTTAAAGATGTCCCGCCCCTTAGCCTATCACGTAAAAAACAGTATTTTTTCTCGCCTTAGTTTAATATATTTGAGTAAAAACAAAGATAGATAGATTTTTTTATTTGCAAGGTCTTTGGTAAACTGAAAAATAACCAATTTAATTGAATGTTTTTTTTAAGGTAGAACATTTGACATGTTTTTGTTGTCTGCTGATTCTTTGATGATGTGAGACAGATTAAAAACCTGTCCTGCAGCATGGTTAGAGGAAGTGAGTGTAAATGAGGTTACACCACAGAGTCAGGCAGAAATATGTTATAAAACATGCTTCACTTACGAGTCAATGTTGCCTTTAATAAGTGCTGTGATGCACCTGCGGAGAGATAAAGTTCAACCTGTGGGAAAATCGTGCTTCTACTGCTGAGATTTGGCTATCTTCACAACTGGTTTGAAAAAAGAACTGGGTGTTGGCTTACAAACAATTAATGACACCTGGACATCAGCAGGAGAGGACTCTTTAAAGTGGAGACACTACATACTGATATACACCTGAACATCAGCAGGAGAGGACTCTTTAAAGTAGAGACACTACATACTGATATACACCTGAACATCAGCAGGAGAGGACTCTTTAAAGTGGAGACACTACATACTGATATACACCTGAACATCAGCAGGAGAGGACTCTTTAAAGTGGAGACACTACATACTGATATACACCTGAACATCAGCAGGAGAGGACTCTTTAAAGTAGAGACACTACATACTGATATACACCTGAACATCAGCAGGAGAGGACTCTTTAAAGTAGAGACACTACATACTGATATACACCTGAACATCAGCAGGAGAGGACTCTTTAAAGTAGAGACACTACATACTGATATACACCTGGACATCAGCAGGAGAGGACTCTTTAAAGTAGAGACACTACATACTGATATACACCTGAACATCAGCAGGAAGAACTCTTTAAAGTAGAGACACTACATACTGATATACACCTGAACATCAGCAGGAGAGGACTCTTTAAAGTAGAGACACTACATACTGATATACACCTGAACATCAGCAGGAGAGGACTCTTTAAAGTAGAGACACTACATACTGATATACACCTGAACATCAGCAGGAGAGAACTCTTTAAAGTAGAGACACTACATACTGATATACGCCTGAACATCAGCAGGAGAGGACTCTTTAAAGTTGACTCATGTTCAAAGTTAACTTATGTGTATCGTAAATAAAACACAGACATCACGTGGTAACTGCAAAGTGGAATTATAGATCACACTTTTTCTTGGTTTTAATGAATAATAAACTGCTTATTTGCCTGATTTGATAGTTAATGGATAAACTTGGGAACAATGGGCTCCAGTGTGTGAGAGTTACTGTAACTCAGGGCGTTAGTCAACTCTTCTTGGCAAACAAACGTAACATTCTGGCAAAGAAAAATGAAGAAAAACCAATCACACTGACCCATCAGTTCTGTGTGTGTGTGTGTGTGTGTGTGTGTTGTGTGTGTGTGTGTGTGTGTGTGTGTGTGTGTGTGTGTGTGGTGTGTGTGTGTGTGTGTGTGTGTGTGTGTGTGTGTGTGTGTGTGTGTGTGTGTGTGTGTGTGTGTGTGTGTGTGTGTGTGTGTGTGTGTGTGTGTGTGTGTGTGTGTGTGTGTGTGTGTGTGTGGTGTGTGTGTGTGTGGGTGTGTGTGTTGTGTGTGTGTGTGTGTGTGTGTGTGTGTGTGTGTGTGTGTGTGTGTGTGTGTGTGTGTGTGTGTGTGTGTGTGTGTGTGTGTGTGTGTGTGTGTGTGGGTGTGTGTGTGTGTGTGTGTGTGTGTGTGTGTGGTGTGTGTGTGTGTGTGTGTGTGTGTGTGTGTGTGTGTGTGTGTGTGTGTGTGAGAACACAGGGCTTGCTGCCAACGCTGCACTGCTCTTATGTAACGTCTTTATCTCCAAACTTCTCTCCATATTTCTTAGTTTTGAACTCTCTCTCTCTCTCTCTGTGTGTGGTTTATTCTTCCCTCTTTTATCTTTCCTCCTCCTCCTCCTCTTCCTCTTTTTATTTCACACGTTTCCCTCTGACTTCATGCTTCTCTTTCTGCCTGGCTGTGTAAGCATGACTCTGCAGATTGTCGCACCGCGCCCAGTCTCTGCAAGAGTGGACACGAGTGAGATTAAAGTTGATATCATCATCTGTTTGTAAACTCGTTGAACTCTTCCATTTTTAACCCCTCGGGCCACAAAACTCTTGATTTTGCAAAAGCTGCAATGACTTTTATAATCGATTAACCATTTAACAGTTTACCACGCAGACATGAAAGAAAATTACGTTTTATTTTATATTTAGTGAATATCTTGAGGTTTTAGAATGACAAAGCAAGACATTTACCTCAGAACCCTTTCTCCCATTTTATAAGTAGAAAGCATAATCAATAAATCAATAATGAAAGTCATCTTTACAAATTCGGTTTTTAAAGCAGCTGGGACATGTCTCCATGCTTTAAAGAGTCCTCTCCTGCTGATGTTCAGGTGTATATCAGTATGTAGTGTCTCTACTTTAAAGAGTCCTCTCCTGCTGATGTTCAGGTGTATATCAGTATGTAGTGTCTCTACTTTAAAGAGTCCTCTCCTGCTGATGTTCAGGTGTATATCAGTATGTAGTGTCTCTACTTTAAAGAGTCCTCTCCTGCTGATGTTCAGGTGTATATCAGTATGTAGTGTCTCTACTTTAAAGAGTCCTCTCCTGCTGATGTTCAGGTGTATATCAGTATGTAGTGTCTCTACTTTAAAGAGTCCTCTCCTGCTGATGTTCAGGTGTATATCAGTATGTAGTGTCTCTACTTTAAAGAGTCCTCTCCTGCTGATGTTCAGGTGTATATCAGTATGTAGTGTCTCTACTTTAAAGAGTCCTCTCCTGCTGATGTTCAGGTGTATATCAGTATGTAGTGTCTCTACTTTAAAGAGTCCTCTCCTGCTGATGTTCAGGTGTATATCAGTATGTAGTGTCTCTACTTTAAAGAGTACTCTCCTGCTGATGTTCAGGTGTATATCAGTATGTAGTGTCTCTACTTTAAAGAGTCCTCTCCTGCTGATGTTCAGGTGTATATCAGTATGTAGTGTCTCTACTTTAAAGAGTGCTCTCCTGCTGATGTTCAGGTGTATATCAGTATGTAGTGTCTCTACTTTAAAGAGTCCTCTCCTGCTGATGTTCAGGTGTATATCAGTATGTAGTGTCTCTACTTTAAAGAGTCCTCTCCTGCTGATGTTCAGGTGTATATCAGTATGTAGTGTCTCTACTTTAAAGAGTCCTCTCCTGCTGATGTTCAGGTGTATATCAGTATGTAGTGTCTCTACTTTAAAGAGTACTCTCCTGCTGATGTTCAGGTGTATATCAGTATGTAGTGTCTCTACTTTAAAGAGTCCTCTCCTGCTGATGTTCAGGTGTATATCAGTATGTAGTGTCTCTACTTTAAAGAGTGCTCTCCTGCTGATGTTCAGGTGTATATCAGTATGTAGTGTCTCTACTTTAAAGAGTCCTCTCCTGCTGATGTTCAGGTGTATATCAGTATGTAGTGTCTCTACTTTAAAGAGTCCTCTCCTGCTGATGTTCAGGTGTATATCAGTATGTAGTGTCTCTACTGGGACATCAGTGTGAGAAAAAGTTTTTAGAGAGTACTTGTCCATGGACAAGTGATTTTGGCAATTTACTTGTCCGAATACATTTTTCACTTGTCCAGAATGGACAAAAATTGGGGCCACTGGAATTTCTTCTTCGCCATCGTATTTAACATTTTCCCACGGTTTTTATGACACCGCCAACGTAAGTGAGCGGTAAGATTTTACTGCATCACACATAGGGCAGGGTATCGTTTGGATTTTAACGATTCCGGTTCTGCTTTTCGATTCCGGTTATTTTCGGTTCTCGATTCCAGTTCTTTGAGAGGGTAAAAATAATGACAAACTGGGAGAAAAATATATTTATGAAAACATTAAGTCAAATCTGTATTCCTATTTACAAATCACTTCATACTGTTTCATTTCTTATGGTTATTGAATGAAATTATATAAAAATAATCTCTGCATTGTTTGGTTAGTTCTAAGTGGTGCAGTTTGAGAATGTACAATTGGCCCAGTCTCCTCTGATGTTACACTGCAACCTGCCTGTGAGACAGAGTCCAACCACACATGTCCAACAGATAGGCCTAATAATAATAATAATACATTTATTTATAGCCTATAGGCCTAGCGCTTTTCTACAACTCAAAGAAAAAGACAAGAGAGAGAGAGAGAGAGAGAGAGAAAAGAAAAAGACGAGAAAGACGAGAAAGAAAAAGACGAGAAAGACGAGAAAGACGAGAAAGACGATACGGAGCATGGAGAGAGAGCTGCGGGGCTCGGCCTCCGCCCCCTGTCCTCACAACTCTTATTAATCCTGGGACCGGACAATTTTTATTTGTTCCTACTCCGAACCGAGTTTTGCTTCCCAACCCTGCCACTGTGCTACACCTCCCGCCCCGCCCCCGTCTAACTGTACAGAAAGCGGCGAGATGCATTTCCTTAGGAATCGACAAGCAGAACCGAAACTAACATTTCTAAACGAACAATGGTGGACACGTACAATTTGTGAATGAGTTCTGCCTTTTGTAAACTGAATTCATCAATAATTTTTCAATAAATGAGGGCGAAAAACGTCACTTGTCCGCCGGACAAGTCAATTGAAAGATCTACTTGTCCGATATTGTAAATAACACGTCCCGGACGGTGGGACGTGTGCTTTTTCGCACACTGGACATGTCTCCATGCTTTAATGTTCAGAAAGCTCTTTATTTTTCTCATACTGTCTGTGCTGCAGCACCTCTTTTCACCCTCTGTCTGAAACCAGAGCCGTCTGCTCTCATTGGTTAGCTGGCCGGCTCTGTTGTGATTGGTCAACTAGCTTAGAGATGTCCCGCCCCTTAGCCTATCACGTATAATGTGTTTGGAGTGCTAGCCAATAGGAGCGTGAGTGTTACATAGTGACGTCACTATATTTAGGAAGTAAACAAAGGAGTTTCATTTTAAATAATACAAAAAATAGACCCTATTATTACGTTTGTTTCACCTCCAGAACTACGGTTCCTTTATATACAAAAAAATACAAATGTATTTTAGAAATATATAAAATATGGTCGTATGTGTTCAAATAAAATGTGGGATACTGAAACTCAGGTACTTATCGACCATCTTAGAAATCAATCAATCGAATAATCGTCAGCCCCAAGTCCTCAAAAATGTCTTTGTGATGTTTTTTTGCTTTTTATTCAGTGATAAACGCTGAATTTTAATCAAAAAGTAAAACGGTCTAGCTCTACATCTAACGTCAGATATAAGTTTCTCTGCTGCAACGGTTTTATTCAGCTCCAGGTGCTTTTTAGAGGCGTCTGTGTGCACGTGTGAATGAGATCTGCAGCGCTCGCTATCCGGTGATCAGCTGAATAAACGGCGCAGAATAATCCTGTGACGCCTCGAAGAAGTTATCAATGTTATTGTTTTACTAAAGAAACCCTCTAAATCCTCATCAGGAGCTCTTTATGTGGAGCAAGAGACTCAACGATTTCTAAATCCTTAATGTAGAATTATTTGAGTAGTTACTATTTTGCTAGCAGTTTCCAATCATATGTATCCCAAAGTTACCCGCATTTCGGGAAAATACGCTGAATTAAATGTTTCTTTTCAGCCCTACAGCTATGTTGTTATATTTGAACGACATATTTTATTGTTTACATTGTCCAGTTATGAATTGGACTTCATACGAACAGCTGCCAGCCATCGTATCTCGTTTAATACTTCCTTTATCTGTAGACCTATAGAAAAAGACATTGTATTTGTTGCTTCAATAACTTTAATTTCTACTTAAAGGGGACCTATCATGCAAAATGCACTTTGTGATGTCTTTTATACATACATATGTGTCCCCGGTGTTCCAGGGAACTCACAAAGTGTCAGAAAACACAACCCTCTCTCTTTTCCTCCATACCCAAATCTCTAAAAACGGGCTGCAACGGATTTGATACGGGTGGATTTTTTATTTGCACCTTTTTGACGTAATGTAGGTGCACTCCGCCTGATTGGTCAACTCTCCACCAATCAGGGGAATGAGAGGTTGGGCCATGTTGACTCTCCACTCGTAACACAGCAAGCATGATAACATGACCCTCGTGCCGAGGCCGTGTCACGCCCCCCTCTTCCGCATGGGGGCGTGGTCAGCTGAATCAGACCTTGCAAAGACAGAGCTGGAGTGAGGCAAAATGAGGCATGGCTAAATGCATGATCTGTTTCGTATTTTGAAAATTAAAACGTATTAATATACCTTATATATATATATACCTTATATATTATTTAAATATAGCATGATAGGTCCCCTTTAAGGTCTCACACACACTCTGTGAAGTGTTGAAGTGTGTGTTTACCCGAGGTCATGTTGCTATGTTAAAACTGAGGTCAGAAAGGGGAAGTGTGTGTACGCATGGCTACGTGTGTGTGTGTGTGTGTGTCAGAGGTCAGTGGAAATGTTCTGACCATAGGGACCTGACTGAGCAATGATTAACCTTCTCACCCTGACTATTAATGGATACCTGTTAAAGTAATAATGAAGTAAAGTACCTTGAAACTGCTTTAGTTCATGCACTTAGTAATCAGATAACTCACATTTGATTTTTGCGGCTTCTTGCAGTGAATTTATTTAGTCTGTTGAATGTTGTGCGTGTATTAAGGTAGTGAACAAAAACTCAATTGTAAATAAAATAATAATAATCAGAATAATTACAAATAAATAAATAAAATAATAATAATTTAAAATAATTATATAATAATAAGAATACATTTAATAATAATAAAATATGTTAAATAATAATAATAATAAAACAATTAAATAATAATACAAATTAAGAAATTTAATAATACTAAATAATAATAAATAAATATTGTATTATAATAAAAAATACATTTCATAATAATAATAATGTATTTTCTCTCCTAGGTCGAAATGGATTTTCAAGATAAAGAAATTATCCCTGGAGAGATTCTGCCTGTGGTGATCATCGGTAAGAAACCCCCCCCCCCACACACACACACACACACACACACACACACTTTCCATCATACAGATGGAGAGCCTTAGAGCGGACGCAGCTTCTCACTGACTGACTTTGCTTCGCTGCGTATGTGTAATTTGTAGCTCAATATGAAACGGCACAATTCCCCTTTTCCTACCTTCTCCAAAGCGCCTGAACGCAGCGCAAAGTCTCAGCTACATTCCCAGGTAACGTTGAAGAACACACCTTAAGTGGAGGAAAAGTGTTTAAAAATAAGAGACAACTAAATATATAGCTAAATATCAAATTGATCTGTCCAAAATGATACAAGCAGTTTAGTAGCATGGGATAGTTTCAGAAATACTAGAAAGTCATTGAATTAATCTGTTTAAAATAACATATGAGGCAGATGTCGATGTTGTTTAATGGACCTGCTCATAAACTGACTATTTCCCTTTTATAATTGATTTCTATAAATACTTTAATTTGACTAATTGTAATTATTTGCTAATAATAAAATAGATAAAAGCAGCGTTAACATGTCTTACAGTGACAGGTTTCTTACCTATTATTATAATGACATTTAATACAATAAAATTAATATTTAAAGTGTCTTAAATCCACAAATGTAATGCTTATTAGAAAAGAAAATTAATAATGATTACATCTAGAAAGCGGTTTGAAGTGTTAATTGTGACCGCAGCATCAGGTCTAAGACCACCAGACTCATTTCATCCCACAGGCCATAAGACTGTTCAACACCTGAACTCTTGAGAGAACATCCATTACATTCATCTGTTTGCAACTTACTAGTTATTTATCTAATATATCATATTCCAATTACTTTTATCTGTGTTATTGTGTTGCTCTGTTGGAAGAGCCTGTGCCCTCAGATCTTCGTTGACGTAACCACACTGTAGCTCTGCACACATGACAATAACAGCCTTGAACCTTGAAGCCTGCTGCTGTGTCTCTGAACTCAAAGAGGTTCAAAGTGTTAATTGGCTTCTCTCTCTCTCTCTCTCTCTCTCTCTCTCTCTCTCCTCTCTCTCTCTCTCTCTCTCTCTCTCTCTTCAGGTAACGGCCCCTCAGGGATCTGCCTCTCCTACCTGCTGTCGGGTCGGACCCCCTACCTGTCGCCGGAGGTATCGCACCCAAACCCCCTGCTGAGCAGCAAACTGGGGGAACAGCCACACCTGTCACTACTGGAGCAGGTAACACACACACACACACACACAGACTCACACACACACACACACACACACACACACACACACACACACACACACACACACACACACACACACACACATACACAAACAGGACAGCATCGGCTAAACTATTATTCTTAAAATTGGTAAACCTACCTTATTGTGGTCATAAGTGTGTTCAGTTCCTCTCTGTGTGTGTGTGTGTGTGTGTGTGTAGGACCTGGAGTACCTGTGTGAGGGTCTGGGGGCCGCTCCTCTAACCCCGTGGCGGTGCTTTTTGATTCGCTGCTGCTCCCTGACAGCGACTTTGGTCTCGACCACTCGTCTCCTCTGGACTGGAGATACGAGCCTGAGAGATCAGTCCCTCACCTGGTGCTGGGGAGGGGCCCGCCGGGGGGCGCCTGGCACGTACGTTACTCTCAGTATCTATTAGAAATATATATTATTTTGACTATTTGACAATTCCTGGCATGTACGCAACTCTGATTACCTGAAAACATTTACTATTTTGACTATTCCAATATTATTTTAGCAGCAAATAATAACAAAAATAATAATTAAATTGAACAAAAGCTGCCGGGGGGCGCCTGGCACGTACGTTACTCTCAGTATCTATTAAAAATATAACTTATACTATTTCAATATTCTTTTAAGCAGCAAATAATAACAAACAATATAAAAAATGGAATAAAAGCGACGAAAAAAAGTCTTGAATTTAAATATAAATTGCTAATAGGCATTGTACAAAAGAGAAATTAAAACTAGTCTAGAAATAAACATCTCAAATAGAAATAAAATAGATGTTTTAAAAAAGTAAAAACATATACATGAGGAAATACAAATTTACAGTAACTGAAATAAATAAAACATAATGTAATAATAAATACTCATTATAATAATAGAATAAAGGAAAAAGTGGGGGGGGGGTTAAAGTGTATAGCATTAGCTATTTCGTGCTTATAATAGCAAAATAATAATAATAAAATGATAACTCAAACAGGGAAGAGAAGTGTTGCTTTGAAATATGTATTAAATACAATTATAATGCAATGAATTCAAAGAAAAGGGGTAAAATTGTCTTCAATTAAAAATCATGCTTGAAAAAATATAATAAAATAATGACAAGAGATTAAAAATGTCTGGTTTTGAATGTATTTGTAAATAATAAATGTGTATGTGATAATAAAATAAAGGAAACAGGGGGAAAGTATTGCTTTGAATATGCAATACAGGAAGTATAGAAAAAATACTTGATAGCAGGATACGAAATAAATCAAATCCTATACCTTTGTTTGTTTTGAAACGGCAGACATATCTTTCAAACATTTCCTGACGAGCTAAAACCTAATTTCACAACAGGGTCTTTGTCCCTGAGACTTGGCACAGGATATGGAAATGTGTGCAAATATTCTTTGTGTCGACATGCAGCCGCTTATTTGCACAAACTGCAGAGAGCACATGATGCAAGGGATGCAGCTTTTAAACACACAGTTTATTTCATGTCATGAGACTGGACTTGTTTGTAGAATATACATTGACATCATGTTAATTGTGTGTGTGTGTGTGTGTGTGTGTGTGTGTTGTTCCAGGCTATGGAGGGCTCCATGCTAACGCTCAGTCTGGCTAACTGGATGGAGCTTCCTGGACTCAAACTCAAAGACTGGATGAGGGAGAAACGCAGGTCTGTGCACAGGAAACAGTATTTAAATAGACATAGGCCTATAACACTAATATATGAGAGAGAGAGACTTTATGCAACCAGTGTTAACCTCGGCAGGAGTTTTAATGGTTCAGTTATTGGTTTAACAAAAGAACTTTTTCTAAACTCGAAATATACAGTTGATTCGTAGCTGCTTTTTATCAAGAGCTATCCTTCACTTTGACCACCAGAGGGCGACATTGCTGAGCTTTTTAACAGTCTTAAATGTGCCTTTTGGAATCAGTTTAAAGGTCCCATGTCATGCTTTTCCGGTTATTACCACACCTTGTGTGTTATGAAGGTTTTTCTGCATGTAAACGGTCTGCAGAGTCACAAACCCTCAAAGTGCACCCTGTAGCGAGTAAAACTCTAACACAGAAAAGACCTGTCTATGCTGCCCCAGAACGCCTCGTTGGACATTTCTCTTTTTCCATTGTTTACTTCTTGGGTATAGTGACGTATTTCGGGTATAGTGACGTAACGTAACGTAACTGCTGTTACGTTACGTCTGCGGAGCCGTTACGTTTGGACCAATCCGCGCACTTCCTCACACACACACACACACTCGGCGGGACGTTACGAGGCTCGCTGCTGCGAGGTGCGGGACACTGTGAGCTGGCTCACTGGTGTGGGGTCGGCGAGACAGCGAGACACCGGAACTCAGCCTGGGCACACACACAAACTCCCAGCCAGGCTGCGGGTGTGTGTGTGTGTGTGTGTTCGGGCTGGGTTTCGCTGTGTCTCGCTGTCTCGCAGACGGCCACTGGGCTAACAGGGAGGGGGGGGGCAGGAGCTCCAACAAGCCGTTTAGGACAGAGAGTGAATACACATACTATACAGAGATGCTGTATGAGAAACCAATGTGAGTTTGGAAAATTGCACAATGTAAATCTATTCTAGTAGACCTCAACAATGGAATTATGATCAGTGGAAATGGCCATGACATGGGAGCTTTTCACATGGGAGTGACGTCTGCATAAAGAAGCGTGAGACGCAGAGCATTGAGTTTGTGTTCATGAATACAATTTGTGTTAAATTTCATCGTACCTTTTGTTTGTCTTTCAAAAATATTGATTTGATAAGTTGATTTATCTTCCAGGAACCTCTATACTTCCTGTTCAACTCTTTTAGACTTTAACTTAGAGTATTCCCACTAACATTACCTTTTCTAAATTGTTGTTTCAGTGTTTCAAATAGTAAAACCACTATTTAAATTCAAATAAATATATATTAAGCCTGTGTTTGTTAATGATGAATTAAAATCTATGAATGTATCTTGTTTTTAATATATTTCCTTGTTAATTTTTCCCACAGAAATGTCCGTAATGACCGAGCCACGCCCGCAGAAATCGCCTCTTACTACCAGCACTACGTTTCCCAGATGTCATTGGAGCAGAACTTCGCCTGTGGGACAACCGTAACCGGGGTAACCAGGCAGCCTAGCAACCAGGAGGGATCGCCGCCCTGCTGGAGGGTGACGGGACTGCAGCGGCGCGAGGGGGAGGAGCTGGGAGGTAATAATAATAATAATAATAATAATAATAATATTAAAAGCGGTACAGTTTTATAACTTTAATAAAACACGCTGGGATGTCTTTAAAAATATGTAATATATGTAATATATTTATAATATTTTAAGCTTTTAGACACTAAATATTCACTTAGTTTCATATCTATTAGCTTTTTTTTTAAGCTGTTTTCTGTATCATGCCCCCTTCCTAAACTTCTTTAAAATAGGCTATATTCATATTTTCGCGTGATGTTGATTAAATAATTGTGTAATAATATATATTGTTTTTATATTTTGTAAGTTCTCCCTGTTGGATGAAAAGCCCCCTTAATCAAACTGCTTTAAAAATATGATATGATAAAATTATTTTCCATTGACATAAGGGTTATAAAGAGTCTCATATTAACCCTCCACTTCCTGTGTCCTCCCTCCACTTCCTGTCAGATGGTTCCACTGTTTCCGACGAGGTTCCGTTCTCGCTGCTGGCTCATAACGTGGTTCTGGCGACGGGAACCCACGACATCCCGGCCCGGCTGGGAGTCGAGGGCGAGTCGCTGCCCCACGTCTGCCACTCTTTCTGGGAGCTGGAGGCCGCCATCTCCCGCGGAGAGCTCGACCAATCATCGGACCCCGTGCTGGTGGTGGGGGCGGGGCTTACTGCAGCGGACGCTGTTCTGGCAGCCCATCACCTGAACACGCCGGTGTACCACGTCTTCAGACGCTCCGTCAACGACCCGGGGCTCATCTTCAACCAGCTGCCCAAACTGCTCTACCCGGAGTACCACAAGGTACCCCACTAAGACATCTACATTTCCTGACCACGTGTCTGATTCGAAGCATTTTTATTCAGATTTAAAGAATAAAAGAGGGCTTGTATACAAATATTTTATATTCACAATATTGTGCACTTACCAAGTTACATTTTAAATGGGTTTAAATAGCCGATGCGATATTTAGAGAGCAGGGATACAAATTGCAGATATATTGATTTTTATGAATGTTTGATCAAATACGACAATTTAACAATAGAAAATATTAATTTTAATAACAAATTGCTCTACACGGAGTACCACAAGGTACCCCACTAAGACATCTACATTTCCTGACAACATGTCTGATTTGAAGCATTTTTATTTTGTGTTCAATGTCAGATTTAAAGAAAAAAAGAGGATATTATATATTCAATATTATCCACTTGCCGAGTAAAATTGCAACTCAACATCACTCTTAGAATGTTTATTTTAAGACTTTTAAGAAAAACTTTTTTTTGTATAAATAGCGATATGTAGAGATTAGGGCCGCCAACTGCAGATATATTGCTCTACCCCGAGTAGCAAAAATTAAGGAGGTTTCACAATATGCAGGAACTTATTACAACATAAAGAGATGTGATGCATCGAGTATAAGAGTATACTCTGAAAGGAGAGAATTAAAGCCAGTATTGCAACTCGTCTATAATACAACTTAAAGAAAAACACCAAAAATGTACTAAAACATCAACAGAATTTGAAGAAGTTACCGTGTTGGTGTGTTGCTCACAGCATGCTCACTTCCTGTCCTGTAAAACCACTTGTTCCTCTAATGGCGATAATGAGTCAATGGTTTGAGTCCAGATGGAGAAGTCCAGCTTTTAAAATGCATGTTTCTCCAACCTGCTTTTTTGTTAGACTGACTATAGAGAAATTCCTCTTTTTCAACATCACTTCAAAACCATCAATTTTCCTTCTTTGCTTTGTGGTTATAAAACCAGATTTATAAGACATGTTTCTCCCACCTGCCTTTTCTGTAGTTATAGACTGACTATGGATAAATCCCTTTTTCAACATCACTTCAAAACCATCAATTTTCCTTCTTTGCTTTGTGGTATTAAAACCTGTTTGATGTCTTCCACTCACTTCCTGTCTCTTCCTGCAGATTCACCAGATGATGACTCAGCAGCAGTACCAGGCCCCGCCTCCCCCTCAAAGCCACGCCCACAACCTGCAAACCCCCCCTCTTCTTCCTCTTCCTCCCTTCCCCCTGCCTCCTCCTCCTCTTCCTCCTCTTACTCGGGATACCTCAGTTTCCCACGATACAGAGTAGTGGCGTTCAGACCCGACAAGAAGTGCGTCCTGGAGTCGGATTCTGGCGAACGCACTGTGTTGCAGATCTCCAAAGCGCTGGTTCTGATTGGAGCTCATCCAAACCTCTCCTTCTTGCGGGAAAATGGCCGAGCGCTGGGAATCTACCCGGAGGAACCCATTACTTGCCGAAGGAACCCCATAGACGTGGATCCGTTCACCAACAAGGTTCTGGGGGCGGAGGGGCCCGGTTTGTACGCCATGGGGCCGCTGGTCGGGGAAAACTTCGTCGGTTCCTGAAAGGTGGAGCATTGGCGATAGCGAGCGATTTAGCAAAGAGACATCGGGGGGAGGAAGAGGAGGAGGGAGAGAAATACCTGACGATCGACAGATTTATGGACAGACAGAAGAGGACGGAAACAGATGTTCGGGAGTCGTAGCGCGGCACAAAACACATTTTAAAACGAAAACACAGAAGAAAGGAAATCGAACTCGCTGCTAAAAGATGATTTTTAAGACGGGACTTGCACTGGTTTTGGGAAAGAAAAAAATAACACCTGCTCTTGAGAAACGTGGGTGAGGGTTGGACTCTGGAGCGAAAGACGTGAAATTCTTCACATTTACATTTTTATTCTGGAAAGGCTTTACTTTACTAACTGGATAAAACCCACTATCATCCACTGACGTTGGGCTCGGACAAACGACTAAATGACATTGGACATTTGTTATATTTGTGTAGTCTGTGAAACACTAGAAACAAAACACCTAAAGCCAAACTGGTCTACCTGCAATGTGAAAAGACTCCATCGCCTGTTTACCACTGTTAAAAAACCTGCATTTACGCACAAATTGACATGTTTACTACCTGGAAGTAGATCCTGGAGGTCGGGAACCCCACCATCACTTTGCGTTTTGATGATTCACTTTAGCCTCTTTCCCACTGGACAAAACACCCAGAACTGAGACTTCAACATATAATAGACACGTTTTTTCTAATTTATGACCTTTTTAAAAGGCTTTTATTTTTTAATGTAATCTCCCTAAAGCCCTCAGAGTACACTGACAGAAAATGTTAGCGCATATAAACACACTTTTAAAAACTCTGTGACCCTAACCCTATTTCTATCGGGTGAATAAACACACACATTTCTATAGAAAGGGTTATAGAGTGTGACAGGTCTGCATTTTGGAAGATGATACGTATATCTGTGTATTACAACGCTCTGGTGTCCATATATTGGGCAATACTGTTGTTACTTAAAGGCACAATGACTGGGATTTGTCCCTTTTATCTCGTCAATTAATTAATAGTGTGTTAAATGGAAAATAAAACGTCCAATCTGACGTCTTCAAACATCTTGTTTGGTCAGTCTAAAACCAAAAGATACTCAATTTAATCCAAAATGTAGAGAGGACATAAAATGTGAAGGCTAAAAAAACATGTTTCTATATTTAGTTTTTTCATTAAATAATTACTTGAGTGATTTATTAATTATCAAAATAGTTAACGAATACTTTTAGTGTGATGCGCTAATCGTTCCAGATTTATTGTGGGTCTATACATGGTTTTTTTTAGGGGAAATCCTACTCATGTGCCTTTTTAAAAACATTAAAACATTTTCTTTATATATGTCAGCGCCATCTGGTGGTCAAACGATGTAATACAGAAACCTCAACACTCATCTGTAAATACAACATACTGTATAATGGAACCAGGTTTATAGTAAATATTTTAAATCCATTTCACTGTCAGGCTTATACAACCAACACGTGACTTTTTAACATGTAAATATGACAATATTTCAAACTTTATTACTACTGAGGACGGACACAAACACAGGAAGAGGAGATATTAAAAAAGTGTGGAAGCAAGGAAAGAATAAAGGCAGGAAGTGAAGATTTAAAGACAAAGTAATGGATGTAAAGTGACTTTCTTCTCACTCACATGGAGCCTGAATCACTACAGCCACTTCCTGTTGACCATTCAGCATCACACTCGACCAAAACAGCCTTTTATTTGTTTTAAAAGATGTATAATTGGAATGATTAACATGTTTCTGTTGGAAAGTGTTTCATTTGACACGTCACATGTTTCCTTTGCTCCTCTGTACACCAGCCTCCATGTGTGTGTTTGTATATTATGGGCTTCATGAATCTAAGGTGCTTTATTTTTCTATTTCCCACTCATGTCACCTGCTTTAATAACCTGTCATGTTTTTATCTTGAAAAGGTTTTATACTTCACAAAACAAAAGAGAAATGTATTTTTTTTCATTGAAAATGTTGTAAAAAATAATAATATAAATCAGATTGACCACTTCTGTAGTAATAACTCACATTATTTGTTTTGGGTTTTAAAAAGTCAAGAGGATAATAATAATAATAATGCAGACCAAATTGAGATCATGTTGATTTCAGATATAAAAACATTTTCTCTGTCTTTAACTTTTTTGAATACTTTATGCATCTTTTATTTAAGTTTTATCACCAAGAAAAGGTTCTGGTTTGTTCAAACATTTGACGGTAATTCATAACTTATTCCTGCTAATATAATACTAAATAAGGTTCATACTTTCTCTTATTCACTTCTCTTGTGTGCTTTCTTTGACAAACAGCTCAAACACACAAACATTTTATTTGTTTGCACTTCTCAAAGCAAAACATCCGTGACCCTACTCCTTCCTACTCTGACGTGCACAGACTGGTTTTCTGCTCAAGTTAGGTTGACATTTTTGCCAGCCTAACTGGCCGCACTGGCTGTCACCCAATGGCTGTCAAGTTAGGACTTCATGAGCCAATGAGCAGCTCTCATAGGAAAGAACGAGATCCCGGCTCATCCATTGTGTGCTACCTGTAAGGTGTGCACAGAAACTTTGAGACATGATGGATTGTAGACTTCAGATAACTTCTCCGGAGCTCATGGCTTTGTTCATCTTTCTCCTGCTGACTTTTACCTGGATTGCACATGGACATGAAGACGGTAAGGATTATATGAATAAGAAGATGAAGAAGATGAACCTTTATTAATCCCCCAAGGGGGAAATTCAGTTTTTCACCCTGGCTTGTATAATATAATTAATAGGCGACTAACAATACTAAATAATATTAATAATATGTATTTGTATTATTATCTTTAAATGTATTATTTGATACAATAGTCTTTAAAATAGTTATTTTAATAGTAGCCTACTATTTTGTGCTCCTTTCTTTTAGAAAAACGTATTCTTCTGTCTTTGTATGTCCCATTTATATCGAAGCACATTCCTCGTGTGTAAACCTGCAAACTCGTCGCTTTGAGGCGAAAGTTAGGTTTTTTTTAGGATAACTTCCATTTGCTGGAAGACTGAAACTTGTTTCATTCTCGGGTCTCTGGCCAATCAGAATCAAGAAGCTCCAGAAGTCTAATGTTGGTCTGCAGTTTTTTTGTTTGCACTCAACCAGTTTTTTGTTTGCAAAGTGGCGGCGCAGAGATTTTCTTTTGAGGGTGTGGGGTAGCTTGACGTTTCAGAGGCTGCTCAAACATGTACTCATATGTAAATAGAATAGAATTTGAGGATGAAACCCTCTTTAAGGGTCACACATGCAGAGCGCCCAGCACACACGGCATGTGTTATCTGCTTTTAACCCATCCTATAGGCAGAGGTGGGAAGTAGTGGAGTACAATACTTCGTTACTGTAGCCTAATTAAGTTCATTTTTCTGGTATCAGTACTTTACTCCACTACTTATTTTTCTGACGACTTTTTACTTTGACTTCTTACATTTTGAACCAAATACCTGTACTTTCTACTTCTTGCATTTTCCAAACAGGCTGGTTCCTTTAGTTTGAATGTGTGTTTGGTGGCGTGATCATTATCATTTAGAGTCATTGCGTGCCTATTGATTTTCCGGTGCCCAGTGAACTGGGACCTCTCCAAGTAGCAGTCACTGCTGGACACAGCAAAGAGTTGCTGTCAGTCCCAAAAAGAGACATATGACATATTGACATAGCTTTCCATATACACAAGTGTGCAACTATTACATTCTTACCTGCAAGTCATAAAACTCCACCCTCCACATCCGTTCTCTTCCCTCCTTCCTCCTCTGCTCTTCCCCTCCTTCCTCCTCTGCTCTCTTCCCTCCTTCCCCCTCTGCTCTCTTCCCCTCCTTCCTCCTCTGCTCTCTCCCTCCTTCCTCCTCTGCTCTCTTCCCTCCTTCCCCTCTGCGCTCCCCCTCCTTCCTCTGCTCTCTTCCCCTCCTTCCCCTCTGCTCTCTTCCCCTCCTTCCTCCTCTGCTCTCTTCCCCTCCTTCCTCCGCTCTCTTCCCCTCCTTCCTCCTCTGCTCTCTTCCCCTCCTTCCTCCTCTGCTCTTCCCCTCCTTCCTCCTCTGCTCTCTTCCCCTCCTTCCCCCTCTGCTCTCTTCCCCTCCTTCCTCCTCTGCTCTCTTCCCCTCCTTCCCCCTCTGCGCTCCCCCTCCTTCCTCTGCTCTCTTCCCCTCCTTCCCCCTCTGCTCTCTTCCCCTCCTTCCCCTCTGCTCTCTTCCCCTCCTTCCTCCTCTGCTCTCTTCCCCTCCTTCCTCCTCTGCTCTCTTCCCCTCCTTCCTCCTCTGCTCTTCCCCTCCTTCCTCTGCTCTCTTCCCCTCCTTCCCCCTCTGCTCTCTTCCCCTCCTTCCTCCTCTGCTCTCCCCTCCTTCCTCCTCTCTCTTCCCCTCCTTCCTCCTCTGCTCTCCCCCTCCTTTCTCCTTCTCTCCCCCTCCTTTCTCCTACTCTCCCCCTCCTTTCTCCCTCCTCCTCCCTCCTTGCTCTCTCTCTATCCCTCCTCCCCTCTGCTCTCTCTCTCCTTCCTCCTTCGCTCTTCCCCTCCTCCTTCCTCTGCTCTCTTCCCCTCCTTCCTCCTCTGCTCTCTTCCCTTCTTCCTCCTCTGCTCTCTTCCCCTCCTTCCTCCTCTGCTCCCCTCCTCCTTCCTCTTGCTCTCCCCCTCCTTTCTCCCTCTCCCCTCTCTTTCTCCTCCCTCCCTTTTTCAATTGATAAGGGCGATACTGTGTGCAATACTTTAATAAAGCGACTTCGTACTCTCTCTCTCTATGGAGCTAATTTCCTGCCATAACTCTACAAATAACTAAACATGTTTTCCAAATGCCTTCACTAACAAACACAGTGTGGTTTGCAAATACAAAGCACCATCTACAAAATAATGCATTTGGTTTTTCAAATAAAAAAACGTATCTCTCAAACAAACATTACATTTTACTAATAAATCGTGTTTCAGAGACAAATACAGTATTGTTTTTACAACTATACACACAAATATTTTCTACGAGTACAAACACAGACACAATTAAGGCATAGGTTTTACAAGTACACACCTTTTTTTGCAAAAAATAAATCATTCGGAGATAAACAATATCACGTGACTTTTGGCGGGAATATTCCGCCGTGGTTGTGCTGAGGATTTTCTCACAAATGTTAGCGCTACTGTACTGAGAAAAGGTGTTTTACTTGTTGATGTATTTGAAACCTGATTTATTAGACATTTATTGTGTTTGTTTGATAGATACGTTTTTTATTTGCAAAACTAAATGCGTTAGTTTGTAGATGGTGTTTTGCATTTGCTAACCACACTGTGTTTGTTAGTGAATCATAAGGCTTTTGTAAACTTGTTTAGTTTGTTTGTGGAGTTATGGCAGGAAATGAGCTCCATATCTCTCTCCCCTCTCTGCCTCCCCTCCTATACATATATATATATATATATATATATATATGTACATGTATAATTACATTATTACTAACATAAGCCTGCAGGGCTCTCAAGTTTTGAACAGAGTTCAGAGTGAGATTTTGGCAGCGGCGGGGCTTTGGGTGGGGACGGTGGTCTTATCTGATAAATGACACATAAATTCATACAAATAAAAACATATTTATTTCATTCTTAGTGAAGGGATGTGTGTGTGTGTGTGTGTGTGTGTGTGTGTGTGTGTGTGTGTGTGTGTGTGTGTGTGTGTGTGTGTGTGTGTGTGTGTGTGTGTGTGTGTGTGTGTGTGTGTGTGTGTGTGTGTGTGTGTGTGTGATCAGTGTTTTTTGTTGTAGGTGTTGTGGCAGTTTTTGAGGCCTTCAGCACTGGGGTTGGTGGCTCCCATCTGAAACAGTTTGGTTCCAGGCCTGCCATCTTCACTGTCATGATGGAGGACTAGGGCCAAGCTGTTCCTAGTTTTTGTCTTGTTCAGTCCAACCATCGAGAAAACCCTCTCCGCGTCGGCATTAGAGTGAGGGAGCACTAGAAGTTGAGCTATTTTAGTGAGCCTCCCAAACTGGCTCAAACCGGTCACCTTTAAAAAAGGAACCAAGAGCCTCTATTACTCAAATGCTTTGCTTTTGATTTCAATTGATTATGTGTATGTCATGTGGTTCCAACTCCTCACACACCTTGTCCTGTTCCTCCGGCCCATGGAAAGGTAGTAGTTCCTGAAATCTAAAAAGAGCACCATGTGAAAGAACTGATTAATGTATTCAATCAAAGTATTGAATGTGTTGAAATCCTGGAAAATGTGGAAACCCTTACCTGTCTATAAAGTATAGGGCATCTTCCACCCCACACTCAGTCCTCTGCTGCACATCCACACATCTTGTATGCCTCAGAAGAGCCTCCTTCAGAGGGAGTTTATTGATGCCATACTCCACAGCCCTGACCAGAAATGCCAGTGCTGCCTGTTGGAATAGCTGCACCTCCTGAGGTGTGATGTCTCCAGCCTCAAGGAGCCTATTGAGGGTAGCTCTGGTGGTGAAGCCAACATTTAGTTTTTCTCCTACCAGACAGAGAACAGAAAGAGATAGAGAAGCAAATTAAGTCCAGGTAGTTTCAACAATATGCATCAGGTAGAGACAGGGATTTCACTTGGCAATTTAACTCAAAACTAGACAAACACAATAAACACACTAAGTGCAAGTGGTTGAAGGTATTCCTCTATGTAAGCATACAATTTTACCCATAAACTACACAAGCATGGTATGCCTACACACATTTATGCTTTTTAACAGCCATAACAGAGATATCACCCAACTCGCCCAATAACAACAATCTTCCCAAAAAGTATATTTGAGGTCAATGAGAATACAGGTGTATCTCCTTATATGAAACTTTTACCTGGCAGTTGGTTTAGTGGGTCCTTGTAGAGGATGTCATGGACTTGTCGGCCCTGTAGTGCTGACGGCTTCATGAACCTCGCACACAGTTTCTTGATGAACTTTGTCATCTGCAAATTTGTAGTTCATAAAACATTTCCATGTATTACTTGAAAAAGGACATATCAGCCAATTCAAGCAGACATACTGTATTTGGCAGCAGGATGGCCTAACCCTTGCATTTTACCTAATAATAAAATAATAATAAATAATAATAATAATAATAATAATAATAAATAACAATAATATCATTATAATAAGTTAGTGTAGGCGCAAAATTCCGAAGAAAACAAGCGTCAGAATAGCTGCTGAAATTAGCTAGCAGGGATTCAACCGGCTAGCTAGGCTAGTTCATGCATACTCTAGTCTAGTCAGTCAAACTGTTAGCTAACATAAAAGCTCCCTGGACATATATTCCATAACAACGGAAATCAATGATGAGATGACTTACTGTACTGAAAATATGGTCTTCTCCCACGTCGAGCAGTCTGTAGCCACGCAAAATGTCAGTGAGTGACTATGTGACAGCCGTCCTCTTTGGTTACTCTATTTCAGCGAGCGTCTTAATCATTGGAATGGAATCAGAATGTAATGTTGTAGCGGAATGTCTAAATCCTACCCGGATACAGCCATGTTATTTTCTAATTGGCTGTTCGACAGCTTACATTCTTTTGATTGGTTGATGCGTGGCTACAGTGATTCTGTACTAGTTTGTTTACAAATCGCGGCGCAACTTGGGGGCGGTACCCTGGAAAGAAATCTCTGCGTGAGAAATACAAGGTGTGGCGTGTGAGCGTGTGAATGGAGTGAAATGCGTGTGTCTCACGCCAAATGCGTGAGACTTGAGAGCCTTGAGCCTGTAATGTGATGTTATAATAATATAATCCATGTTACTTTTGTTACACGTTTCTCCGATGAAGACTCAGCATCCACACCAAACTACAAACTAACTGATGAATGATGACAACTTCAAATGTCGGAAAACACTGCATAATGTTATTATGAATACATTTGCCTCCGAGTCGGTTTCAGTCTGCAGCTTTATTTCAGTAACTCACAACTCCATCACATGTCTATTTCCGCGCCTGCGCACATAGTACATCACAGTGTAAGCCTGTGTCAGCATGCAGTTTACCAAAGCGCCAACAGTCGTCACTATATAACAGGCATTAACAGATGCCCATATCTGTAACAGAGTCCTGCATGAACTGTGCATAGACTGTATTTTAACATTGGTCATATGGTGGTACTTGGAGAGACAACTATTTTCTCAGGTGGTACTTGATGTAAAAAGGTTGAGAACCACTGCTTTAGAGGATTTGTTGCACAACACACTTTCCCCTTTTTCTTAAAACACTTCAACATCGGAAAAAAAAGCTTTGCATAAACCTTTAACTAAAGAGTTCAGGTATATCATTATTGACTTTTTCAATTCCAACATCATGACTTCTGCTCTGTCTTGCAGGTGTGGTCAGAGTGGTTGTTACAGAGGAGAGTGATGCTGTGTTACCCTGCTCCCCCAGCACCGGAGAAGACCTCCAAAAGAAACTGTTTGACTGGAAGAAGGTCGGCCAGGGAGGAGCAAAGGAGCACGAAGTCTTCATGTACGATTCTGCTGTTCATTATGATCGTCATTCAGGTCAGAGTGAGCAGTTCAAAGGTCGAGTCTCACATTTCCAAAATGAACTGAAGCACGGAAACGCCTCCATCGTCATCAGAGAGACGAAGGTGATCGACAGTGGAAGTTACACCTACGTTTTCCCCCGTCTGCAGCCAGATCAAAGATTCCACATTGAGCTTGTTGTTGTTGGTGAGTACTTTAATAAAACAGGTCAACAATACTCCTACCCTCCTAAAACTGCCTTTATACAGCCTATACTACTGTGTACGTTTATCAAAAAGCCTATAGCAGCATAACGTGAGCCTGAGCCAGCCCTAACTATAAGCTTTATCAAAGAGGAAAGTCTTAAGTCTACTCCAAAAAGTGAAGTTGACTTTAATTTCCTTACCGAATATTTAAGGGAACAGACGTTTTATGGCACAGTGGCTTTATTCAGAATGTTCCCTTTTGGGGTTTAATACAATTTGATCTTAATCTTAATCCCATACTGACTCTCAGCCTCTGTTACCTGTATGAGGTGTTCAGCATGCTGATTACATCAAGCAGTCAAGCAGTAAAAGCTATGTTTATTTCCCATCAGGTTGTGACCCGTGCTTGAAATTGGAGAACAAACACGGGGAAACTGCTGGTGAGTCCTGATGATCTGCCTCTGATATGTGTGTGCTAAACCTTTGTCGCTGCACTTACATTTTATTTATATTTATAATTGATCCCAGTGTCACTGACTGGTGACAAAATGCTGATATAACCTTTAGTTATATAAAGTTAGTTATATTAGGGGTTGGTTATCCCCAAAACAAAGGACCAGGACAGGAAGTGTGACAAAGATGTTTAGAATGATGGCCTCACAGAGAGCGTCACGTTTTAGCACACACATGACGGATTCAGAGATCAGTGACCAGGGCTCAGTCCACCAGGAGAACAAATATGGCCACTTTAAATTAAAACTACCATTTCTTAAACTGAAAATGTCAGAAATGGATTCAGCACCTTCAATAACCCCGAAAGCACTCCAGAAAAGTCTAAATCAGCCAAGCCACACTATTGTCTGCATAGGCTAGAATGCTAATTAATGCTAATTAACACATTTTATACTAATTGTGCAAATTGCATCTGGCAGTTTCTATGTGCTGGGGACCCGTACTGTACATTTCTAACATAAAACTTTGGTGTACTCAACATTTCAGGGTTCACAATGCTGGCAACTATAGCCACATCAATCCTTAAAGACTGAACAAGTCGAGTGCTGACTCGTGTTATTTTTAATGTATTTATTATTCTGTGTTCACAGGTGCCGCTCCAGAGCCTCGCACCTCGATAGTTGACATCACGGAGTTGGGCGTGCTGCTGAAATGTGACTTTCGAGGTGCTTCTCCAGAACCTAAAGTAGAGTGGCAGGACAGTGAGGGAAACATCCTTCCTGCTGAGGATCCTCAGGTCTCAGAGAGAGGAGGCCGCTATGACGTTAGCATCCAAACCACTGTGAGCAAGACTTCAAACAACCGCTTCCACTGCGTCGCCACACAGCAGCTGATCGGACACAGGGTCCAAGCCAACATCACCGTGTCAGGTGAGACTAGACAAGACTTTGATATGAATATAATCTGAGATGTTCATCTGGTGGAATTTAAAGGTTCAGAGACTTTAGGAGGGTCACCTTGATCTTTTGAAGGCACACAACTTCTAAACTAAAGTGGGACATCAACAGAGAAATATCTGAGCCTAGCTTTCCCTCTCTGTCCCAAAGAGGACATATTGTGTCTCTACTTTAAAGAGTCCTCTCCTGCTGATGTTCCGGTGTATATCAGTATGTTGTGTCTCTACTTTAAAGAGTCCTCTCCTGCTGATGTTCAGGTGTATATCAGTATGTAGTGTCTCTACTTTAAAGAGTCCTCTCCTGCTGATGTTCAGGTGTATATCAGTATGTAGTGTCTCTACTTTAAAGAGTCCTCTCCTGCTGATGTTCAGGTGTATATCAGTATGTTGTGTCTCTACTTTAAAGAGTCCTCTCCTGCAGATGTTCAGAAGTATATCAGTATGTAGTGTCTCTACTTTAAAGAGTCCTCTCCTGCTGATGTTCAGGTGTATATCAGTATGTAGTGTCTCTACTTTAAAGAGTCCTCTCCTGCTGATGTTCAGGTGTATATCAGTATGTAGTGTCTCTACTTTAAAGAGTCTCTCCTGCTGATGTTCAGGTGTATATCAGTATGTAGTGTCTCTACTTTAAAGAGTCCTCTCCTGCTGATGTTCAGGTGTATATCAGTATGTAGTGTCTCTACTTTAAAGAGTCCTCTCCTGCTGATGTTCAGGTGTATATCAGTTTGTAGTGTCTCTACTTTAAAGAGTACTCTCCTGCTGATGTTCAGGTGTATATCAGTATGTAGTGTCTCTACTTGAAAGAGTACTCTCCTGCTGATGTTCAGGTGTATATCAATATGTAGTGTCTCTACTTTAAAGAGTACTCTCCTGCTGATGTTCAGGTGTATATCAGTATGTAGTGTCTCTACTTTAAAGAGTACTCTCCTGCTGATGTTCAGGTGTATATCAGTATGTAGTGTCTCTACTTTAAAGAGTACTCTCCTGCTGATGTTCAGGTGTATATCAGTATGTAGTGTCTCTACTTTAAAGAGTACTCTCCTGCTGATGTTCAGGTGTATATCAGTATGTAGTGTCTCTACTTTAAAGAGTACTCTCCTGCTGATGTTCAGGTGTATATCAGTATGTAGTGTCTCTACTTTAAAGAGTCCTCTCCTGCTGATGTTCAGGTGTATATCAGTATGTAGTGTCTCTACTTTAAAGAGTCTCTCCTGCTGATGTTCAGGTGTATATCAGTATGTAGTGTCTCTACTTTAAAGAGTACTCTCCTGCTGATGTTCAGGTGTATATCAGTATGTAGTGTCTCTACTTTAAAGAGTACTCTCCTGCTGATGTTCAGGTGTATATCAATATGTAGTGTCTCTACTTTAAAGAGTACTCTCCTGCTGATGTTCAGGTGTATATCAGTATGTAGTGTCTCTACTTTAAAGAGTACTCTCCTGCTGATGTTCAGGTGTATATCAGTATGTAGTGTCTCTACTTTAAAGAGTACTCTCCTGCTGATGTTCAGGTGTATATCAGTATGTAGTGTCTCTACTTTAAAGAGTACTCTCCTGCTGATGTTCAGGTGTATATCAGTATGTAGTGTCTCTACTTTAAAGAGTACTCTCCTGCTGATGTTCAGGTGTATATCAGTATGTAGTGTCTCTACTTTAAAGAGTCCTCTCCTGCTGATGTTCAGGTGTATATCAGTATGTAGTGTCTCTACTTTAAAGAGTACTCTCCTGCTGATGTTCAGGTGTATATCAGTATGTAGTGTCTCTACTTTAAAGAGTCCTCTCCTGCTGATGTTCAGGTGTATATCAGTATGTAGTGTCTCTACTTTAAAGAGTACTCTCCTGCTGATGTTCAGGTGTATATCAGTATGTAGTGTCTCTACTTTAAAGAGTCCTCTCCTGCTGATGTTCAGGTGTATATCAGTATGTAGTGTCTCTACTTTAAAGAGTACTCTCCTGCTGATGTTCAGGTGTATATCAGTATGTAGTCTCTACTTTAAAGAGTACTCTCCTGCTGATGTTCAGGTGTATATCAGTATGTAGTGTCTCTACTTTAAAGAGTCCTCTCCTGCTGATGTTCAGGTGTATATCAGTATGTAGTGTCTCTACTTTAAAGAGTACTCTCCTGCTGATGTTCAGGTGTATATCAGTATGTAGTGTCTCTACTTTAAAGAGTACTCTCCTGCTGATGTTCAGGTGTATATCAGTATGTAGTGTCTCTACATTAAAGAGTCCTCTCCTGCTGATGTTCAGGTGTATATCAGTATGTAATGTCTCTACTTTAAAGAGTCCTCTCCTGCTGATGTTCAGGTGTATATCAGTATGTAGTGTCTCTACATTAAAGAGTCCTCTCCTGCTGATGTTCAGGTGTATATCAGTATGTAATGTCTCTACTTTAAAGAGTCCTCTCCTGCTGATGTTCAGGTGTATATCAGTATGTAGTGTCTCTACTTTAAAGAGTACTCTCCTGCTGATGTTCAGGTGTATATCAGTATGTAGTGTCTCTACTTTAAAGAGTCCTCTCCTGCTGATGTTCAGGTGTATATCAGTATGTAGTGTTTCTACTTTAAAGAGTACTCTCCTGCTGATGTTCAGGTGTATATCAGTATGTAGTGTCTCTACTTTAAAGAGTCCTCTCCTGCTGATGTTCAGGTGTATATCAGTATGTAGTGTTTCTACTTTAAAGAGTACTCTCCTGCTGATGTCAGGTGTATATCAGTATGTAGTGTCTCTACTTTAAAGAGTCTTCTCCTGCTGATGTTCAGGTGTATATCAGTATGTAGTGTCTCTACATTAAAGAGTCCTCTCCTGCTGATGTTCAGGTGTATATCAGTATGTAATGTCTCTACTTTAAAGAGTCCTCTCCTGCTGATGTTCAGGTGTATATCAGTATGTAGTGTCTCTACTTTAAAGAGTCCTCTCCTGCTGATGTTCAGGTGTATATCAGTATGTAGTGTCTCTACTTTAAAGAGTACTCTCCTGCTGATGTTCAGTGTATATCAGTATGTAGTGTCTCTACTTTAAAGAGTACTCTCCTGCTGATGTTCAGGTGTATATCAATATGTAGTGTCTCTACTTTAAAGAGTACTCTCCTGCTGATGTTCAGGTGTATATCAGTATGTAGTGTCTCTACTTTAAAGAGTACTCTCCTGCTGATGTTCAGGTGTATATCAGTATGTAGTGTCTCTACTTTAAAGAGTACTCTCCTGCTGATGTTCAGGTGTATATCAGTATGTAGTGTTCTACTTTAAAGAGTACTCTCCTGCTGATGTTCAGGTGTATATCAGTATGTAGTGTCTCTACTTTAAAGAGTACTCTCCTGCTGATGTTCAGGTGTATATCAGTATGTAGTGTCTCTACTTTAAAGAGTCCTCTCCTGCTGATGTTCAGGTGTATATCAGTATGTAGTGTCTCTACTTTAAAGAGTACTCTCCTGCTGATGTTCAGGTGTATATCAGTATGTAGTGTCTCTACTTTAAAGAGTACTCTCCTGCTGATGTTCAGGTGTATATCAGTATGTAGTGTCTCTACTTTAAAGAGTCCTCTCCTGCTGATGTTCAGGTGTATATCAGTATGTAGTGTCTCTACTTTAAAGAGTCCTCTCCTGCTGAAGTTCAGGTGTATATCAGTATGTAGTGTCTCTACTTTAAAGAGTACTCTCCTGCTGATGTTCAGGTGTATATCAGTATGTAGTGTCTCTACTTTAAAGAGTACTCTCCTGCTGATGTTCAGGTGTATATCAGTATGTAGTGTCTCTACTTTAAAGAGTCCTCTCCTGCTGATGTTCAGGTGTATATCAGTATGTAGTGTCTCTACTTTAAAGAGTACTCTCCTGCTGATGTTCAGGTGTATATCAGTATGTAATGTCTCTACTTTAAAGAGTACTCTCCTGCTGATGTTCAGGTGTATATCAGTATGTAGTGTCTCTACTTTAAAGAGTCCTCTCCTGCTGATGTTCAGGTGTATATCAGTATGTAGTGTCTCTACTTTAAAGAGTACTCTCCTGCTGATGTTCAGGTGTATATCAGTATGTAGTGTCTCTACTTTAAAGAGTACTCTCCTGCTGATGTTCAGGTGTATATCAGTATGTAGTGTCTCTACATTAAAGAGTCCTCTCCTGCTGATGTTCAGGTGTATATCAGTATGTAATGTCTCTACTTTAAAGAGTCCTCTCCTGCTGATGTTCAGGTGTATATCAGTATGTAGTGTCTCTACATTAAAGAGTCCTCTCCTGCTGATGTTCAGGTGTATATCAGTATGTAATGTCTCTACTTTAAAGAGTCCTCTCCTGCTGATGTTCAGGTGTATATCAGTATGTAGTGTCTCTACTTTAAAGAGTACTCTCCTGCTGATGTTCAGGTGTATATCAGTATGTAGTGTCTCTACTTTAAAGAGTCTCCTCCCTGCTGATGTTCAGGTGTATATCAGTATGTAGTGTCTCTACTTTAAAGAGTACTCTCCTGCTGATGTTCAGGTGTATATCAGTATGTAGTGTCTCTACTTTAAGAGTCCTCTCCTGCTGATGTTCAGGTGTATATCAGTATGTAGTGTCTCTACTTTAAAGAGTCTTCTCCTGCTGATGTCAGGTGTATATCAGTATGTAGTGTCTCTACATTAAAGAGTCCTCTCCTGCTGATGTTCAGGTGTATATCAGTATGTAATGTCCTACTTTAAAGAGTCCTCTCCTGCTGATGTTCAGGTGTATATCAGTATGTAATGTCTCTACTTTAAAGAGTCCTCTCCTGCTGATGTTCAGGTGTATATCAGTATGTAATGTCTCTACTTTAAAGAGTCCTCTCCTGCTGATGTTCAGGTGTATATCAGTATGTAATGTCTCTACTTTAAAGAGTCCTCTCCTGCTGATGTTCAGGTGTATATCAGTATGTAATGTCTCTACTTTAAAGAGTCCTCTCCTGCTGATGTTCAGGTGTATATCAGTATGTAATGTCTCTACTTTAAAGAGTCCTCTCCTCTGATGTTCAGGTGTATATCAGTATGTATGTCTCTACATTAAAGAGTCCTCTCCTGCTGATGTTCAGGTGTATATCAGTATGTAATGTCTCTACTTTAAAGAGTCCTCTCCTGCTGATGTTCAGGTGTATATCAGTATGTAGTGTCTCTACTTTAAAGAGTCCTCTCCTGCTGATGTTCAGGTGTATATCAGTATGTAGTGTCTCTACTTTAAAGAGTCTTCTCCTGCTGATGTTCAGGTGTATATCAGTATGTAGTGTCTCTACATTAAAGAGTCCTCTCCTGCTGATGTTCAGGTGTATATCAGTATGTAATGTCTCTACTTTAAAGAGTCCTCTCCTGCTGATGTTCAGGTGTATATCAGTATGTAATGTCTCTACTTTAAAGAGTCCTCTCCTGCTGATGTTCAGGTGTATATCAGTATGTAATGTCTCTACTTTAAAGAGTCCTCTCCTGCTGATGTTCAGGTGTATATCAGTATGTAATGTCTCTACTTTAAAGAGTCCTCTCCTGCTGATGTTCAGGTGTATATCTATGTAATGTCTCTACTTTAAAGAGTCCTCTCCTGCTGATGTTCAGGTGTATATCAGTATGTAATGTCTCTACTTTAAAGAGTCCTCTCCTGCTGATGTTCAGGTGTATATCAGTATGTAGTGTCTCTACATTAAAGAGTCCTCTCCTGCTGATGTTCAGGTGTATATCAGTATGTAATGTCTCTACTTTAAAGAGTCCTCTCCTGCTGATGTTCAGGTGTTATCGTATGTAATGTCTACATACATGATATACAGATATTTTCTCATATTTGTTTTTGTGTTTCAGAGAAACTCTTCGAGGAAACTTTCACTAAAGCGGAAATGAATGCACGTTTCTGTGGTGGAATTATTTTTGGGAGTTCTGCTGTTGCTGCAGTTTCTAGCTCCGCTTGCAGCTATAAAGTTGATCAGAAAGCGCTGTAAAGAAGGTAAGTTCTACAAGAGACTGATCAACCGTTCCATATAGTGCACATATCAACAAAACAGTCACCCTCTCGGGACAAAAAAACATCTTAGTTTTCACAAGAAAAATAGTTTTGGCTCATCTTAAAATGGTACCATCATTTTTGTTCTTATTAGTAAAACATACATTTGCGTTCTTTAATAATAAAATAATAATTAACTGTAGAAAGTTTTTGTCCTCAAGCACTTTGGGCGGAATCTATAGTTACAATAATGGTAAAAATAACGTGTAGTTCAAAAACTTAAAAAAGACAAAAACACAACATTCAAAATAAATAAAAGATAAACTAGCGTAAAAAGAGCTTTTCTGAATCATATTGGAGCTTCAAATTATAATTTAAACAATCGTCATATATTCTTATACTAAATTGATTATTTCCAAAAGAGGTTTTTAAAAGAAAACAACATATTTAGCATGATGCTGGACATTATCTATCATATTTGTTTGTAACTAGCATTGAAAAGTAACTTAAAGTTGACTCTTAATGATGTATAATGATGTGTTGTTGTGTTTGCTGCAGGTTCGGCTGGCTCAGCTCCAGTATAGTTTGTTCTCCAAAGTCAATGGCTCCATGGACTCAGCTTCCCAGTATGCTTGATTTTGCAAAACTTGAAAACCTGCTTTCAAAAGAACAGCTCTCTTTTTTCCTCAACACCTCTGGCTTCACTGGGAGCACAGCAGCTGTAGTTCTCTTGTTCCCGATGGTAGAGGAAGCAAGCACCTTTCCACATGTAGCTAGATTAGCACCAACAGCTACACAAAGCCTGCTAACTATTTTAAAGAGGTCCTATTTTATTGTTTGGGTTTTCCCTCTCCTATAGTGTGTTCTATAGCATATCAATGTTCTGCAAAGGCTACAATCCCTGGATACAAATCTGCATAATCTCCAAAATCTCATTAAAATACATATATACATATATTTTGACCATATGTTTGTAACCGTAGATAAATATATATAAGTAGTGTCCTCCGCCCCCCGCCTGAAAACGCCCATTGGACTCCTTTGTTTACTTCTGGAACCTAGTGACATCACTAGGTAACACTCCAATTCTATTGGCTATCGCTCCAACACATTGCTAATGATAGGCTAAGGGGCGGGACATCTCTAAGCTGGTTGACCAATCAGAACAGAGCCGGCCGGCTAACCAATCAGAGCAGACTGGGCTGGATACACCGCTAATGACTGCCTTTTGTTGCCTGTATGTATGATGTTGCCTGTATGATGTTGCCTGTCTGTATGATGTTGCCTGTATGATGTTGCCTGTATGTGTGATGTTGCCTGTATGTATGATGTTGCCTGTATGTATGATGTTGCCTGTATGTATGATGTTGCCTGTATGATGTTGCCTGTATGTATGATGTTGCCTGTATGTATGATGTTGCCTGTATGTATGATGTTGCCTGTATGTATGATGTTGCCTGTATGTATGATGTTGCCTGTATGTATGATGTTGCCTGTATGATGTTGCCTGTATGTATGATGTTGCCTGTATGTATGATGTTGCCTGTATGTATGATGTTGCCTGTGTATGATGTTTCCTGTATGTATGATGTTGCCTGTATGATGTTGCCTGTATGTATGATGTTCCTGTATGTATGATGTTGCCTGTATGTATGATGTTTGCCTGTATGTATGATGTTGCCTGTATGTATGATGTTGCCTGTATGTATGATGTTGCCTGTATGTATGTTGCCTGTATATATGATGTTCCTATGTATGATGTTGCCTTATGTATGATGTTGCCTGTATGTATGATGTTGCCTGTATGATGTTGCCTGTAGTATGATGTTGCCTGTATGTATGGTTGTTGCATGTATGTATGATGTTCCTGTATGTATGATGTTGCCTGTATGTATGATGTTGCCTGTATGTATGATGTTGCCTGTATGATGTTGCCTGTATGTATGATGTTGCCTGTATGTATGAGTTGCCTGTATGATGTTGCCTGTATGTATGATGTTGCCTGTATGATGTTGCCTGTCTGTATGATGTTGCTGTATGTGGATGTTGCCTGTATGTATGATGTTGCCTGTATGATGATGTTGCCTGTATATATGATGTTGCCTGTATGTATGATGTTGCCTGTATATGAGTTGCCTGTATGTATGATGTTGCCTGTATATATGATGTTGCTGTATGTATGATGTTGCCTGTATGTATGATGTTGCCTGTATGTATGATGTTGCCTGTATGTATGATGTTGCCTGTATATATGATGTTGCCTGTATGTATGATGTTGCCTATATGTATGATGTGCCTGTATGATGTTGCCTGTATGATGTTGCTGATGATTGCCTGTATGTATGATGTTGCCTGTATGTATGATGTTGCCTGTATGTATGATGTTGCCTGTATGATGTTGCCTGTATGTATGATGTTGCCTGTATGTATGATGTTGCCTGTATGATGTTGCCTGTATGTATGATGTTGCCTGTATGTATGATGTTGCCTGTATGTATGATGTTGCCTGTATGATGTTGCCTGTATGTATGATGTTGCCTGTATGTATGATGTTGCCTGTATGTATATGTTGCCTGTATGTATGATGTTGCCTGTATGTATGATGTTGCCTGTATGTATGATGTTGCCTGTATGTATGATGTTTCCTGTATGATGTTGCCTGTATGTATGATGTTGCCTGTATGTATGATGTTTGCCTGTATGATGTTTCCTGTATGTATGATGTTGCCTGTATGTATGATGTTGCCTGTATGATGTTGCCTGTATGTATGATGTTGCCTGTATGTATGATGTTTCCTGTATGTATGATGTTGCCTGTATGTATGATGTTGCCTGTATGTATGATGTTGCCTGTATGTATGATGTTGCCTGTATGTATGATGTTTCCTGTATGTATGGTTGCCTGTATGTATGATGTTGCCTGTATGTATGATGTTGCCTGTATATATGATGTTTCCTGTATGTATGATGTTGCCTGTATGATGTTGCCTGTATGTATGATGTTGCCTGTATGATGTTGCCTGTATGTATGATGTTGCCTGTATGTATGATGTTGCCTGTATGATGTTGCCTGTATGTATGATGTTTGCCTGTATGTATGATGTGCCTGTATGTATGATGTTGCCTGTATGATGTTGCCTGTATGTAGATGTTGCCTGTATGTATGATGTTGCCTGTATGTATGATGTTGCCTGTATGTATGATGTTGCCTGTATGTATGATGTTGCCTGTATGTATGATGTTGCCTGTATGTATGATGTTTCCTGTATGATGTTGCCTGTATGATGTTGCCTGTATGTATGATGTTGCCTGTATGTATGATGTTGCCTGTATGATGTTTCCTGTATGTATGATGTTGCCTGTATGTATGATGTTGCCTGTATGATGTTGCCTGTATGTATGATGTTGCCTGTATGTATGATGTTTCCTGTATGTATGATGTTGCCTGTATGTATGATGTTGCCTGTATGTATGATGTTGCCTGTATGTATGATGTTGCCTGTATGTATGATGTTGCCTGTATGTATGATGTTTCCTGTATGTATGATGTTGCCTGTATATGATGTTTCCTGTATGTATGATGTTGCCTGTATGATGTTGCCTGTATGTATGATGTTGCCTGTATGTATGATGTTGCCTGTATATATGATGTTGCCTGTATGTATGATGTTGCCTGTATGTATGATGTTGCCTGTATGTATGATGTTTCCTGTATGATGTTGCCTGTATGATGTTGCCTGTATATATGATGTTGTATGTATGTATGATGTTGCCTGTATGTATGATGTTGCCTGTATGTATGATGTTGCCTGTATGTATGATGTTTCCTGTATGTATGATGTTGTATGTATGTATGATGTTGTATTATGGATGTATGATGTTGTATGTATGTATGATGTTGCCTGTATGTATGATGTTGCCTGTATGTATGATGTTTCCTGTATGTATGATGTTGTATGTATGTATGTATGATGTTGTATGTATGTATGATGTTGTATGTATGTATGATGTTGCCTGTATGTATGATGTTGCCTGTATGTATGATGTTTCCTGTATGATGTTGCCTGTATGATGTTGCCTGTATATATGATGTTGTATGTATGTATGATTTGCCTGTATGTATGATGTTGTATGTATGTATTGTTGCCTGTATGTATGATGTTTCCTGTATTATGATGTTGCCTTTATGATGTTGCCTGTATGATGTTGCCTGTATGATGTTGCCTGTATGTATGATGTTTGCCTGTATGTATGATGTTGCCTGTATGATGTTGCCTGTATGTATGATGTTGCCTGTATGATGTTGCCTGTATGATGTTGCCTGTATGTATGATGTTTCCTGTATGATGTTGCCTGTATGATGTTGCCTGTATGATGTTGTATGTATGATGTT
>JAAKFY010000006.1:6254728-6257228 GCA_011823955.1 Dissostichus mawsoni | reverse complement strand
ACAGGGCTGAAACAGAGGGGATTATGGGATGCTGCAATGATCTGTTTGGTGTTTCAGCCAATCAGAGACAGGTTCTGTATATATCTGAGACCTGTAATATATTGATGAAAAACAGTATAAAAGGGGGCCTTTAAACTTAACCACTGCATGCTAATTTATTTTAGCTTTAAAGGGCCCATGTCATGGCCATTTCTACTGATCATAATTCCATTGTTGAGGTCTACTAAAATAGATTTAAATTGTGCAATTTTCCAAACTCACATTGGTTTCTCCTACAGCATCTCTGTATAGTATGTGTATTCACCATGTATTCACTCTCTGTCCTAAACGGCTTGTTGGAGCTCCAGCCCCCCCTCCCTGTGAGCCCAGTGTGCTCTGATTGGTCGGGAAGTTGCGAGGTCCGTTGCTGCGATCTGCTGCGAGGAGCAGACAGGCTTCCGTGTCGGCGATACAGCGAGAACATGCGAAACTCATCCTGAGCACACACAAACACTCACAGCCGAAGTAAAAACAATAAGTGTGGCTTGATATTGAGTAAGAAAAAGGATTATAACGCTGTGAGCATGGGTCTGCGGAGAGCATTTCTCCGCGATTCCAACTTAGCAGCCCGAAAACATTTACCCATTTAAACAGTCGTGGTAGATACCTTGTTTGTTTTAAACATCATAAATACACAAACAACAATGAATACTTACAGGTTGTGTACCCGAATCTCCCGCTGGTCCAAACAAAGTAGGAACAGCATCGTTCTTCAGTGCCCTATGCTGTACATATCGGCATGAATCGCTGAAAGGTTTGGGAAGCTTTGTTTCGTGAAAGGCTGGCAGAGGTGTGGCCTCTGGGTATTCACACGTCACAGTACCCAGGAAGTAAACAATGGAAAATTAGAAATCTCCAACGAGGCGTTTTGGGGCAGCATAGACTGTGTTAGAGTTTTACTCGCTACAGGGTGTAGGGTTTTTGACTCTACAGACCGTTTACATGCATAAAAACCTTCATAACACACAAGGGGACGGGTAATAACCGGAAAAGCATGACATGGGCCCTTTAATATATTATTTCTATTTGAAAATAAAAAGTACATGCATTAGTAGTAGAATTTTCTTATTATTTCCATATTTATGACATCTAAATATAGACATATAAATCTAAATATATTAAGTAACATCAATTTTTTAAATATAATTTACCATAACTAATATGAAAAAAAATATTTTTCTTAAAATTTGGCAAAGTTGTAAACCGGGACATTAAAACATCTTAATTTCCACTTCTTGTTTTAAGCGCTTTTCATTGTGAAAATCCCAGACCGGAAGTGTGCTAAAGCATCAGCTTTGCTAACTTACCTCGGTGATCGGAGCTCATTCACTTTAGGTTAGGATCCCGTTGGAGCAAACGGCGGAAAAACGGCTCTATTTAACGGGGAAAACAACGCGGAATCGCCCGGATTCCATCTGGAAACAACACCCAGGATCTGTTAACCTACTCTGGACATCAGATAAGAGGCATATGGATTTTTTGAGGCAAACTGATTGATCTTGGACTGCGTGTTTTGGAAACACACACACACACACACACACACACACACACACACACACACACACACACACACACACACACACACACACACACAGCTCCTTTTTTTACCCGGGACTTTTTTTTAACCAGCCGTTTTAACCAACTTTATATATAAAAAAAACACTGTCAGACATTGTCCATACAGTGTGTAATAGCCTCATATGTTGGCTAACTACTTGTAGAGTGATGAAGTATCCGTAGTGTGTTTTCAACTTCAGATTAAACCACTTTATTGACTTACCCAGCTTTGCATGCCTCTAGGTACGGGCTGCATCACCTCACTGCGTATCACTGCGCGCCGACACATCAGTAACCGCTTAAACAGTGTTTGCGCGGCACTACTGCGTATCCATCCGCGCCGACACAGCAGAAGCCTCTTAATAACAGTGTGTGTGCGGGACTATTTTCTGCACAGTGTGTGTGTTATTCAGGCATGATGTGGTGTTCCCTCGGACGTGTATCAAGTTGGCCGGCGGGGACGGGGAGCATCGGCTGACTGAAGCTTGGATCTATTTTTTTTACTCCTGGATGTTTGTTTTCTAGTTTTTCCACTGCTGCTGATTTTGGCTTTTTTTTCAATTTTTTTAAAGGAGGACTTTGCCCTTTTTGGTGCTTGTAACTCAACCCACTTTTGTTAAATAAATACACACATACTCTATTGATTTCCACTGTTGGAGTATCTCAAAACTTTGCCTGGAAGTTCCTTTTCTTTCTGGAAGTTAAGAGAAGTTTTCCGACTCTTTGGGAAAATGGATGCGGGAATAGAGAAGGAATGCAGCGCCTTGGGAGGGCTCTTCCAGCTCATCATGAACGACATGAAGGTAAACACATTTATCATTTAATCACCATGTGTCTATGGACAAAACATCCCATTATAACCCCAACATTTGCCCTTTGTTTTGTTAAAAGGAACTTAATCTGT
>JAAKFY010000006.1:6227228-6249728 GCA_011823955.1 Dissostichus mawsoni | reverse complement strand
AGGATTGTGAAGTAGCGGATCTTTAAAAATGACTCTCAGATTTAGCAATTTTCTGAATGAGATCTTCCCTTTTTTCGTAACGGTACGACACGTTTTTTGTGCTTAAATGTTATTGAGTTTTGAATTCACCTCGCAGGAAGTAACGTTGCAGATTAGATCTTCGTTATCTGATGCCTTTGATCAAACACGAGGCAGTTCTGGTTTTGTTCTCGAGGCGTAGCGTGAGATAACTCGCAGCACACATGAGTCACTCTGCCAGATAACAGGGAAGTGGGATGGTGATGATGATGATGGTGGTGGTGATGATGATCATGATGGTGATGGTGGTGGATTGCGTGTGAATCAGAACTTGTGGCATCCTGGTGTCTTACCAACGTGGCACAAAACTGACGAGGGCACTCCTTCCATCTCTCACACACACACACACACACACACACACACACATACACACACACACACACACACACACACACACACACACACACACACACACACACACACACACACACACACACACACACACACTTAAACACACTTAAACACACTCTGAAGTCATGGCTTATTGGAGAGCTGCAGATTAGATAAATCTCTCCTTAGGGCATCACAACCCGCCTGTGAAGAGGAGGAGGAACAGGGTGATATGAAGAAGATCTTTTTTTCATCATTATATTACATTTCGCTGACACTTTTATCCAAAGCAACTTGGAATAAACCGTGAAAATACAAACTCATAACAAAGACAACAATCCTGCAAGATCATTCGCTTAAATAAAGCCAAACCAATGCAAGAGCTGGTACAGTCGTTTAAATGTACCCCAACTCTTTGGCGTGAGGTTTATTGGTTTATTGGCAGCATGTTTTAGTCTCTGGCGAAAGATGTGTAGACTTTGACCAGTCCTGATATTAATGGGTAGTTTAGTTGGGGTTGTTTGATGTAATGTGGATATAACGACTGAACAAGAAAAGGCCAATAATAGAGGAGCTAGAACAGTCTGTTACTTTGAGAAAATGACCCATCTTTACTGTCATACAGCCTTTAAAACACAAAGGGCAACAATATTAAGACACTATCTAGACTCTATATTCAGGGGTTTACAGTGTGAGAAAAAGTTTTTAGAGAGTACTTGTCCATGGACAAGTGAGTTTTGCAATTTACTTGTCCGAATACATTTTTCACTTGTCCAGAATGGACAAAAATTGGGGCATCTGGAATCTTCTTCTTCGCCAATCGTATTTTACATTTTCCCACGGTTTTTACGACACTGCAAACGTAAGTGAGCGGTAAGATTTTACTGCATCACACATAGGGTTGGGTATTGTTTGGATTTGAACGATTCCGGTTCTGCTTTTCGATTCCGGTTATTTTCGGTTCTTGATTCCGGTTCTTTGAGAGGGTAAAAATAAGTCCCATGACAAACTGGGAGAAAAATGTCTATCTGTATTCCTATTTACAAATCACTTCATACTGTTTAATTTTGTTACGGTTATTGAATACAATTATATAAAAATAATCTCTGCACAGTGGTGCAGTTTGAGAATGTACAATTGGCCCAGTCTCCTGATGTTACACTGCAACCTGCCTGTGAGACAGAGTCCAACCACACATGTCCAACCTAATAATAATAACAATAATAATACATTATATTTATAGCCTATAGGCGTAGCGCTTTTCTACAACTCAAAGAGCTTGCACGCTTACACATGTCCTGCAATACACATGCTGCAGCTGCCAGCTGCTCACTGTTTTTAAAAGTAAATAAATAGTATTTTCATTTCAATAATGTACTTTCTTTACCCTGCTTCATAAACAATACTGACATCCCTGTGCTCCTCCGAGTCTGGGGGTCCGGGATGTGAGGACAGCGCGAGGACAGGGAGGGAGGCTGCTTTACTTCATAAAGGAAATGGTGGTCAATATTAACAACATAGGAGCAAAAACGCTTAATAACCTTCTATTACGTGTTAGAGAAAGAACATAAGAAAGTTTGACAAAGATGAGGCTGTTAAACGATCAGCTGATACGGAGCATAGAGAGAGAGAGCTGCGGTCCGCGGGGCTCGGCCTCGCCTCCTGTCCTCACAACTCTTATTAGTCCCGGTACCGGACAATTCTTATTTGTTCCACACTCGGAACCGAGTTTTGCTTCCCAACCCTGCCACTGTGCTACACTTCCCGCCCCGCCCCCGTCTAACAGTACAGAAAGCGGCGAGAGGCATTTCCTTAGGAATCGACAAGCAGAACCGAAACTAACATTTCTAAACGAACAATGGCGGAAACGGACAATTTGCGAATGAGTTCTGCCTTTTGTAAACTGAATTTATCAATAATCTGTCAATAAATGAGGGTGAAAAACGTCACTTGTCCGCCGGACAAGTCAATTGAAAGATCTACTTGTCCGATATTGTAAATAACACGTCCCGGACGGTGGGACGTGTGCTTTTTCGCACACTGGTTTATCTAGAAAGATATAGCAGGAGGTGATTCTGTGTCTCTGATCTTGTTTATAAGATATATCAATTATCTTGAGAACATGACGTATACAAGATGTCTCCGCGAACGTAAACAACGACGTCTCACGCTCTAGTTGATACTCATATTTCAGTTTTTGACAAACAGAAATATTGTTTTCTGGCATCACTTTAACATTTTACAGGGAAAATCAGTTGCATAATTGTTAATAAGACAACCCTGTTACCCGGGTTAGACAAAAACCTGATTGTGGTTCCAAATCATGCTCAATTTAACCTAGAAAATCAATGGTGGCTCCGTTTGAACACAAGCATAGTGATACGTTGGTAATATCCCAAAGAAAACATGTGTAGCTTGTACTTGTTTAGTGCCGTGATCACCAGAGCAACTGTAACTATTGCTGTCGGTGTAACTTCCCTCTTGACGAACAGAAATATTGTTCTGGCTTCACTTTAACATTTTACGGGGGAAATCTGTTGCTGGTCCACGTGTCATTGAAGATGATTTATCTCTTGGAAAATGACGGTCAATATTATATGTTTATTGAGCTTAAAGTATAGGCAAGCTAAATAAAGAATAATGTCAATGGTGTAACTTCAGACTAGGGATGCACCGAATGGGAAAATTCTTGGCCGAAACCGATACCGAAAATAGGAAACAGTTGGCCGAAAACCGAATGCCGAAAGGCCGAAAATGATTAATAGAAATATATATATATATATATATGTATACATTTTTTACCAATGTTGTTCAGCTACCTGATTATGGAAAAAGACATGATTATGGCAAAACTTAACTTAAATAATAATCACTATTATGGGTCCATAAAACATTTATTCATCACTTTTGAATGCAGTACATTAATTACAAGTCAAGTGCATTTTCTTTTCTCTGTAGGATAACTAGGCCTACAACAAAGTGCATTCAGAACAAAACCAAGGTGCTTTAAAAATGCATAAACATCTAGGCCAGTAGGCCTACAACAAAATAGTGTAAAGACTGTAACAGCCAGGCCTTCAACAACAACAAATGCACCTATAAGTGCATGCATACAAATGTGCAAACTGCAAACTGGATAAGTACAATATATTGAACACTGTGCTGCTGTCATTTCCCCCTAATGATAACCTGAGATGGTGAATTATAACTCACAATGAAAATTGTTCAGGAAAGTGGGTATAGAGTAGACATGTAGAACTAGATAAGCTTATGATAAGCCAGCCTTGTCTACTTATTAAGGAAAAGTGGGAGGTTCTTTTTAATGAACAGTAGCTTCTCTGCTTTATCAGCCATAAGTCTGTTCCTCTTCTCATCAAGCACATGAGAGGCAGCGCTGAACAGTGAAACTTTTTTACCTTTTCAAAAAGGTCCGCCACAGAAGGAGTCGGGGTGCTGGGAAGGACTTTTTTTTTCTGTGCGCTAGTGATTTGATCATACTCCGCATATTTGTCCGGGTGTTTTGATTTCAAGTGGTGGAGTAATCCCGAAGTGGTGAAAGTCTTTGCAGTTACACCCCCTCGAGAAATGTCAGCTGAACACGTTTTACAAATCGCAATCCGCGGCTCTTTCTCTGATATTTTGAAATATCTCCAAGCGGCAGACATGTTGGCTGTGAGCCAGCCGCGAGCGTATTACCTTGACAGCCAGGCATGGTTGCGCGCCGTGCTTGTCGCCGCGTTTTGATTACGTCATCACAACAACACGTGTTCTCTGACATTCGGTGATATTTTTTCGGCGCTAAAACCGAAAGGGCCTTTTTAACCATTTTCGGCCGATAATTTTCGGTGGCCGAATATTCGTGCATCCCTACTTCAGACTGTAGTATTATCTGAGACTCTTCACTGTCATTATTACTAGACTTTCTTTCATAGGCGCCTATAAAGAGTGCTACAGGAATAATTCCTAAAACCATGAAATTAGGTAGTGCTTTCGGTGACATTTGCTGTCTCTGAATTCAGACACTTACTCACGTTATGTCTACACTGTGAACACTTATGCATTGTGTGAATTTAAACCGTGTAGTGTTGTCTTAAACCTCACAAGGCTGCTGTGTGCTGGTTAGCAATGATTGTGGTACCAAATCATGCTCAATTTAACCTGGAAAAAGCAATGGTGGCTCAGTTTCAAGCATAGTGCTACGTTGGTAATCGCCCAAAGAAAACCGTCTGACACTCTATTTGACTGGTCACATTATAGAGTAATCTAGAGTAATTATACAGTTTTTGACCAACAGAAATACAGTTTTCTGGCATCACTTTAACATTTTACGGGGAAAATCTGCAGGGCGCACACCCTTATACCCGGTTTAGTAAAAAGAAAACCTGATTGTTGGACCAAGTCATGCTCAATTTAACCTGGAAAAGCAATGGTGGCTCCGTTTTATTTATTTCTTTGTTTAGTGCCGTGTTCACCGGAGCAACTGTAATTGTTTCTGGTGGTGTAACTTCTCTCTTCAGAGCATCATCCAGATACTGCATTACTTCCCATTAGGACGCACTTAAGCACTCAAAAGAGCAAATGTAAATGCTCTTTGAATGCGCGTCACTGTACAGTTTTTTACATGAATGATTTGACCTATGTTTCCTGTAGTGATTTAATTGCTCTTTTTACTGCACTGTTAGTTTACAGTTGTATTATTATGCAGCTGTGTTTATTGTATTTTTGTAACTCAGGCACAACAATTTCATCGGGATAATAAAGTCTTATCTTGTCTTAAATACAGAATACACAAATCGAGACACAGCATGAGTACATTTTTCAAGAAGAGGCACGCACCCCAAAGATGCCTTTAGCTCACATGGTCTTAAGAACACCACTAATATAAAACACCTCCATGGAAACATGTGAAAGCTCATGTGAACGCGAGGAGGTTAAAAAAGCACATCTGTTTGTATTTATCTCAGGAAAAAGTGAAGCGAGAAAAGGACCTTTTAGATTGTAATGCAGAGACAGACAGATATTGATTTGTGTCTCAGCGATATCACTCCTCCATCCTGACGTTGCTCTTTCACCCTCGTGTTTCTACATGTCCTGTACCGTATGTTTCCTCTTCTTCCTCTTCCTCCTCTTCTTCCTCTTTTCCTCACGTGCCTGTCCTCTAATAACCTCCTGATGAAAACTCACTGCTCACGACGGTTTGATGAGAGTTTCAGTATCACGTTTATTCCCCTCGTTAACCCGGACATCAAAGGTAGATATCGTTAGAACAACAGCCAATGACTCTCCTTCATTCACTGTGTGTTAGGGAAAAGTGTGTGTGTGTGAGGTATCTGTGTGTGTGTGGTTGTGTTAGAGTGTGTGTACTGTGCACTGAAGGTTAAGTGAGAATGAGACAGCAGTAATGTGTTTGTTGTGGTGTGTGTGTGTGTAGAATAACAAATAGCTTTCAACACCAAGGTACAGCCGTGTTCAATTTACACACACACACACACACACACACACACACACACACACACACACACACACACACACACACACACACACACACACACACACACACACACACACCATAGTAAACAATACTTATAACTGCATTACTGTGTTTTATCATCAGTTGGGTCGATATATAATTTACTGTGTGTGTGGAGAGGAAAGTACAGGCTTTTCCCAGACGCACAACACTAGGCACATTTACAACACACACACACACACACACACACACACACACACACACACACACACACACACACACACAACACACACACCCTGCAACGACAGGCCATAATGTAATGCGTTCAAGCTTAGTCACATCAACGATATACTTCATTGTGTGTGTGTGTGTGTGTGTGGTGTTGTGTGTGTGTGTGTGTGTGTGTGTGTGTGTGTGTGTGTGTGTTGTGTGTGTGTGTGTGTGTGTGTGTGTGTGTGTGTGGTGTGTGTGTGTGTGTGTGTGTGTGTGTGTGTGTGTGTGTGTTGTGTGTGTGTGTGGTGTGTGTGTGTGTGTGTGTGTGTGTGTGTGTGTGTGTGTGTGTGGTGTGGTGTGTGTGTGTGTGTGTGTGTGTGTGTGTGTGTGTGTGTGTGTGTGTGTGTGTGTGTGTGTGGGTGTGTGTGTGTGTGTGTGTGTGTGTGTGTGTGTGTGTGTGTGTGTGTGTGTGTTGTGTGTGTGTGTGTGTGTGTGTGTGTGTTGTGTGTGTGTGTGTGTGTGTGTGGTGTGTATAATTTCAGGGAAGTCTCAGCACTGACAGGAAAATAGGCCGCCTCAGTGAATGTAGGCGTGGACACACCAACACACACTTAATGAGGAACACTTTAATGCAAAACTAACCAACACACACACACACACACACATGTACACAAACACATGTGAAGGTGTGTAATTGTGGTGGGTGTGGCTGATAGGGAGGAGGGAAGAAAGGAAGTAGGAAATAGGAGCTAGAAGGAGGAGAAACCAAATGATGGTGCGTTCAGGTGCTCATTTTCAACCGTTAAGTCTATCATCTGAACTTTGTCACCAGGGAGTTTCCCTCAAACGCAAGCAAACACCAAAAACGACTTGGACAAATGAACACATGCAAGACTAGTTAAGAATTAAATATAAAATGTGTCATGGAGGTTTAACTTCTAATTTACGTGCTGTTTCATATCTTAAATATATAGGATTAATGATTATAAAGCACATACACATGTTTTATTTAAAGCTAGACGAATGCTTTAACCCTCATTGAGACGTTGTTATTGAGTAACCTTAGCCAGCAGGACGGATGATGCTGACTTTGTGCTCTCTGCAGACGTCAATATCCAATAATCCATAAAGTCAAAGATGTCTGCATCTTCAAAAGTCTTTCCCGATCAGACAGATGCATGTTGGGTCTGGAAACACACTGTGGAGACGCAGAGTGGAAAGGTTGGACGTAAGGTGGAGGGATTTGAACGTGAGTGAACAGGTATAAAGATGGATGTTTGGATGACTGCAGTTCAATGGAGGGTGTGGATCTATAACAACCATTACCCACCGATGGAGAAACACCACTACACAGGCACCTCATTTGAAACACTGAGGGTCTGTTTTTGTTTAAAGGGTTAAGATGAGAAGTACTTTATTGATCCCAATTGGGAATGTTTGCGTTCCGGCAGCATCAAAAACAAGGCATTGCACATCAGTAGTTTAAAAGAGTAGAAATAAACAGTAGTTTGTTAGACTTGAACATTTTGGTGGAGTCTTCTGGAAGTGTTTCCTATTTACTTTGTATTTTGACGTCCTCTAGAAACCTTTTACTTATGATTTTTAGTCGTTATGATCATCTACGTCGTCATCGTATTATGTTTATTCTGTATCGTGACATCCAGTCTACGTCTATCCTCCCTGTTTCAGACTCTGTAAACAACCTTAGAAACATGTACTTTGTCTAAACCGACTGGAAACAAAAGAGATGCATAAATGGTATTCAAAGAGACAGAAATAGACAGAAGTCACATGAAGATCAGCTGCCATTTACTTCCTCTTCTCCTCACCAACAGGAAAACATGGCAGCGCTCTGGCAATGAGTCAAATGAGGGAAATACACTTGACTGCTGGTCAAAAAAGAGCTGGATTTGGGCAAAAAAACGCTAGAAACTCAACATCTCCGACTCTAATTTGAATCCGATTCCTTCCAGATAGAAGTCGGTGCCAAAGTAAGGAAGTGATTTCAACTTCATAATAAAACAATCCCCCACAGAAACTTAAGACCACCATGATGGTGTCTTGCTAACTCCCAAAATGTACCAGAAAGGTATTACTCATCTGCCAGAGCTAGCATATAATTCAATAACTGCTAATGAGCATACCGGAAAAGCTTTTGGGAACATTTGGGACTTTTATTACCTTTTTATTTGTTATTGATACAGAAACTTATTTGTTCATGATGTGTTTCTGTGATGAAAGCTATTGTGTATAAGCGGGGAAATGCTAACTTTAGGGGGCATCATAGTGGCTAATGAGTTGCCACAAAAGCTGTGTAGTCAATGCCAAGTCGAATAAATTGCCTCCCTGCTTCCTCACTTGCGTCTCAGTGACCCTTGAGTTTAATGTGTAGTGTGTTATCTTTACCGTTAAGATGCATCAGATCAGTGGATGCCTCGCAGCGTTCAATCAGTGATGGATACACAGTAAAGGGCGTGGGGCGAGTGGCTGAGGACTTAACTGAAGGAAGGTCTGGTGTTCCTCGCTCCTTGATCCTCGATCCTTGATCCTCCGGCACAAATAAGCGCCATTGAACGCTCTTAAGTTGGCGAAGAAAAACAACTTCCGGTGAGATTGTGGATCGAGGAAATGACGAATAAGAGACTTGGCATCCAGCTACTGTTGTTGTACGTCATTCAAGGCAGTACAACACAATATGTATTGGATAGACATTGGCAAAGAGAGATTGTTGGTCGCTAGATTCAGATTGACTTTGGCCTTTAGCTTGCGTTAGCTATCTGTGTTGGTTCGCACTATTCAGGCTCAGTATTCTCCGTCTACGCTGTGATAGTTTGTTGTACTAAATGAACAAACGGCGTGACAACGTGCTGCTTCTGTCTCATTTCCTTCGCTTGGTTTGATGCTCTTTGCTGATTTACATCTTGTTTTGATCTTAATCAACTCAAATTCTTTAGACACTTGCTTCATCATTTATGTGAAGCTTGAGTGAAGAGGGGTTTCCAAGAAAATGACATCTGTGGTTAACACAAGATCTATACGGAGGTTTATTTACATGATTCCTTGTTGTGAAACTCAGTTTGAACACCCACTAATCGATCAGTTTTAGGACAGTCCTATTGTAGAGACAGAATGCAAACCTGAGGTCCAGCCACGTTGGAGAGAAGAAGTGGAGAAATGAATAATTGACTCTTTAAATCCTTACTCTAATAAAGGCAATCTTATCTTATCTAACAGCAGGAATTTAGTCTGGAAATCAGGAGCTAAGAGACGTCTTTCTGCCTCTGAAATATCTCTGTGATCTCAAGGAGAGGATGCAGTCCATATCAACTATTACACCATCATTTTACAGCAAATGGCAGCGATCCTACTTTCACTATTAAAGAAACTCAAGTGTCAGTTGCATAACAGCGATAAGAGGAATATAAAGTCCTCCTCTGTTTGTTTCACTTAATAAAAACCTCGTTGTTTCACAGTAAAGAACTCTCTACTGAACAAACCATTAACCTGATGTTGACACGCCTTCCCGTCTACTTTCCTCTCTTTAAGTCAACCAGTGTTACTCAAACACAGCGTTAAAAAACCATCAACCTGCTGTTTGAACAGTCTCCCTGAGTCTCTGTTGCTTTAATATGGCGACACTTTGTCTGAAACATAATTGCCAGGGCAGCGGACAAAACGTTTGGTGTGTTTTGGGCTACGTAGTGGAGGAATTAAACCATGTGTTGGAGGCCGTTTTCAGTTTTCAGTAGGAACCAGTGGGTTTTGTGAGTGGGAAGTCATAAAGTACTGAGAGGCAGTCAGGGATTTACTGACAACAACAACAATAAAGACAAATGCCAGTATGATACATATAGGGAACACAATATAACACAAAGCCTTACGTTTATCTTAAAGGGATATTTGATTTGACGTGTTTAAGGTACTTATACAAAACTTACAGCATGGAAACTAAGCAATGTACTTCACATATTAGAATGTAGTGTCCCTACTTTAGAGAGTCTCGCTGATGTTCACGTGTATATCAGTATGTAGTGTCTCTACTTTAAAGAGTCCTCTCCTGCTGATGTTCAGGTGTATATCAGTATGTAGTGTCTCTACTTTAAAGAGTCCTCTCCTGCTGATGTTCAGTGTGTATATCAGTATGTAGTGTCTCTACTTTAAAGAGTCTCTCCTGCTGATTCAGGTGTATCAGTATGTAGTGTCTCTACTTTAAGAGTCTCTCCTGCTGATGTTCAGGTGTATATCAGTATGTAGTGTCTCTACTTTAAAGAGTCCTCTCCTGCTGATGTCAGGTGTATATCAGTATGTAGTGCTTACTTTAAAGAGTCCTCTCCTGCTGATGTTCAGGTGTATATCAGTATGTAGTGTCTCTACTTTAAAGAGTCCTCTGCTGCTGATGTTCAGGTGTATATCAGTATGTAGTGTCTCTACTTTAAAGAGTCCTCTCCTGCTAATGTTCAGGTGTATATCAGTATGTAGTGTCTCTACTTTAAAGAGTCCTCTCCTGCTGATGTTCAGGTGTATATCAGTATGTAGTGTCTCTACTTTAAAGAGTCCTCTCCTGCTGATGTTCAGGTGTATATCAGTATGTAGTGTCTCTACTTTAAAGAGTCCTGAGCTGATGTTACTGTGGATAAGTCACTCATTCAACCCTAATTCAAAACATCTGAACTGTCCTCTTTATTGAAAGGAAGGTAAACCAGAAGTCATAGTAATAACAATCCTCCGTGTCGTGTAATGAACAGGTTTCTCTCTCAAACTGGTTCAGAGGAATTTGCACCGTCACATACTTTGGACAAAGGCCTTCTCCGCTGTGTGACACTTAATGATTTATGACGAGAGGGTCAATAATATCCTTCATAAAACATCATAAATCTGTTCCTGCAACAAGTCAGAAGATTGAGCTAAACTGTTATATGGTTAAAGTTGTCTGGACACACAGTCTGTTTCCATTTCTAAAGAGCTCTTGCAAGCAAAACAGGCTCAGAATGGACCTTAAAGTAAGCTTACAATTTAGCTTTTTATATAATAGTTTACAGAAAGAGACAATAAAGTCGTATTGTTTCTAAAGAAGATGTCATTTAAACCTCGTAGCGTTTGTAGTGAGCAGCTATCTGTTTAAGTTAAAGCAAGTTTTGGGGGGAATTCAAGGTTTCTGCAGATTTATTTGGAGAAGGGTGTCTTTGGTTACTGGAGCTTGAAGGAGCTGATTGGTTGATCTAAATGTCCTGTAGGGAAGTCACAGCACCCGAGATGCATCCTAATACAGTGAGATTCAACGATTTTCTGATACTCTATTCCATTCCCAACAATAAATCCAATCTACTTCAACCTGCGACTGTCTTTTGCTAAGTAGTGAAACAGGTAAGTATTCCCTCTCTGATCTTTATCTATGTATACGGCTTTTAATCCAATCAGCTGTGTTTATTCAAGTATCCCGCCAAAATACATTTTACCAGACTTCAACACATCATGAAGACGTCAGAAATGATGTTGACGAAATACACATTTTAGCAAATTAGAGCTTCAATTAATTCTGTTTAATTTCAATTCAGCTGTGCTGCTAACTGGCTAACTTTAAGTAGTGCTCCTCTTGATTTCGACACAGGTTTCTAGTTTACAATTTCCCAATACCAGGGAAATATAGGGTGCGTCCCATAGATTCGCCCCCCTGTACCGCACTTCAGAAAAACCAGAATACTTTGCATCCACTTGGTACTGAAGTATCTGTTCTTCCTTAATGGGAGGTCGTTCCAAATGATAGACTAGAGCTGAATGGAGGGTTTTAAACTCAAATCCTATATTAACTAAAGTAATTAACAATATTTGAGCACAATTACTTACGCACCAACAGAAAAGCCTCTTTAAACTATAGTGCTCTGAATGTTTCCTGATGTTAAAACACTGACACCAGCTTGCTGGAATCTATGTTTTGAACCTGTTTCCTCTTCACACATTTTTATCTCTTCTCTTCCTCATTAAAACCCACATTTCTCCAAACTCTTATCAGTTTATGTGGAATTCACAACACACAAACACTCACACAGAGCAGAAACTTGGCAGGCATATGCATGCATGGTAGGACAACATTCACACTCTGAAAATTCATGAACACAGTTGGTTTTGGAAACTAAAAACCATGCACATGCCTAGTAGGGCTGTATCTAACTAGTATGTATGTATCTACCAAATTAATAGTTTGGACCATGTCCCAGGTTCTTAAAATCCAAGGTGAGGTCTTTAAAAGTCTTGTTTTGTCGTCAAATACCCAATGATAATCACTTTAACAGGATATTAAACAGAGAAAAGCAGGAGATCTCCATATTTGAGAGCCTTCAAAGGGCACTTTCTGCCATTTGCATGAAAAGTACTCACAGAAAGCTGCAGCGATATCAGAAAACGATGTAAAAGACACGTGTGTGTGTGGGTAGTGTTTCTAAGTGTGTATCCAGGGGTCATCTTACTCTGTTAGTCACCGTAGGCAACAAACAAACACTTCTCTTGGTAATAAAACATTCAGCATTGTATTATTATTTGTCACATATACAACTGGATATTTCAAGTATTTGTTTGACATCTGCTTTTTTAAAGTCATTTTCAGCTGTTTCTACTGAGCCAGTTCTCTCTGCAGTATTATCAGTTCCCACTTTGCATGTGGTTCATCTGACATGCTACAAAGAAGCCATTGTAGTGCATTGAAATCATCCCTTTGATTGTTTTAGTGACATTGTTAGCACATTGTTTGCACCCTTTTATTCATTATGCTTTTGTTAAGAGTTTAACCTAGCACTTAAAATGGTCTTGCTTGTTTAAAGTGAATATCATGGCCCTTGTTTTGAGTTTGAATCTGAATCTCTATGGTTTATTGCACTTATTGTCAGTCGTTTTGGATAAAAGCTTCAGCTAAATGCTATGTAATGTAACGTTTTGGTCAGAAAAGACAAGCACTTGTTAACAAGAATCATGATGGCATTTCTTAAACTTAGCAATAATGGATTAATTGAGAAGATGCTCAGCAGATAAATGGAGAATGATTGTAGGAGAAGCCCATTTTCTCTGACTTGTAAACCCCCAGCCACGACTCACTGATTGAATGAATGAATTACGATGTTCGTGCTTACGCCCAGACTCGATGTCTGAGTGATAAAGAAGGTCTTTCTCGACTCGGGTCAACAGGGCAGGATTCTCACTTTCTAACATGTCACGCAGTCCTTCTTCAGATCTCTCTTGTATTTGTGTCGGTCAGTGGAGCAAGGCAGGATTAGGGCGGTAGGATTAGCCTACACACAGACTACAGTAACCCAACACCTGGTCATGCAGTGTGAGTAACTGAGCAGGTAGGATAACAGCTCTGAATATCTTCTCTACATGGAGAGCTGCAGCTTTTCTGAATGGTTCACTGTGTCGGAGCCAGAAGAGCGTGGAGGACGTGTCCACTCATCTTAAAACAAGAGATTAAGGAGGGTTGAGTTTAGGAAGGGACTGAAATAATAATATTTGACGTCTCTAACACGGTCTGTTGTTAACACAATCAGTAAATAGCCCACTGTTGCTAACAAGTGTCTAAATGAGACGACTAAACGTCATCACGCCCAATATTAGCCTCCTTTAGCTTAGCGGTGGTGACGTGAAGTCATGTGACCGTGCTGTAGTTCCTTTATAGCCCAACATTAGCGCCTTTAGCTTAGCGGTGGTGACGTGAAGTCATGTGACCGTGCTGTAGTTCCTTTATAGCCCAACATTAGCCGCCTTTAGCTTAGCGGTGGTGACGTGAAGTCATGTGACCGTGCTGTAGTTCCTTTATAGCCCAACATTAGCCGCCTTTATTTAGCTGTGGTGACGTGAAGTCATGTGACCGTGCTGTAGTTCCTTTATAGCCCCATAGCCGCCTTTAGCTTAGCGGTGGTGACGTGAAGTCATGTGACCGTGCTGTAGTTCCTTTATAGCCCAACATTAGCCGCCTTTAGCTTAGCGGTGGTGATGTGAAGTCATGTGACCGTGCTGTAGTTCTTTATAGCCCAACATTAGCCTCCTTTAGCTTAGCGGTGGTGAAGTGAAGTCATGTGACCGTGCTGTAGTTCCTTTATAGCCCAACATTAGCCACCTTTAGCTTAGCGGTGGTGACGTGAAGTCATGTGACGTGCTGTAGTTCCTTTATAGCCCAACATTAGCCACCTTTAGCTTAGCGGTGGTGAGTGAAGTCATGTGACCGTGCTGTAGTTCCTTTATAGCCCAACATTAGCCGCCTTTAGCTTAGCGGTGGTGACGTGAAGTCATGTGACGTGCTGTAGTTCCTTTATAGCCCAACATTAGCCGCCTTTAGCTTAGCGGTGGTGAGTGAAGTCATGTGACCGTGCTGTAGTTCCTTTATAGCCCAACATTAGCCGCCTTTAGCTTAGCGGTGGGACGTGAAGTCATGTGACCGTGCTGTAGTTCCTTTATAGCCCAACATTAGCCGCCTTTAGCTTAGCGGTGGTGACTTGAAGTCATGTGACCGTATGTAGTTCCTTTATAGCCCAACATTAGCCGCCTTTAGCTTAGCGGTGGTGATGTGAAGTCATGTGACCTGCTGTAGTTCCTTTATAGCCCAACATTAGCCGCCTTTAGCTTAGCGGTGGTGAGTGAAGTCATGTGACCGTGCTGTAGTTCCTTTATAGCCCAACATTAGCCGCCTTTAGCTTAGCGGTGGTGACGTGAAGTCATGTGACGTGCTGTAGTTCCTTTATAGCCCAACATTAGCCACCTTTAGCTTAGCGGTGGGGACGTGAAGTCATGTGACGTGCTGTAGTTCCTTTATAGCCCAACATTAGCCACCTTTAGCTTAGCGGTGGTGACGTGAAGTCATGTGACCGTATGTAGTTCCTTTATAGCCCAACATTAGCCACCTTTAGCTTAGCGGTTGTGAGTGAAGTCATGTGACCGTGCTGTAGTTCCTTTATAGCCCAACATTAGCCGCCTTTAGCTTAGCGGTGGTGACGTGAAGTCATGTGACCTGCTGTAGTTCCTTTATAGCCCAACATTAGCCACCTTTAGCTTAGCGGTGGGACGTGAAGTCATGTGACGTGCTGTAGTTCCTTTATAGCCCAACATTAGCCACCTTTAGCTTAGCGGTGGGACTTGAAGTCATGTGACCGTGCTGTAGTTCCTTTATAGCCCAACATTAGCCACCTTTAGCTAGCGTGGTGACGTGAAGTCATGTGACCGATATGTAGTTCCTTTATGCCCAACATTAGCCGCCTTTAGCTTAGCGGTGGTGACTTGAAGTCATGTGACCTAGCTGTGTTCCTTTATAGCCCAACATTAGCCTCCTTTAGCTTAGCGGTGGTGAGGTGAAGTCATGTGACCGTGCTGTAGTTCCTTTATAGCCCAACATTAGCTTTTTACTTCAGAAACCATAAAGTGGTGTTAACATGGAGATTATCCTGCTGAACTAAACGTGTACGTATCATAAACGTTTGTTTAACACAGATTATTTTCTGCAATAATCCAAAATCACATGAACTCCCATTGAACCAGGGATACGCTCACTTCCTACAAATATACGTCATCCCTGCACCACTTCATTCTGTTCCCTACCTTTCTCACTCTTTCTTCTTCTGTTTTTCTGAGTGTTTGCAGCTGTTTAGTTAGCAGCTGCCTCACAGAGCCCTCAGTCTGTGACCCCTGTGGCCCCCGGGCCCCTTATTTAGCCACAACTGCGTTTAAAGCACTCAGTATATCAAGCTGCAGAAGACTCTGATTCTTGTGGTGGAAATTCCACACTTAATCACCTTCTGGTAAGAAATGAACAAATACAAGTTTAAACCAAAGTTGTGTTATTTAATAAAGAGTTATAGCATTTAACAGAATCAATGTATTTCCAGCTGGAAGGACAGATTCCTGTTCCACTGATGTAGCACAAGAATCTGACCGTGTTACAGAAAAACAAGCACTTCATACAGGAAAAGGCTAAGGAAAGGGGAAGTTCTCAGCTAGGGAATTTAAATTTGTCTGTTGATTGTGTATATATAGGTATATACATATTTGTATACATATTTTTGTATTCGGGATTGTGGGAAAAGGTATTTCGATCTCTCTGTCTGTACACACAAACTGAAAGATTGACAATAAAGTTGACGTTGACTACATTACAGGCTATTGAAATGTTGGCCAGACGGGCGAAACGTGCATATATGGTAATTACAAACCTAGGATCTATATGATAATTGCCTGAGAATAATAATAATAATAATACATGTGATTTATATAGCGATAAATGGTCAAGACGACATAAGTGACATTATATATAATTAAATGAGACTTTTCTGCGATAATACTCTTAGGGGTTTTCAGCCCTGCTTGCTGCAAAAAAACCTCTCTTCTGGAGTGTTTGGTCTGCGACTCACTGTGACATTCCTGGCAGTCACAACAAATCCTGACAGAATTTAAGGTTTAGGCGAGAAGTGATGGTGGAACCAGAAGACCCTCAGAAGAGCAAACACTGAAACACAATCAGAGACATTTTGTGTTGTGTGACCTTCAGTGACTCTTCATTTCACAGATAACCAACTTTACATGAAGGAAACAACGCTCTACAGTGCTCTGGGTTTATTCATTGGGGTAATACTACAATCACGGCAAGAAATACACAAATATTTACTGATTTTATTACACTTTATTACTATTTTCCTTTTTCTTAAACAACACATTCAGCGTCGAAGACAAGCGTCCTTTTTGTTGAATAAAAGGTTGAGATAAATGTTAGTCGTGGTTGACTATAGTAAGATTTTATTGCACTTTCACACTAAAATAAACTGCATTCACTCCCACACAGAGCAACGTTTCTGCTCGTTAACACACACTGCATCAAAATAAGACTTTAAACTAACAACAGAGTTAGTTTAACACTTTCTTTTCGCCCGGCTGCTCATTGCTTTATAACACAACATAGAAATCAAGAAACTAAAACAAATAATACACAATATATTACCGAAGCAACTCAATGGTGTCTGGCTGTTAGTTTAGGAAGCGCTTGAGTAGATAAAGCAGAGGTTTCTATGAGAGATGCAAACATGTTAAATGTAAATATCACAGTTTATCATCTTCATTTAATTGTGGAAAGTCAGAATTGTTATTGTAATAAGTATTGGATTCATAGTGTGGTCCTACTGGTTGGTTTGCACCTTGTTTTGGAGGTCATGGATTTGATGTTTCCTGTAACGGCCCGTCCACACGGCGTGCGTTGCTTCAACGGAGACGCTTCCCATTCACTTTGAATGGGGTGACGTCACGCTTCGCCGAACTGCATTGTGGTAACGTCGCTTCGCTTTGCCTCCCTTGCTCACTTCGAAAGTTGAGAAAAGTTCAACTTTTCAAGCTTCGACGGAAGCGTCAGCCAATCAAATCATATGCCAGTACAAGTTCTAGCCAATCAAACCGCGTGCTTGTGTCTCGGGGCGGGAGATTAATGTGATTGGTTGTTGGTTGCACGCCAGACACGCCCACCAGCACGCTTCAACGCACGCTGCCGTGTGGACGTACCGTAAGGCAGAAGTTTTATCGGCCGCATTAAATGTACCCCATTTGCCAGTATGATTGCTGTTCAAGCATTAAACACGAGTAAATAAAAGGCCTATGTGATATGTAGTAATCGAATACGACTTGTTGACCATTTTGATTTCCTAAAACCTTTAGCATGAACAATTTTTGATAAACAGTCATTATATCCACATGAGTGACGAATTAGTGGCAAATGTACATTCAAACATCAAAATAACACTTAGACGTAACACTTATCCAATGTTACGATTGTACTGTATACAAAATAGAAGACGACAAATATGAGATCAAGTCTCTGAGCACAATATAATATTGATTCATTCCCCAGACTTAGTACGAGGTTAAATAAGAAAATGGGCTGTCAAAATGCTAGTCATGCTTTTCTATATTGGCTTTTGATGTAGAAACAAGGGTTTTACTAACAGACAACACCTGACCCTCTTTCCCTTTGTGTAAACACACACACACACACACACACACACACACACACACACACACACAACACACACACACACACACACACACACACACACACACACACACACACACACACCATATGAACATATAAAGACACACACACACCATTACACCTTATGAACATATAAAGACACACACACACCATTACACCTTATGAACATACCAAGACACACACACACACACACCATTACACCTTATGAACATACCAAGACACACACACATGTGCAGAGATGTGATTGGATGCTGCAGGAGATTTACTTCCATACAAGTCCAGGCTGATTTCTGCATGAGACGCTTTTACACGCATGGATTTTCTGAAAGATTAATACCGTGCCCCCCCCCCCCCCCCCCCCCCCCCCCCCCCCCCCCCCCCCCCCCCCCCTTTGCATGAGATGAGGTTTTTGGAAAGATTACAATATATTATAAAACAGTTTCAACGTATCTAGAAATCCACCACCATATAACCGATCACATAACCATTTATCCCGACTCTAAACAACCTTCTTTCTTTATAAACGTCCTTCTAAGTTGAGTTTACCCTAAATATGCTTCTTCTGAAATTTCACTTTTGAGCTTATGCTGTTTTCCCCCTTCTCTAAATCCTAGTATTTAAATGTTACAATCAAGCAGGGATCAATAAAGTTTTGGGAGTGAAATCCACTTCCTTTCCCTCTCCATGCATCCCGCCCCCGCCGCCACTGCGTCTGTAAAGCCGTTGTGTCCTTGGGCAACACACTTCACCTGAATTTGCTCCTGTGGGTATTGTCCACAGTACATGACCGTTACATGTGTGTAATGTGTATCTGTAAAGCGCTTTGAGCATCTGGAAAAGCGCTATAATAAATGTAAGGAATTATTCATTATTATTACATAATATCAGTATCAGCGTTTCCGCCAGGGGGGCGTCTTGCCGTCATTTGACGCTCTTATTCGGCTCGGAACGCCCTGAACTCGAGCCGAGGGCGTCCAACAAAATAAATAATTTGAGAGAAGGTCGAGAGTTCTTATCGCTTGAAAAGGAAAAAGGACAAGGACATCCCTCTGTTGGAGGGCAAAGGAGTCTTTGAGCGTTCCTGTGACGAGAAAAACCAAACACCGCCGCATCTTCCAAGGACCATGCCAGGAGGGGTGTCCCTGTAAACAACGTAAAGAGATAGTATAAGGGGCGGTGCAATTCAAAAGTGTGTGTGCATATAAGAGATAGTATCTATAAGGGATAGCCCCCCCCCCCCCCAGCCCTGGTCTGGCGGAAACACTGATCAGTATATTAAACATCACTTTATTTTTGTAGAAATACCTCAATATCAATATTAAAACCCCATAGCTATAATATATATATAATAACCATTTGTGCGTTCATACTATATTTACCTGAACGTTGATCAATAATCATCAGTAATGTGGATATAATGACTTGAAACAAAGAATTACATACAAACATCACATTTATGCCATATTTTGATATATGTACGACATAGAGACAATATTTGATCTCGTAGCGCAACATCGATATAACATGTATTAATTCCCCAGCCTTAGAATACGGTTAAATAAGAAAATAGGCTCAGAATGCCAGATATTTCTTGTATATTATGATTTTAAAGTCGTAACAACTTGAAGAACAAGGAGGGTTTTCATTAGTTTTTGTTTTTTTTGCTATGGCGTTTGTACAATAAAAATTAAAAGACTAAAAATAAACATTCCAAACTGTAAACTTCTCAAATTGAAATAAAATAGCGTTAAAAAAAGTAGATGTTGAATTAGACGTTGTTCACCTGCAGTATTTCATCACGCTTTGCTAAATCCCTGTAAACCTGTCGTTGAGGAGGAGGCTAACGGCTTTAGCGGTGTGGAGCTAAGAGGCTAATGGCACGTTAGCAGGGGTTAAATCGGTATTATCCTCTGGTGGAGGACAGGGAGGAGAAAGTGGGACTGAAACAGGGCTTCCCTCCCTCGCTTATAATCGAATCACAGCTGCTGTCGGCCGCGATGTAACTCAAGGTCAGAGTCTGCAGAGAGAGAGCGGCGTTACGTCATCAACCTGCAACCCTTTGCAGCTACAATATGCAAACAAAGACACAGTCAGAAGAAACAACAGGAACATATTTCAATCTCTGCAAATAATAGTACAAATCTTAAAAATCCGAGCTACAAAGTGTTTCACAGAGACCTTTTAAGACGTCGTAAAATCAGCAATGGACAGGTGTTTAGTAAAAGTACTAATACAGCAAAGGAGAAATACTCTTTTTCAAGTACAAGTTATGTTAGATATTCAATCTGCTGCAACATGCACACAGAGAAACTGTAAGAAGCAACAGGAAACACATCTCCATCTCTGCAGGATGATAAAACATCCAATAAATCAGAAATAAGATGTCATAATGCAAATATACAATTTGTCCATTGCCTTTTTCACGTGTTGAAGGACCCTTCTGCAGCTACAATATGCAAACAAAGACACAGTCAGAAGAAACAACTGGAACATATTTGAATCTCTGCAAAATAATAGTACAAATCTTTGAAATCCGAGTTACAAAGAGCTTCACAGAGACATTTAAGACGGAACACATCTCCATCTCTGCAGGATGATAAAACATCCAATAAATCAGAGAAGAGAATGAGATGTCATTTTGCAAAGAAGCAATTTGTGCATTGCCTTGTTCACGTTTTGAAGGACGTGGGGAAAGACACAGTAAGAAACAACAGGAACATATTTGAATCTCTGCAAATAATAGTACAGATCTTTGTTTATGGAGCACTTCGGAGTTACAAAGAGCTTCACAGAGACATTTAAGACGTCGTAAAATCAGCGATGGACAAGTATTTACATAGTTTTTAGTGAAAGTAGCAAAACAGCAAGGGAGAAATACTCTTCAAGTACAAGTTATGTTAGATATTCATCTGCTGCAACATGCACAGAGAACCAACAGGACATATTTTAATGTCTGCAGGATGATATTACAAATCTTTATTTAAGGAGGACTGTTCAATATCTGAACAATCAAAAAGGAATACAAATACTTAATCTGTCAGAAGCCCGAAAGGTTGGAAATGACAAGTTTGGTCTTTCAAGATGTGCTGCATTTTAAAAGCTGTATGAATAGTTATATTATCCATTAAAAAAAACCTGATTCAATTCAGGATAGGCTCATCGAAAAGGACCGATATCACATATTCATTGGTTTCTAGACTACAGTGGTTGTGCTTCAATTCATTCTATCATAAAGGTGTTTCTTTAAACTGCAGAAGTTTAACATTTGAATGAAACAAACAAGATTTAGACAAAGTACGGACATGTAATCAAAGTGAATCTGTGAGTGTCCATCACTTTTTGATAAGAACGTGAGGAGATTTAAAGCTTAATTGATTAAAGGATTCATTGATACATTACTAAATTATGAGCTATTTGAACACTAATGAATCATTCATGTCACTTCCCAAGCAACACCCTGTGTATTACTGAGCTCCTGCTAACCCAACTGTGATGATTTGCAGCTTTTTTATTTTACATTGTGTGTCTTTCTAAACGTCTGAAGTCATACGCCCTCCCTCCGTGGAGTCTGACCCAGATTCGATGCTGTTTTGTGTTAAAAACTGAGCGCAGAGAAGAGGAGATTCAGTCTCAGCGGCGTGACATCGGTTGGCTTTCTCATCTGGCCCCGAAATTAAATCTGAAACCCAGAGAAGCCTAAAAATAACGCCAGGCAGTCGGCGGTTTCTCACCGGTCAGAGGAAGCTGTTCATCTGACAATCAGGAACAATCCAACATCATGTCAGATGTTCGGTCTCCATCAGGGCTGCAGGATTTAATCGTTGAAACACTAATTAAATGATAACGGTGTGATTGTTTTTAAGAGGATCTCTCCCAAACAATATTTTTGTATTAAAGAATTCCTTTCAGGTTCATTTTACATTACATTAGATTTAGCTGAGGCTTTTATCCAAAGCGACTTACAATTACCAATTACAGGTTCATATTAGTTTGTAGTGTCTCTACGGGGACATGTCTCCATGCTTTAATGTTCTGGTTTTATAAAGACTAATATTATTGTTTGTTTTTATTCATCTCTATTCTACCAAGCTATCTCTTTTATTTTGAAATGTCCCCTCTTCCTTCCTGTCCCGTCTTTACGTCCTGATGATTTGTCTTCATTTTTCTTTCATGCATTTCATATCGCAGACGCTTTTTTTCTCATTATACCAGTCATTTCAATCTACAATCTGAAATCCTCACATCAGTTATTGACAAGTTGAATCCAGAAGTAACAACAAAGCAGTAAACAATACGATTTGCATGCGAAAAGTCAAATATGATTTCTTTTTGTAGTTCAGCGTGGTTGTTCCCACACATACAACTCTGGTGCAAACAGCTGTAATCCCAAGTAATACCTCTC
>JAAKFY010000006.1:6154728-6219728 GCA_011823955.1 Dissostichus mawsoni | reverse complement strand
TGGTTTCCCGGCAACAGGGGAGAAGCTGACGTGTTTTGGCATCATGGGTCCTTCAAAGCTAGCACGCACGCACGCACGCACGCACGCACGCACGCACGCACGCACGCACGCACGCACACGGATCACAAGACGCCCCTCTGAGTGGAGGTTTCTTGAGGTCGTCTCGTTGTTTTGGGTAGCTGACGGTTTCTGATCGACTGGCAACTAATCAGTCAATCAATAACTAAATCATCTTTATTAAGAGTGAGTATAAGAATAAGCGAGTTGACTGCAGAGAAGCTTTTGTCATGGTTTTCAGTACCAGTGGTGGAATACAACAAATGTACTCCAGTACTGTACTTAAGTATTTGTATTTACTTGTACTCAGTGGTGGAAAGTTACAGTACATTTACTCAAGTATTGTACTCAAGAGCTTTTTTTGACATATTGTGTTTGCTCTTTTTCAGGTCACTTTGTGTCTCTTTGAAGTGGATTTGTTCTTCTTTTAGACATTTTGTGTGGTTGTTTTGGTCCTTTTTATGTGACGAGTTCGTGTCTCTGAGTTTTGCTTTAATTGTCTCAAGTAACTAAGTAAACTGTACCTAAGTACATTTTGAGGTACATTACTTGAGTATTCCATTTAATGCTAGGAGAATATCATACTTTTTACTCCACTACAATTACATATATACTGCATAACAAGTACTTTGACTTTTAATACTTGACGTACATTAAGCATATAATACTCTGAAATTGACCAATCTGCAGAATGAATACTTTTTGTACTTAAAGTATATTTGTATGCTAATACCTTTCTACTTTTACTTATGTACATTTTCAATGCAGCAACGTATAGTGTATATAGCCCATAGTATTTACACTCACTTAAGTAAAGGGTATAAGTACTTCTTCCTTCCCCTTACTTGAGTATTTACATTTCCTTTTACTCCACTACATTTGGAGGCAATATGGCACGTTTTATTTTCCTACCTCATCAGAAACTCAGAGTTACTACCTACCTGGTGCATGGAAACACATTGAGTGATGCAATGGAGAAATCCCATTGGCTTCTTGTTCAGAGAACCAGGAGCATGCTAACATCCGGGCTACAGATATATGCCATCACTCATTGGTTGAGAAACAGCAGCAGATTATGTTAGACTGGTCAATGCTTTCCTTTCTACCTCAAATATGACTTCAGTTTTCCTTTTGTGTATCCTCACTTGACTGCAGAACTGAAACATTTAAGTTTAGGTGATAAAGAAAAACATCAGATGTGTAGTTTTTTTTAACGGCTCTAGTGAATAACCTAGTTTGTCTCATATTGGCCGACATGTAGGAATGAACCTATTTAAATCAGAAGGGGTGAGGTCAGAAAGTGATTCGTTTCTGATCAAATGCTCCGTTTGTTCGAAGTCTGACTACCTGGGGAGTCCAGAGTTTAGAGAGGCAGTTCAGAAAAGAGAAAATACAGTTTGTAGTCACACACACATACACACACACAACACACACACACACACACACACACACACACACATCAGACGTCGGTGAAAGGGCCACATTATGAGCGGTGTGAAGCTGGAAACTCTGGGTTTAAAGAGTGAACAGTTCTCTCTCTGTCTCTCTGGCGTTGTGTCTTTGGAAAAAGGAGGTAAATTATGAACGACTGGAGCAGCTTTTTATTTTCCTGCTTTTCCTTTTTCCACCCAAAGGAGTTTATGACAGTTTTTAGTCTAACCATTCACAGTTCAATCACTGGCACCTTTCATACAGCGGCTTAAACAGTTCACCTTTCAATACAAGAATGGAAACATAGAACAAAGCCAATATAGAGATGCAGGAATGAGTCCTAAAACCAAGAAATTAGTCGGCATTGTTGCAATTCCTGTTCCCTCATGTAGACTCAATGGGTTTGGTTGAGTTTTTTTGTTCTATGACATAAAATAAGTCAGTAAATACCCTACTGGTGAATTTTAAAAAACGAGGTTGCTAACAAGTGTCTAAATGAGGCGACTAAACGTCATCACGCCCAACATTAGCCGCCTTTAGCTTAGCGGTGGTGACGTGAAGTCATGTGACCGTGCTGTAGTTCCTTTATAGCCCAACATTAGCCGCCTTTAGCTTAGCGGTGGTGACGTGAAGTCATGTGACCGTGCTGTAGTTCCTTTATAGCCCAACATTAGCCGCCTTTAGCTTAGCGGTGGTGACGTGAAGTCATGTGACCGTGCTGTAGTTCCTTTATAGCCCAACATTAGCCACCTTTAGCTTAGCGGTGGTGACGTGAAGTCATGTGACCGTGCTGTAGTTCCTTTATAGCCTAACATTAGCCGCCTTTAGCTTAGCGGTGGTGACGTGAAGTCATGTGACCGTGCTGTAGTTCCTTTATAGCCCAACATTAGCCGCCTTTAGCTTAGCGGTGGTGACGTGAAGTCATGTGACCGTGCTGTAGTTCCTTTATAGCCCAACATTAGCCACCTTTAGCTTAGCGGTGGTGACGTGAAGTCATGTGACCGTGCTGTAGTTCCTTTATAGCCCAACATTAGCCACCTTTAGCTTAGCGGTGGTGACGTGAAGTCATGTGACCGTGCTGTAGTTCCTTTATAGCCCAACATTAGCCACCTTTAGCTTAGCGGTGGTGACGTGAAGTCATGTGACCGTGCTGTAGTTCCTTTATAGCCCAACATTAGCCGCCTTTAGCTTAGCGGTGGTGACGTGAAGTCATGTGACCGTGCTGTAGTTCCTTTATAGCCCAACATTAGCCGCCTTTAGCTTAGCGGTGGTGACGTGAAGTCATGTGACCGTGCTGTAGTTCCTTTATAGCCCAACATTAGCCACCTTTAGCTTAGCGGTGGTGACGTGAAGTCATGTGACCGTGCTGTAGTTCCTTTATAGCCCAACATTAGCCACCTTTAGCTTAGCGGTGGTGACGTGAAGTCATGTGACCGTGCTGTAGTTCCTTTATAGCCCAACATTAGCCACTTTAGCTTAGCGGTGGTGACGTGAAGTCATGTGACCGTGCTGTAGTTCCTTTATAGCCCAACATTAGCCGCCTTTAGCTTAGCGGTGGTGGCGTGAAGTCATGTGACCGTGCTGTAGTTCCTTTATAGCCCAACATTAGCCACCTTTAGCTTAGCGGTGGTGACGTGAAGTCATGTGACCGTGCTGTAGTTCCTTTATAGCCCAACATTAGCCGCCTTTAGCTTAGCGGTGGTGACGTGAAGTCATGTGACCGTGCTGTAGTTCCTTTATAGCCCAACATTAGCCTCCTTTAGCTTAGCGGTGGTGACGTGAAGTCATGTGACCGTGCTGTAGTTCCTTTATAGCCCAACATTAGCCGCCTTTAGCTTAGCGGGGTCGTGCGTGAAGTCATGTGACCGTGCTGTAGTTCCTTTATAGCCCAACATTAGCCGCCTTTAGCTTAGCGGTGGTGACGTGAAGTCATGTGACCGTGCTGTAGTCCTTTATAGCCCAACATTAGCCGCCTTTAGCTTAGCGGTGGTGACGTGAAGTCATGTGACCGTGCTGTAGTTCCTTTATAGCCCAACATTAGCCACCTTTAGCTTAGCGGTGGTGAGGTGAAGTCATGTGACCGTGCTGTAGTTCCTTTATAGCCCAACATTAGCCGCCTTTAGCTTAGCGGTGGTGACGTGAAGTCATGTGACCGTAATGAAATGTATCGTCAAAATAGTTGAAGAAAAAGACTGCAAGATAACATAAATGGGAAACATGTAAGTCCCTATTTTCCCACAAATGTTGAAGCATCCACCTTCTATTAACCATGCAGTAAACTTCCAGGAAACAATCTTTCTTAATCTAAAGTCACACTTGTCTTCTAATAATGGATCCGTCGTCTCCAGAGCTGTGATTTAACTCCTCATTAAAACCAGAACAAAACAAAATGTGTGAATCAAAAACAAACTCCCTCCACACAGAAGTCCGTCTCATCTTGTCGGGTTACATTTTTAACTGAAGTCATCTGCCGTCGACTCTGAGCTCCATTAAACATGTCTGAACACACAACAAAACGCCTACACTGCTTAGCACCTGGACACACACACACACACATACACACACACTCACACTCACACACACACACACTGGCTCTTTGTTGTAATCCATGTGTTGCTAAAAGAGTATTTACGCCATTAAACAGGGCTTGGCAGTGATACTAAAGATTTTGAAATGTCATGACGAAGCGTTCGAGTGAATCAACATAATCACAGTTACTTCAAATTAAACTAATATAAAATACATGCACCTTTGGTCTTTAAAGAGACATTTTGTAGTTCTGTTAATAGTACATTTTGATAACTTAAGAAAGAGTAATTGGGAAAAGGAAAGGAAACTAGCATATAGTGCAGATACAATTTTCCTTATCTAACAGTTTACAGACCCTCATCCAGCACACACACACACACACACACACACACACACACACAACACACACACACACACACACACACACACACACACACACACACACACACTACACATTGCATGAGTTTTGTAACGTCTACTTTAGCTGCATTAACTTAATGATCCAACTTAATGTTCTCTGAGCTGCAACAGGGAGGAAGAGGCGAGTAAACCAAACACACCTCGCCACACCTTTACCGTTTAACACACGCAAAATACCTGAGTGTGTGTGTGTGTGTGTACCTGCCCTCTGCCACGTTTTGAGGATGATGATGATACAGATTTTTTGGAGCAGAACAGATAAGGAAATAGAGGAGGACATATGAAGGACAATCGGGGAAGATGGATAAGAAACGGAGGAATAAGAGGGGGGAGGTAGGGAGGCAATAGGACATAAGGGAGCAAGGGAGGGAGGGAGGAAGGAAGGAAAAAGGGGGGAGTGTAGAGTCAGTTTTCATTTTGACGTGTTAATGTTAGCACTGGAGAAGTTGGAATATTGTCTGCAGTCGGTTATTCTTTTTTAATTTAAACTTTATGTAACTCAGCAGTGACTCAGCGTTGTGTGTGTGTGTGGTGTGTGTGTGGTGTGTGTGGTGTGTGTTGTGTGGTGTGTGGTGTGTGTGTGTGTGTTGTGTGTGGGTGTGTGTGTGTGTGTGTGTGTGTGTGTGTTTGTGTGTGTGTGTGTGTGTGGTGTGTGTGTGGTGTGTGTGTGTGTGTTGTGTGTGTGTGTGTGTGTGGTGTGTGTGTGTGTGTGTGTGTGTGTGTGGGTGTGTGTGTGTGTGTGTGTGTGTGTGTGTGGGTGTGTGTTGTGTGTGGTGTGTGGTTGTGTGTGTGTGTGTGTGTGTGTGTGTGTGTGTGTGGTGTGTGTGTGTGTGTGTGTGTGTGTGTGTGTGTGTGGGTGTGTGTGTGTGGTGTGTGTGTGTGTGTGTGTGTGTGTTGTGTGTGTGCGTGCGTGCGTATAGACATCCTGCAAGCTTGTTTCCTTCTCTCTGTTTGTGTCGCACACATCCATACCTGCCAACCCTACCGATTTGGGCGGTAGTCACCGCTTTTGACATGTTTCTACGCCTGCTGACTTTCCTACCGATTTCTATCTTTCCAAACTATAACAAATAAAAATGACACTCCATAGACACTGGACTGGACTTTTGGCGGACACCGTTTGCAGCGTGTCTGTGATCCCGTCATACAAACAGTCTTCTGTGTTTCTGAAAGAGAAACAACGTGCAGACCGGGGGTAACGCTGCCTTTCGTGCAGAGGAAAGGCAGCGTTACCCCCGGGGCTGATGGGTAATCACTCCCAAATGAGTTTAAAGGGAACAGAGACGAGGCATTTGAGTCCTGCAGGGTTTCCCCGTTAATATCAGTGTCTCGAAAACATGTTGGCGACTGAAAGACATCCAGTGTTTGCTCTTTTCCTGAAGCATCCTTCACCTACAGTGTCTCAACTGAAAGAGGACCACAAACACATTAATAATACAATAAAATGTGGAGACTTTGGGATATTTATCTCCCATTATTTTACTTTTCGGGCATTTTACAGACCAAACATGTCGTTGATGTCACGGTTTACCAAACTACCACTTTTTCTGAAAAATTATTCAATATATGTTAAATACATGGTTTATACATGTAATTACTGGGGTTCCATTTCTTCTGATTACCTCATTTGGGCGTGCACATTTGCCACGCGCAAACCTACCTCTTTTGGATTTGGAGAGGTTGGCATGTCTGCACGTCTGAACAAATGTTCTTCAAGTTGGCAAAAACCAAAATATAAATCAGAGTTTATTACCCACCATGTGACTCTTCTTCTGTTGACTTCATTATCTCCTAAAACATTTCATTGCCGCTGTTGACTCGACGGGACGATGGTGCAACGTTTTTGGGATCGTTGACTTTATGACTTTATGACAGATCAAAGTGCATCGTATCAGGATCCAAGATTTGCTTTGGTTTCCTTTTTATATGGAGCTGTTTGTCTCAAATGATGCGTTCAGGAACCGTAGGAAACAGAGACACAGATAATCTCTTTCAGCAGCTTCTGGCTATGATTAATGGTCTAGTGAACGTATGAGTGATTGAATGAATTACAAACACAATAAATGTTCGTTTTTTTATATACATCTCATTTTCTAAGGATTATCCAGCTCTTTAATGAACAAATATGGCATTTCTTGAATTCCCGTTAATTAATTTGGGAGTTTTGAAACCACCTAATGTGGCATAGCATGCTGTGAGTACATCTTTGTAAATAAAACAATAATAACCTTTTAAAAACACACCCTGAGATGCCAGTATTTGTTAAAAACACACTTTTCTATCGTCCATCGAGTCTGACAATACTTAGTTTTTCATGCAATTTTGACTGCACCCATTTAATGTGTGTGTGTGTGTGTGTGTGTGTGTGTGTGTGTGTGTGTGTGTGTGTGTGTGTGTGTGTGTGTGTGTGTGTGTGTGTGTGTGTGTGTGTGTGTGTGTGTGTGTGTGTGTGTGTGTGTGTGTGTGTGTGTGTGTGTGTGTGTGTGTGTGTGTGTGTGTGTGTGTGTGGTGTGTGTGTGTGTGTGTGTGTGGGTTGTGTGTGTGTGTGTGTGTGTGTGTGTGTGTGTGTGTGTGTGTGTGTGTGTGTGTGTGTGTGTGTGTTGTGTGTACGAGGCTGTAGCTGAAGGGTGATCTCTTTGTTACATGATGTATGAACACATTCAGACACAAACACGTTTCGACACACATTACAAACTCCTTTTTAAGATCTTAATCTGATTGATTTTCCTAAATCATTATATGGAACACACACACACACACACACACACACCACACACACACACACACACACACATACAGGAGGATTACCTGTCTTAAAATCTATAACTGTCATCAGCAGGCTTTTATTTTGTAGTTTCTATTCTCCAAAAGTTGAGCTTTATTTTGAAAAGCTATTTGTTTTCCTCTCATTTCAGTTTATTTTTCAAAGTAAAGCTCACCCTCTGATTGTTGTTGTTGTTCTCCAGGAGCCACTAAGGAGATCGGCTCGGCGCTGACCAGGATGTGCATGAGACACCGCAGCATCGAGTCCAAACTCAAGCTGTTCACCACGTAAGACACACACACACACACACACACACACACACACACACACACACACACACACACACAGTAGCATTGCGTGTGTTATTACGTACGGAGGAGGACCGGTGAAGGTGTGAATTATGGTTTGATGACACATTTGTGACAGTCTGGGAACTAGAACATCGCTGTGTGTGTGTGTGTGTGTGGGGGGGGGGGACGTGTCCTCGTCGATGTCACGGTTGCATTACTACCGCTGTTTCTCTGTCACTACTGTCTGCTGTCATTAGAGAAGCTGTCAGTCATATGATACACACACACACACACACACACACGTACTGCTTTTAAATAATGTTATACACTCCAGTATAATCACAGTTTTTTATTAAAGTCTGCTCTTAATTCATACAGTTTTCTAGTCATTGGAATACCTCACCTCATTAAATCATCATCAGAGACACCCAACTTTATTTTGCCTCCTTGACTGCAGTCTTTCTGTGATTTTATGTTATTTAAAATACGATATCTGCAGAGATAGTTTAATTTTGTGTCAGTTATTCGGTCAAAAAGAGACATTTGAAGACAGTTTTCTGACATATATCCACTCAATTAAATCCACAAGTTATTTGCATAAGTGGTCAATACATAACTGATAATGTAAAACCACTGTTAGTTACAGCAACACTGAATTACTAAATAATAAGATAACACTAACCATGTATTTACTGCATTCATTCAAAGGCTTTTAAACACGTCTTTAAACATCTGCTCCCCTCAGAGCGCTCTCCGAGGGTTTGGTCTCTCCTCTGGAGCTAAAGATGGAGGAGTGGAAGAAAGTGGCCAGTCAGCTGGACAAAGACCACGCTAAAGGTATGCTAACATGCTAACACACACACACAGACCTGCAAACACACACTCTTCCTCACTGCCACCTTGTTGTTGTTGTTTGTTCAGAGTACAAGAAGGCCAGAGCAGACATCAAGAAGAAGTCGTCCGACACCATCAAACTGCAGAAGAAGGTGAAGAAAGGTAAGAGCCAATGATATCTCAGTCAGTCTGACTCCTCCCTCTTTTCACCTGGCAAGTAGCCCCCCTAAATATATATTTTTTAAATGATAAAAACAACCGTATACCGTCTGTGACATGCCACGGGTCAAACACTCACATCCATCCATGAGGGAGGCGTGTGGCGCAGTGGGTTGTGCGCTGGTGTTGGGATCAGGAGGTCACAGGTTCAAACCCACTGCAGTCAGCATGTCGTTGTGTCCCTGAGACACTTCACCCCAAAGTGCTCCTGAGGGGATTGCCCACAGTATTGAGTATGTAAGTCGCTTTGGATAAAAGCGTCTAACAGGTAACATGTAATGTCATGTATCTGGAGTGTGAGGGAGCTGGAGGGGAGATTAGTTTATTTGTGATATTCAAGTATTCTTAGTTTGGGGGAAAGAAGAAGTTGTTCTAGTTTAAGGAGAAGTGAAAGTAGGTTGTTTTTGGTCTTTTGTACCGGAGGCTCTTTTTGCTCATTAGAGATCATCCTAAACTCAGGAATCAGACGTTGTTTGGACTTGTTGGTATTTCATTGGGACTTTATTCAGGGCTTTCCTTTTTTGACTTGGCTCTTGTTCCTCTTGAATTGAAACTTGTTGGTCTTAGATGTCTTAGAAGACTTGTTAGACTTGAATGTGGATTTTTAGTCTTGAATTATGACTTGTTAGTTGTAAATATGGACTTGTTAGACTTGAATTTGGACTTGTAGGTCCTACATTTGGGCTTGTTAGACTTTATTTAGACTTGTTGGTTCTGAATTGGGACTAATTTTTCTTGACTTGGGACTTGTTCTTGAATTATGACTTGTTAGTTGTAAATATGGACTTGTTAGACTTGAATGTGGACTGGTAGGTCCAAAATGTGGGCTTGTTAGACTTTATTTAGACTTGTTAGTCTTGAATAATGACTTGTTAGATACCTGAACTTTAGGCACTTGTTGGAATTGACTTGGGACTTCACAGAAAACACTTGAGACTAGTCAAAGTTAACTTTATTGTCTATCTTTCACTTTGTGTACAGACAGAGAGATCGAAATACCGTTTCCCACAATCCAGAGGAATCCAAAATACATATATATATGTATATACAAATATGTATATACATATATGTACTTGTATACATATTTGTATAGACTCGTATGTGTTTCACCTGTTCTCTGTATCAAAGCTGCACATTTCTATAACTCAGAGTCTCTGAGCTCTGCTGCCTGAACACACTTCAGCCTGTCGGTAGGGCTGTTTCCGTAGCAACACACACACACACACTGCCAGGAAGTCACCTGCGCCACACCTGGATATCAAGCCGACACACCCTGTGGTTGCCATGGTTGCAACCTGGCACCGTCCGCCATCCATAATCAGAGAGAAGGGAAATACTGCAGATGCACTTATATGGGAGGGAGGAGGGAAACGCCCAAACACACACACACACACACACACACACACACACACACACACACACACACACACACACACACACACCACACACACACACACACACACACACACCACAATCAAAATGAGACGTCGAGGCCTTTATACAAATATTCTCTTTGTTGTTCCTTTCTGAAAATATAAAATGCAAATGCACAGACACAGAAATAGCTCACACACACACACACACACACAACCCACACACACACACACAACACCACACACACACACAGGCCGCCCGCCCATGGTAAACACAGTGAGGTCTGATGTGGGTTCAACATCTCTGAACATGTTTTATGTTGCCTGCCTTATTCTTTGTTCTGTCTCTTTCTGCAGAAATCCATTTCTCTTTCCATGTTCTTACATTTAAATCCTTCCCTGTCATTTATTTAGAACAAACTAAAATGCTAGACTAGTTTTCAGCAGGTTAAATGATCAGAAACAACTTTTATGGAAGATTTTGGTTAAGAACAGCTTATTATTTACATAGTTTTGGTCTTTTATTGGTCAGAATATTAATGTACTTAAAGGTTTAAATGAAGTCTTCTGCTCTGTGGAAGAAGGTTTATCTAAAAGTATGTCAAATAATAAATGTCATCCCAAAGCCCGCTGTCTATCCAGATGTGTTCAACATGCTTTAAATAAACTGGTCTCATATTGTTGAGTGTGTTATTCAGCTAGTTTGCATACAAATCGTAGTATGAGAAATTCAATTGGCCCAGTCCAAATTCTACTTTCATCAAATCAAAAAGAATTGTAGGATTTCTGTCCTGCGTTCTTAAACTGAGAGTGTGTGGTTACGGGTGATTACATGACGGACACAAATACACATAGAGGATAATAATAGTAATAAACAAGAATTATGCAAATCAAAGAAACATCTGATCAGTATCTGTGTTTTCTATGAGACGAGCAGTAAAGAATGAAGCACAAGAGATACACACACACACACACAACACACAGCCACATGTTGTCACCACGCAATGACACCACACACACACACACACACACACACACACACACCACTGTACAGCAGGGATAATTATAATGTGAAGGTTGGTGAGTGCACGGAAACAGTTTTGGTACACAGTGTGTGTGTGTGTGTGTGTGTGGGTGTGTGTGTGTGTGTGTGTGTGTGTGTGTGTGTCAGAATGTGTGTGTGTGTGTACCATATAATAACTGCTGTAGCTCTAGTTGGTCAAAGTAAACGTCTCCTAACAAAAGTCCAGTTATTTTCAGACTTTGTGTTCACTTCCTGTGGATGATCTGCATCCTACATGTTCTTCAGTCTGCAGCTCAACACAGTGACACTAACATCAATCTCTATTTCTGACTGATGTATTCTGCCTTCAGGCTTTTGTATCCTTTCTTTAACCCTGAAACTCACGAGCTCAGATGTATTTCTTCTTGTCTCAAAGTTCACTTCAGTTCCTTCTCCCTGTGTCGAACTGCAAAGACATAACCATAAACATCTGTGTGGTGTGTGTGTGTGTGTGTGTGTGGTGTGTGTGTGTGTGTGTGTGTGTGTGTGTGTGTGGTGTGTGTGTGTGTGTGTGTGTGGTGTGTGTGTGTGTGTGTGTGTGTGTGGTGTGTGTGTGTGTGTGTGTGTGTGTGTGTGTGTGTGTGTGTGTGTGTGTGTGTGTGTGTGTGTGTGTGGTGTGTGTGTGTGTGTGTGTGTGTGTGTGTGTGTGTGTGTGTGTGTGTGTGTGTGTGGTGTGTGTGGTGTGTGTGTGTGTGTGTGTCTGTCATCATGTGATCATGTGGTGTGTAACCACTTCACATGGGAATCTGCTCAGAGAGGGTGATGGGAGGAGAGGGAACACAGAGACATAAAGATGATTTGGGTTTATCTGTATTTCTTTCTTTAAGTTTGAATTAATGAGGAAACATGTGAATTGTTAAAATGCATTTAAACACAACTCATGTACCATAAATAAACATTAAATGCTGTTAAAACTGTATTTATTTGAGTTAATCGCAAAGAAAACTGTATTTTACAAGACCAGATATTAACACTTTGTAATCTACCTTTGCCCAACACTAACTTTACAGAACAGAGAGAATGCACCAAAGTAAAAAGACTCTTACCTTTAAGGACAGGCAAGTTTATTTATACAGCGCCTTTCAACACAAGGCAATTCAAAGTGCTTTACAAAGATGAGACATTAAGAACACAGGAAGAAAAAACATGAATAAAGTGACAGTGCCGTGTGAGATGTGAATAGGTCAGTGATGTGATGATGTCATCAGTGTGAGACGCAGGCGGTCTAGACGTCGTGATGAATAATGTTTATGTAGCAGAAGTGTATCTCAGACAGCTGCACGTGAGTCAGCGTGATTAGAAACACGTTGTTTATAAAGCAGACGTCAGCACGTTAAATATCGCAGAGGCAGCGGTTTGTGTCATCGTTGTTTACTCATCTGTATCATCACAACAACAAACAGACTTCTAGGAATCAAGATGCCACGTGAGGAAAGTATCCCAATGCTAATAAACTCGGAGGAAAACGGACATTTAACAACAAAGGATATTTGAAGTTCACCTTGATTTTGGAGGATGAGTTTCCGTACTCCAAACGTTATATATAGGTTTCATGGTCTTTACGACCCTCACCGTGCTTTACATACTACCAATCATTCATCACCACTTGCTCTAGGGAAGCTAACACACGCACACAACACACACACACACACACACACAACACACACACACACACTCAGGTGTATTCAGTATCTTGCCCAAGGATACTTCGACATGTTGACTGAGGGGATCGAAACAACCTTCTGGTTAAAAGACGCAGTCCCTCACAGCCACAGTCACCCACGTAGCACGATAGGACCAATTGCAGCTTGTGAGACTACAAAAAAAAAAATGCTAAAACAGATTTTTATAAAGCTTTAAACAGTGAAAGTAGTTAGTCCTTCTGGTTGAAAGACGGCCGCTCTCTTTAATCATTCAGCGTGATAATTAAAGTAGCTCCTATGAACTAATATTTGGAGACATGAGGTTATATTATTTCGGGACGTTCTCCCAGCTGTTGTTCGTCTGAACTCAGTTTCACCTTCTCAGACTCTGAGTTCTTGTCTTTGTGTTTTGTGGGTGTCGAGCCAGATCCATGTCGAAACAGACTGACAACACGAGCCTGTCTGTGTGTTTCCACAGAGGCCACACACACACACACACACACACACACACACAACACACACACACACTGCAGACTCTGTGCCCTAAAGCTCAAACCAAACACAACCTGGGTACTCAGGTGTGTGTGTGTGTGTGTGTGTGTCTGTGTGTGTGTGTGTGTGTGTGTGTGTGTGTGTGGGTGTGGTGTTGTGTGTGTTGTGTGTGTTGTGTGTGTGTGTGTGTGTGTGTGTGTGTGTGTGTGTGTGTGTGTGTGTGGGTGTGTTTTGTGTGTGTGTGTGTGTGTGTGTGTGTGTGTGTGTGTGTGTGTGTGTGTGTGTGTGTGTGTGTGTGTGTGTGGTGTGTGTGTATTTGGAAACTGCTTCTCGCTGTTTTCCACAGGATCAACTGTCTCTGTGTTCCTGTCTCTTCGAGTTAGAAAGAGGGTTTGTCTTCACCGTGTTTGCTTGAAAAATATCTGGAGACAGAGACAGGTTTCAGAAATCAGATGCCCATAACTTTATTTATATCAGAAGATCGAACAAAATTACCATCCCAGCTTCTCAAGTACAAGGTGATGACCTAAAGGAGCCCTATTACGCTCATTTCCTGCTCATATCAGTATGTAGTGTCTCTACTTTAAAGAGTCCTCTCCTGCTGATGTTCAGGTGTATATCAGTATGTAGTGTCTCTACTTTAAAGAGTCCTCTCCTGCTGATGTTCAGGTTCATATCAGTGTGTAGTGTCTCTACTTTAAAGAGTCCTCTCCTGCTGATGTTCAGGTGTATATCAGTATGTAGTGTCTCTACTTTAAAGAGTCCTCTCCTGCTGATGTTCAGGTGTATATCAGTATGTAGTGTCTCTACTTTAAAGAGTCCTCTCCTGCTGATGTTCAGGTGTATATCAGTATGTAGTGTCTATACTTTAAAGAGTCCTCTCCTGCTGATGTTCAGGTTCATATCAGTGTGTAGTGTCTCTACTTTAAAGAGTCCTCTCCTGCTGATGTTCAGGTGTATATCAGTATGTAGTGACTCTACTTTAAAGAGTCCTCTCCTGCTGATGTTCAGGTGTATGTCAGTATTTAGTGTCTCTACTTTAAAGAGTCCTCTCCTGCTGATGTCCAGGTGTATATCAGTATGTAGTGTCTCTACTTTAAAGAGTCCTCTCCTGCTGATGTTCAGGTGTATATCAGTATGTAGTGTCTCTACTTTAAAGAGTCCTCTCCTGCTGATGTTCAGGTGTATATCAGTATGTAGTGTCTCTACTTTAAAGAGTCCTCTCCTGCTGATTTTCAGGTGTATATCAGTATGTAGTGTCTCTACTTTAAAGAGTCCTCTCCTGCTGATGTTCAGGTGTATATCAGTATGTAGTGTCTCCACTGTGACATGTCTCCATGCTTTAATGTTCAGAAAGCTCTTTATTTGTCTCATACTGCGTCTGCTGCAGCCTATAGTGATGTCACTATGTTCAGGATGTAAACAAAGGAGTCCAATGGAGGCGCTTTCAGACAAGGGGGAGAGAATTGTAGTCTTTGCAGACCATTTACATGCACACAAACATATATAATACACTACAGGGAAGAAAAGAATCCTTCTTCAACCCAACATATTTTCACTTTTCAATCTTCAACATGTCTTTAGAATCAGACGTCTCCACAACCGCTCTCCTGATGGGTTTTAAAAGAAGTTGTGTCCGTCTAAGAAAGAGTTTATTTAATTGAGTTCATTAGTTTGGTCAGGTTTAGTTTAAGTCATTGTAGTAAATCACATCAGAAATAGTGTTTTTTTTGGTATTATTCCAATGAGTTCCCTCCCAGTATCACCATCAGATCAGCTGGTTTTAAAAGGTTTCCCATCTAAACACTGTAGTGATGTGCAGTGTTGTTCTGCCCCCTGCTGGTGGGATCTGGGTATTACAGCCTCAGTGTTAATCTTACACTAGAGCTGCAACGATGATACTATTATTGACATAAAAATAATCATAAACTATTTATAAAAATCTCAAAGTAATTTGCATTGAGGTCAGATATGCTGCTTTTCTGTTGTATATCACATTGAAGTGAATATCTCTATTTTAGATGGACAAAACCAGGCAGTTAAAGCCATCACTTTAGACTTTTGTGATACTGACCAAACTGTCAATCTAGAATAAAATCCCCTGATTGATTTGAATCAATGAATACAAAATCAATGTGAAATTAAGAACTTAACCTTATTGTGTGTGTCTGTGTGTGTGTGTGTGTGGGTGTGGGGGTGTGTGTGTGTGTGTGCAGGTAAAGGGGAGGTGCGCCTGCAGCTGGACAGCGCTCTGCAGGACGTGAACGTTCGTTACGCCGTGCTGGAGGACATGGAGAAGAGGGCGGTGTGCAGAGCTCTGATCGAGGAGCGCTCCAGATACTGCAGCTTCGTCAGCATGCTGAAGCCTGTGCTGGTGAGAGTGTGTGTGTGTGTGTGTGTAATGTCTTTAAAGCTTTTTGAATGGAATAATTACTAACGTGTGTGTGTGTGTGTGGTGTGTGTGTGTGTGTGTGGTGTGTGTGTGTGTGTGTGTGTGTGTGTGTGTGTGTGTGTGGTGTGTGTGTGTGTGTGTGTGTGTGTGTGTGTGTGTGTGTGTGTGTGTGTGTGTGGTGTGTGTGTGTGTGTGTGTGTGTGTGTGTGTTGTGTGTGTGTGTGTGTGTGTGTGTGTGTGTGTGGTGTGTGTGTGTGTGTGTGTGTGTGTGTGTGTGTGTGTGTGTGTGTGTGTGTGTGTGTGTGTAGGACCATGAGATCAACATGCTGGGGGAGGTGACTCACCTGCAGACTATTCTGGAAGATCTGAGCAACCTGACAGCTGAACCCAATAAACTCCCAGCAGCCAGCGAGCAGGTCACTCTCTTAAACATCTTTTTACATTTACACGTATTTCGGGACATTTGAATAGATTGTTCATGAACGAGGTTAGAGGAGTTCGTCTGAAACCTCATTTGTTGTTGTTTTGCAGGTGATTCTGGACCTGAAAGGTTCAGATTTTAACTACAGCTATCAGACTCCTCCAGCTTCTCCCAGCAACACCCTGTCCAGGAAGAGCAGCATCAGCAGGTAACACACACACACACACACACACACACACACACACACACACATAGACACACACACGCACGCACATGCGCACGCACACACACACATAGACACACACACGCACACACACGCACACACATGCACACACGCACGCACACACACATGCACACACACACACGCACAAACTCACACACACACGCACATGCGCACACACACGCACACACACACACACACGCACACACACACGCGCACACATGCACACACACGCACAAACTCACACACACGCACACACAAACGCACACACACACGCACACACATACGCACACAAATGCACACACACACACAGACACACACACATATACACACACACACACAGACAGACAGACGGACGGACGGACGGACGGATGGACAGACAGACAGACAGACAGACGGACGGACACACGCACACACACGCACGCACACAGACTCACACACATTTGAGACTGTGCTGAACTTGATTTAATGTGTACTTGTATGACTTTACTTTTCAACATCATATTAGAACTGCTGATACTGGAACAAAGTCTTTGTGTATTTGGAACAACTTACACAACCATGACATCACGTGTGTGTGTGTGTGTGTGTGTGTGTGTGTGTGTGTGTGTGTGTGTGTGTGTGTGTGTGTGTGTGTGTGTGTGTGTGTGTGTGTGTGTTGTGTGTGTGTGTGTGTGTGTGTGTGTGTGTGTGTGTGTGTGTGTGTGTGTGTGTGTGTGTGTGTGTGGTGTGTGTGTGTGTGTGTGTGTGTGTGTGTGTGTGTGTGTATATAGTAACTACCAGTCTGGATCAGTGAGACACGTTCCCTCCTTGGACTCAATCAGCTGTGCAGTGGATGGAGTTCACATCCAGGTACACACACACACACACACACACACACACACACACACACACACACACACACACACACATCGGTTTTCTTTTAAAACTCAGCATGTTATACACACAGAATTAGCGGACATCACGTACTTCAGATCTGGGGTTGTTTTTCTTGGAATAAGCTCTTTGTTTCAACAAATAGAAAACTAAAACACACCATGATATTTTATGGAGTCTGAAATAGCTTTAGATTAATGGCTGTAGTTTTTACACTTTCATTAAACTGTCTTTGTATTATGTTATTTGTTATTTATCTAGTTTCCTTATACATTTTTCAAATTATTTATTTCCCTTTTTTAATTATTCTTTTTAATAATTCTTTTATACAGATTTGTTCTGTTATTTAATTTACATTTTTACTTATATATGTATATATCTTTTTCCTAAGTCTATTTGACTAAATATGTATTATTAACTGTCTTTCCATGAAAATATCTTATTTTATTTTTTACATCAACCTGTCCAGAAATGTGCTTTTAAACTTAAGAACTGGACTGCTGATTCATTTATGCCCCGCATCCAAAAAGGTATTCATGGTGCACAGAAAACCTCATAACTTGAGTTATCTTATCATTTATAACTTAATGTCCACTAAAATGTTAATACTCTTTGAATGAGTTTCATATCTCTAAGTAACATGTTCCCTAATCCCAAAACTCTAAATCTCAACACACCCTTACTTTAAAAAGTATGACACGTTTAGCGTTGAGGATTCTTTAAATAAAAGCCTCCCCTCTCCTGTGTAGCGTTGCTCCTCCCCCTTCCTTCTCATTGGTCAGGAGGTCGGCCGCTCCCTCAGCGAGGGGAACTCTCCGAACCGCCTCGGTCGCCACGGCAGCCGCGGTCGCTACGGTTACACAGGCCACGCCATCACAGGCCACGCCCCCACGCTCAGCCGCCGCGTTAGCCGCAGAGATAACGCCTCCGTGAGAAAATACATATGAATATTTATCACCGTCTGTCTCCCATCGGATCAGATCTGCATCTCACATCCTCTCCGTGTTTCACCGTATTATCCCCCGTGTTTCGCGTCAGGTTTCACCTCCACATGTCCAGATCCATCCCATCAAATACAGGCCATAACAATGTGCTGTGTTCACATGTAAAGTGTTGAATTGTGACTGTGATGTTATTTCTGGTTTCTTTTCTGTGTTTTCTGTCCGTTTCCATCTTCGTGTGACACTTTGTTTGTCTTTCAATATGTATTGGACTAGTTCTTTTAATATGTCTTTATCCTGTAGTCTCCAAATGACTAATTAAGAGTCATTTGGAGACTAATAAAGGTTAATAAAGGTAGATTTGTATTACCTAAAGCTATAAGGTGCATCACCGTCTGTCTCCCCCGTGTTTCCCGTCAGGTTTCACCTCCACATGTCTCTGTTTTTTTGATCCACTCTAAATGTCTCCGTTGTTTTGATCCACTCTAAATGTCTCCGTTTTTTTGAAACACTCCAAATGTCTCCGTTTTTTTGATCCACTCTAAATGTCTCCGTTTTTTTGATCCACTCTAAATGTCTCCGTTGTTTTGATCCACTCTAAATGTCTCCGTTTTTTGAAACACTCTAAATGTCTCCGTTGTTTTGATCCACTCTAAATGTCTCCGGTGGATCCATCCCATCAAATACAGTTTCTTATCGAGTCCATAAAACTGTGGTGTGTGTTCACATGTAAAGTGATGACTGTGATGTTATTTCTGGTTTATTTTCTGTGTTTTCTGTCCGTTTCCATCTTCGTGTGACACTTTGTTTGTCTTTCAATATGTATTGGACTAGTAATATGTCTTTATCCTGCAGTCTCCAAATGACTAATTAAGAGTCATTTGGAGACTAATAAAAGGATATAATGGTAGCTTTGTGTTACCTAAAGCTATACGGTGCATCAAGTCAGTCATACCAACCACAGTATTCACTTTCATTATGAATTGGCTGGAGGAAAAGGGAAAAACCTCATTCCGATTGGACACACATTTAGCAGCACTACCCTCAACACTGGATTTCAAATAATATCGACGTTATCTGAACTGTGTGTTATTGCATCACAGGTACGGTAGTGTAATGAGGGGTGTGTGTTTTCTTATGTGAAACTCGACATCTCGGGTGTATTAAAATGTTCACTTCCTGGTTCCTGTAGGACTCAATGGGCTCAACCAATCAGCTCGCAGCTGGTGGCAGCATGGGGACAGAGAACGGCCTGCTCGCCCCTCCTCAAAACGCCTACACACACCATGGAGAGAGAGCCAGAGCCATGTCTGCATCTGGGAAGGTAATACACACAGACACAGACACACACACACACACACTCACTCACTCACTCACACACTCACACACTCACTCACTCACTCACACTCACTCACTCACTCACTCACATCACTCACTCACTCACTCACTCATACACTCCTGGTTCCTCTCCTGTCCTTGGCTCCTCCCCTTGTTTTCCCCTCCACTTTTTATTTGACTCCTCTCTCCTATATTCTCTCCTTGTTTCCTCTCTTTATTTCTTTCTATGAAGCCTGTGATTAAATGTGTAAAATTATGAATTAAACTACATTAAAGTAATCTCTCTCTCTCTCTCTGTCTCTCTCTCGCTCAGTCTTGCTCGGCCCGTGATCAGCTGTTGACGTTGGGTGCATTGGGTTCGGACGCCCAGAGGAGCAGCAGGGACTCTCTCCACTGCTCCTCTGGATACAGCACGCAGACCACCACCCCCTCCTGCTCCGAGGACACCATACACACACACAGTGAGTACACACACACACACACACACACACACACACACACACACACACACACACACACACACACACAGGAAATACTCTGCCAGTGACAGATTGCAAAATACGTTTTCACTTCCAAAATCTGTATTTTAAATATTAGATTACAAAACACTGCACCCTACTAGACTTAAACCTTCAACAACTGATAGTCAACATATTATTATAAATAGAGTAATAACAAAAACAATTGAACACTAAAATGTGAAGCTGCTGTTTCTCTGTGGTTACGTTTTTAACGCTATCTTGACGACGTATCACTGCTATTGACAGACTAGCATCGCCCCTGTGTGTTTTCTATTTTCCATTTGTTTGACATGTTTTAAACCAACCAGAGGATACGTGTTCTCACACTTAGTATGAAGAGCGAGAAGGACGACCGGTATATTAAGCACCATGAGATTACACCACTCTGCAGCAGCAACATTCAGTCGCTCTGTTCTGTCTGTCTTGATAGTTTCCATCTTATAGACACAGAGAGAACAAGCCTCTCCTCCATTGTCTGCTGTGATGCCGCAAACAAACGGTGGAGCGCTATTGAAAAAAGACACTGACGCTCAGAAAAAGACGTAATACAGAAACACGGCATTAAAAATGTTAAATCCACTATTTCATAATAAAACACCATTTTTGTTTACACTTCCTAAAGGGTAGGTTTCTTTTGCTGTTATGCTTTTTATTTATCTTTTACTGTCAGCCCTTTCATATCTATAGCCTGAAGCCACGTGTAAGGAAACACAGTTCACGTGAATTTCATTTATACATTTAATTCAGATTATTGTTGTGATTTATGCAATTACTGTTTTTTAAATCGATTGACAGCACTTCCATTAACACACACTCAGCCAACTCTAATCCTCTGTGTGGCTCCCAGCTGTCCTGTGTGTGTTTAATATACATCAGTCTCAGTTATATTCTGTATCCTCTGTGTTTCTGGTGTCTCCTCTCTGTTGTGTGTTTTCTAAACTTCCTTCCTTCTCTTCCAGCTGTAAAGAGAGAGCCTCCTATCTATGGTAGGTCTCTGACTTCCTGTCTGTCTTCTGCCTGTTTTACCTCTCAGCGTCGCCAGCTGATCGCATGCCTGCATCCAGCTTTCTGCTCATTATTAATTAAAATAAACCCAGAGATAATTGAGCTTTTATAGAAACAGAAACTCCATTGAGTTGCAGTTTAATTAGAAATGAATCTTAACACTACATACGATATGCAAACTGTTTGTAGACGAACATTTAGGGATTACTTGACCCACAAATTGACCATTTCTATATCAACTACTGACCCTGTGTTACCTTGAATTCCTCCCATGCCTCCATGATGAATGTAGAATCAAAGAAACACAGAGAAGTCTCGATGATTCAGGGTTTCACATCTGGAAAACTAGAATAAATAAGTTCTCATTTATCCAGTCGTGTATTCATTACTGCACAAATACTGCCAAAACGGAACTCTTTAAAACACTTTGTCTTTGCATGGAGGAGTAGTGCGTCTGTGCAAAACTGTTAAGACTGTTTTGGTGGAAGTGTATATAATGTGATATGGATATAAACATAAACGGAGGCCTTTAAAGAGTCCCTATTGAGCTTTTTGGGGTTTCCCTTTCCTGTAGTGTGTTCTATAGGTTTTAGTGCATGTCAATGGTCTGCAAAGGCTACAATCCCTGTGGTCCCTTCAGAGGGAGTTTCTCTCCCACAGGACTCTTTAAAGTAGACAACCTACATACTGATATACACATGAACACTCAGCAGGAGAGGACTCTTTAAAGTAGAGACACTACATACTGATACACACCTGAACATCAGCAGGAGAGGACTCTTTAAAGTAGAGACACTACATACTGATATACACCTGAACATCAGCAGGAGAGGACTCTTTAAAGTAGAGACACTACATACTGATATACACCTGAACATCAGCAGGAGAGGACTCTTTAAAGTAGAGACACTACATACTGATATACACCTGAACATCAGCAGGAGAGGACTCTTTAAAGTAGAGACACTACATACTGATATACACCTGAACATCAGCAGGAGAGGACTCTTTAAAGTAGAGACACTACATACTGATATACACCTGAACATCAGCAGGAGAGGACTCTTTAAAGTAGAGACACTACATACTGATATACACCTGAACATCAGCAGGAGAGGACTCTTTAAAGTAGAGACACATACTGATAACACACTGAACATCAGCAGGAGAGGACTCTTTAAAGTAGAGACACTACATACTGATATAGACCTGAACATCAGCAGGAGAGGACTCTTTAAAGTAGAGACACTACATACTGATACACACCTGAACATCAGCAGGAGAGGACTCTTTAAAGTAGAGACACTACATACTGATACACACCTGAACATCAGCAGGAGAGGACTCTTTAAAGTAGAGACACTACATACTGATACACACCTGAACATCAGCACATAGAAATTTAAGGTAGAAATAGATAGAATCAGTTTTTCTAGATCAAACTAGAGAAAAAAACCAGACTATAATGAACCTTGATCTGTGATTCAAGGTTCTCTCTCCTTGTTAACTTTCCTCACCGCTTTTCTTATCTCCTCATTTACTCTCCTCTCCTTCCCTCACTACTTATTTACTTGCCTTAATCTGTACCTCAACAGCATCTAATATATATTTCCTCTCTCCTCCCTCCAGTTGACTACGAGTCCATCTCTCTCCACGGAGACTCCGACTCCCTGCACCACCTCTCTCTGGGAAACACCAACCAGTCGGACTTCGACAAATCCTCCACCATGCCGAGGAACTCCGACCTCAGCTTCCAGTACAGGAAGTTCGCTCAGTCCAAACGTCCCGCCTCCACCGTCAGCCTATTGGCCGAACCGGAGCTGACGAGTCGTTCCGGACGCCATCATCAGATGCCGCCGCCCTCCCACACCGCCACCATCCGTCGGAAACCATCGTCAAAACCGGCGTATCGCAGGGGAACCATCAGCGGGGGGATGCCCATTCCCATCTGCACCCCACAGGTTCCCATTAAGGCAGGAAACGGCAGCGAGGAGCTCATCTTCAACTCCGCCGCAGGAGGGTTGGGTTACAGCAAACTGTGCACCTCCACCCAGAGTCTCTGCGCCCTCCCCCCTCCTCCCACTCCTCCCCCTATTACCAACTGGTGCCGGGAAAGATGCCAATCCCAGTGCCGATTCCCACCGTACCACCGGAGGGCAGCAACGCCAAACTGTACCAGCAACAAGTGCAGGAGCAAGGCAACCAGCTGAATCACTATCAGCAACTACAGCAGCAGCAACAACAACAGCAACAACAACAACAACAGCAGCAACTACAGATCCAACAGCAGCAGATGCAGCTACAGCAGTTTCAACCCCACCAGCCACAGGTACAGGAACAACAAAACCACCATCAGCAGCTGCAGCAACGCAGTCAGATTCAGTCGCAGCAGCAACAACAACAACTACAAATCCCACAACAACAGTACAACCAACAACAACAGTTTCAACCGCAGCAACTTCAACAGCAGCAGCAGCAACAACAACAACAACTGCAGATCCAGCAACAACAACTTCAACAGCAGCAGCAACAACAACTGCAGATCCAGCAACAACAACTGCAGATCCAGCAACAACAACAACAACAACAACAACAACAGCAGATCCAACAACAGCAGCAGCTCCAGCCTCACCCCGACCTGATCTCTCAGCAGCAGAAGCACCAGGCTCAGTTCCAGGCGTCCTCTGCCCAGGATGAGGCCTCCTCTCTGGGCCTCGCTGTCCCCCATCACCCCGTGGATCCCCCGCCCCCCTCCCCCCCCGACCCTCTGCCCCAGGAGGGGGGGGGCAACATGCTGAATCAGATCAGAGGCATCAAGCTCAGACGGACCCTCACTAACGATCGCTCCGCCCCCCTCCTTCCTCCCCCCAATCACAAATGATATTTTATTTTTATTTTTTGTATCCATCGCTGGAACTCGACTCGTGTCTTATTTTATTTTCTAAAGATCCGCTTCCTTTTAGGGGAGTTTTAGATTTCTGTTTTTGAAACTTTATCGTCATTACCTGACAGTTTCCTTGCCTTTTTGGTTCATGTTTGCGTTTCCATGGTGCGTAAAGTGGATTGTTTTAGTAACGCGACTTCCTGCTCACACGTGGCTCTTTAATCTGCCGGACAGGAAGTAGATCCTCTCCGGGTGCGTTCGATTTGTTCTTTTTGGACCTTTTGGGGTTTAGTAATCGTACTGTATCTCCACAGTGTCGTGTGTGTGTGTGTGTGTGTGTGTGTGTGTGTGTGTGTGTGTGTGTGTGTGTGTGTGTGTGTGTGTGTGTGTGTGTGTGTGTGTGTGTGTGTGTGTGTGTGTGTGTGTTGTGTGTGTGTGTGTGTGTGTGTGTGTGTGTGTGTGTGTGTGTGTGTGTGTGTGTGTGTGTGTGTGTGGGTGTGTGTGTGTGTGTGTGTGTGTGTGTGTGGTGTGTGTGTGTGTGTGTGTGTGTGTGTGTGTGTGTGTGGTGTGTGTGTGTGTGTGTGTGTGTGTGTGTGTGTGTCAAACGCTTGCTTCGTTACTCTGGAATAAAACTGTAAATATTTTCGATCCAAATCTTCTCCGAGGCAGGGTGATGTTTCTGTCTTAAATCTGAATTGAAGACGAGTCAGATTCTGAGCAGCGAGTCTTTGTGAGAACAGATTAAAAACGTTACTGTCGAATGTCTGGTTTACTGTGTCGATAATTAGCTGCTTCATAAGAGGAACAATAACAAAGAAGGAAGCAGAGATTTCTTGGTCACTTTTAGAGGCAACGTTTGTTTTTGCAGAAGCATATCGGCACCTCTGGATGACATTAAAACACATTTCCATTTATCTATGATTCTCTTCAATTATTGGCTGCGGATCTGCCGATATTTAGTCCTTAATTTGTTAGAAAAAATGCCCATTACATGTTCCTTAACTTGAACATGTAACCCATTTGCTTGGAAAATAACAATTATTGACACTTGACTTATATTGTCTCCTTAAATGATGTATTTTACAAGTTAAAACTGGTGTTTTCACACAAGACATGACATCGGTTTTGAGTTGTTCTGCAGGTAGACGGAGGGATTTTGATATCACTCCATCAAAACAATAAAAACCTCCACTTACAGGTCTCTTTTTTAATTATATCATCATCAAATAACTTCAATATATCACTAACGTCCTTCTGCTTCTACAGATACAGATTGTTTCAGGTTTCTTTTACGACCAAAATATTACATTTTCACGCAGGAAACCAAATTCTAAATACAAGTATTTTCCACCAAAATGACCAAAGCTAGAAATGTAGAAGAATACCATAAATAAAAATGCTAATGCTACAGCTACACGGGTAAATAAGATGTCGTGACTGGACCTTAAATTCTCACTTAATGATCTCTGAGAGGAGTTCGTGTTTACTTTTTAAATGTACCTTTTAGTTAACCTGTATTTATCCGCAGTAGAGTTTGGCGGGGCTCCAGTAGCTGGTTCTATGTTGGGTCCTTTTCCAAACTGTTTAAATTATTAAGTTAACGAGTTAAAACCGGCATTTTCACACTCAAACTTTTTGGTTTTTCTGCAGTTTTTTGTTGGCTAACATCATGAACACAGTAACCAGACTTCTTTCACTCTTCACATCTCAGATTCTATCAAATATTTCCGTAGTTCTTGTTGACTCCTTGTTTCGCTGGTTAAACGAGAAGAAACTGTGCCCTATTTTTAAAGAAAAACACAAGTGTGAATTCAATCAAAGCATCTTCATAAGTGTATCTTAAATTAGCATATTTCCTAAATCATCCTCAGTAAAATAATCCATGATTTCAGGAAAAACCACGTTGGATAAAAGCCGCGTTGCCTCTCAAAGTCGCCCGTTGACTGTTTCAGAGCGTGCGTGGATTCATGGCTGTAGCTAATTATTATTATAGAAAGGCAATGAACGCAGCTAATTGGTTCATTAAATATCAGATGATATTAAAGAAAGCGCCCTAGACCTCGTCTCAGAGCCTCGTTTTGTCTGATTAACGAAACGTAATCCAAAGATATCCAGATGACAATCACACGATCAACATTTGCATTTTTTTTTTATTCAGAAATGTGTTAAATAAATGTGATTAGATTATACAAAATGCTGCTTTTTTCTGTTTACTGTTTCTGCTTTACATTTCTACATCCAGGTTTTCTTTTTACACCTGTTGCTGATATACATTTAGACCAAAACGCAGGAAACCAAAGTGAGAAGAAATGTATTTTCCACCAGAACTACGAATCTTACATGTGATCTGAACAATTAAGAACTTATATTGCATCTAAACAATACAGAAACTATGATGCGGCATCAGTTCAATGTTGTGACTTCTTTAAATAATGGTCACTCATCAAATCTCAAATCATCTCTATGGCCCTGCTGGGACGCTGTATTACAGAGACCAGTTGCATTCTGGGAAATGCAGTTTTTAGAGATTTTCTGCAGGTGAAAAGGATAGTTTGGTCCAAAAAGCCCAACAGCAGTGTGTGTGTGTGTGTGTGTATATATTAGTGCTTCTATTCCTGGGAGAGATCTAGATCTATATATAAAAATGTACGTTTGCATATCCTGATTGTATTTGTGTTGATTTATTGATCAGACGATGTGACATGTAGGTCGCCATATTTTTGTATAAAAGCTTTAAAGGAGGAGAACTTCCTGATGTTTGAGGATCTGACGCCTGATTGGACGTTAATTTCCTGTTTTTTTTGGGATCTGACGCCTGATTGGACTAGAACTTCCTGAGTTTTTAAGTTCTTACATCTGATTGGACGTGAACTTCACTTTAGTTAAGGATCTGACACCTGATTGGACGTGAACTTCCTTATGTTTTGAAGTTCTGACTCCTGATTGGACGTGAACTTCCTTATGTTTTGAAGTTCTGACGCCCGATTGGACGTGAACTTCCTTATGTTTTGAAGCTCTGACGCCTGATTGGATGTGAGCTTCCTGTTTTTAAGGATCTGACGCCTGATTGGACGTGAACTTCCTTATGTTTTGAAGCTCTGACGCCTGATTGGACGTGAACTTCCTTATGTTTGAGGATCTGACGCCCGATTGGACTAAACGGCCGACATGAACCAACAGAATGTAAAAATGTTTTCTCTTGTCTTGACGTCGCTGTGGGATCAATAATAATAATAATAATTGATTCATGAATTCTGTTTCTTTTGTGTGTCTTATTTACATCTGTTAATATTTAGCCTTACTGGGATTCATTTGTCTTTCCGTGAAATAAATTAGGGGGACTCAAAAACAATTTAGATATTCATATAATGTGTTTTTTATTCAAATTATTTCACAAATAAGCCTAAAATCTTAACTTAAGTCACACTCAGTTGCTGAAACTCAAAGTGATTCTGCGTTAAATATTTAAATAGGTTTTAATACATAATTTATCACACAATTATCATCAAAATATTTTCATAATTCCCTAAAGTTTAGCTTTTTCTAGCTTAACCTTAAAGAGATCATAAAATCATGAGAAATCTCCATTACAATATACTATATTCTAAATTGTTGCACGGTTTTCCTTCACTTCTCACACAGTCTGAACGTATTGCTTACACATTTAATTAAGAAATTAGAAATTGGTGCAGAAAAATTCCCCAAAAAGCAGGAAATTAAGTGTTTAATTCTCAAAATGTCCCGCCTCCAGACCCCACTGTTTATATATGTGTGTTAAAATGAACCCTACGCCCTTTACAGACCCCTTAACCCCCTGAGAAACATCTGGATTATTGCGGTTTATAAATATAATGAACTTTAATTAAGACACAAACTGCAGAGCTCCGCCCACAAAATCTATTTTCTGAAACAACGGAAACGTGTCCTCTTTAAATCACTGCATCTCGTCTGAAAGTGTGGTGAAGCATCTTCATTACCCACAATCCTCGGGGTGTCATTGAGGCCAGGGTGGGGAACACACACACATACACACACACACACACACTGGGCGGTGTATTGTTAGCGCACTGGTTATGATTTGTTCCCTCTGTTATTATGTGTTGTCACCTCGGGATCATTTCAGTGAGTTATTTCACATCTGACACACACGTGCTGCTGTAATTAAACACACACACACAAACTTGGTGACCCTCAGTTAGTGCTAAACGGGACAAACTACAGTATGGTAATTTTCAAAAGTCTTAAGATATTATTTTATAAAACAAATATTTTTCACAGAGTTGTCAATAAATGCACATTATTATTTTTTAAGACATGACTATCCATGACTGCTGGAAACAGACTTAGACAACAGTAGTAATCATATATTAATATTAGCAGATAGTGTAATGTGTGTGTTCAGAATGTAGGTGAAAGGTGAGCAGCAGGAGGCTGAAGGAGAAACAAAGATGGAGACTTTTTATTATTCAGCCTCTCCTTCTTGTCTTTCCTCGTCTGCTGTGTGTGTCATCTGATGCTCCCGGCAACAGGTGGCAGGTGAGGGACTTGGATTACACACACACACACACACACACACACACACACACACACACACACACACACACACACGTCCAGTAAATCAGACATTATATCGCTGAGATCATCCCTCCAGGGTCAGATGAACTATAAACAGAGAGAGAGACAGGTGAGGCGGTGAACGTCTAAGACGCTTAGTAATCGTACACACACACACACACACACACACACACACACACACACACACACACACACACACACACACACACACACACACACACACACACACACACACACACACACACACACACCACATCATTGAATCAGACTGACCCAGAAAGATAACTCTGTGTGGCAGCTGCTCAGTGACTCACAGTGACTCTGCACAAACGTGTGTGTGTGTGTGTGTATGTGTGTGTGTGTGTGTGTTGCACCAGTGTTGCACCAGCTGCAGAACCACTCTTCACCACCAGAGGAAACAGTAGACCAGAGTTTTACTCCTGCATGGAAACCTCTACTTGTTTCTTACACGCATTTCTGAATTTACAGAAATAGGAAATAAAAACGTCTTGTTTTCTCACAATATCTGTTTACTGTTAATAATGAATGGGAACAGAACATATTGTTGTTTTATATGTAAACTTAAAAAATATATATATATTTTTACTCTGGCTTTTATGTGTGTTTTATAATAACCCTGTTTTCTTATTTGTAATCATCTTCACTGTTGATTCTTATAACTTATTTTATTCTGTTATATTTTTCATTAACATTTCACTAGTGTTAACATTCAATTAGTTTTCAATTCCTTTTAAGGAGGCCCTGTTTTGCTTTTTGTTTTCCCCTCTCCTGTAGTGTGTTATAAAGGTTTGTGTGCATGTAAATGGTCTGCAGAGGCTACAATCCCTGTGTTCCCTCCAGAGGGAGTGACATCACTACGTTACACTCACGCTTCTATTGGCTAGTGCTCCAACACTTTGACCAATCACAACAGAGCCGGCCAGCTAACCAATCAGACCAGACTGGGCTCTGGTTTCAGACAGAGGGTGAAAAGAGCTGCTGCAGCACAGACAGTATGAGAAAAATAAAGAGCTTTTTGAACATTAAAGCATGGAGACATGTCCCAGTAGAGACACTACATACTGATATACACCTGAACATCAGCAGGAGAGGACTCTTTAAAGTAGAGACACTACATACTGATATACACCTGAACATCAGCAGGAGAGGACTCTTTAAAGTAGAGACACTACATACTGATATACACCTGAACATCAGCAGGAGAGGACTCTTTAAAGTAGAGACACTACATACTGATATGAACCTGAACATCAGCAGGAGAGGACTTTTTAAAGTAGAGACACTACATACTGATATACACCTGAACATCAGCAGGAGAGGACTCTTTAAAGTAGAGACACTACATACTGATATACACCTGAACATCAGCAGGAGAGGACTCTTTAAAGTAGAGACACTACATACTAAGATACACCTGAACATCAGCAGGAGAGGACTCTTTAAAGTAGAGACACTACATACTGATATACACCTGAACATCAGCAGGAGAGGACTCTTTAAACTAGAGACACTACATACTGATACACACCTGAACATCAACAGGAGAGGACTCTTTAAAGTAGAGACACTACATACTGATATACACCTGAACATCAGCAGGAGAGGACTCTTTAAAGTAGAGACACTGCATACTGATATACACCTGAACATCAGCAGGAGAGGACTCTTTAAAGTAGAGACACTGCATACTGATATACCCTGAACATCAGCAGGAGAGGACTCTTTAAAGTAGAGAGACTGCATACTGATATACACCTGAACATCAGCAGGAGAGGACTCTTTAAAGTAGAGACACTGCATACTGATATACACCTATATGTTGGTGATCTTTTTGGACATTGGTGATCTTTTCGGATGAGAGTGATGTTTTGGATGTGTCACATGGATGTACAAATAGTTATGAGACCACAAGTACAAAAGAAAAAACAAGACAGCAGTGTTATCACTCAGAAATGTATTCAAAGCCCACAGTGAAAAGTATTCTATAAGTCTCTTGATCAGAACATAGTTATTTCAACTCTTGGTGACCATGGGGGAAAAAGAAAGTATTTTAAAGCACCAAAATCATATATATATATAATATTTACAAAACAAGTAATGGCGCTTTATGTCACGAAGGTTAGTTGTGCCATTCCTCAAAGCAAATGCTGTCAGATACAAGCTAGAGGGCCACAGTACACTGTCTACATCTTGAGGAGGGCACTGGCCTGCATGGTCTGCCTACAAAAAAAGGCAGACCAAAAAAAAGCTTTTATGCAGCCCCAACAACAGCCTCTGATTCCTCTGAGTTCATGCAATGCTTCATGGGATGCATAATCCATCCATCCATCCATCCATCCATCCATCCATCCATCCATCCATCCATCCATCCATCCATCTTCTCCCGCTTATCCGTGGTCGGGTCGCGGAGGTACCAGTTCCAGCAGAGAGCCCCAAACTTTCCCTTCCCTGGCGGTTCAACTCCGAGTCCCTCCCGGATGACTGAACTTCTCACTTTATCCCTAAGGGATGCATAATTAGATCTATAATCTCCATCTAACTCCTTGAACATCTAAACCTACTTCCAAGATGGATAAATGTTCGAAAAAGACATCCATTGTTTGTTTATACGCTTCTTGAAATCTAAAAAAAACAATGTTTTTCTATAAGATTACAAATTGCCTGAAAAGTTACAAACAAGCGGCAACATGTGTGATGAATTAAGCTCGCTCCGTTGCGGAGATATTTCCGCGAGAGTGACATGACTGCACTTCAACCAGAGGACATGCAACAAATACCTGGCTGGATTCCAACAAGGTAGGTTGTGATTACATTTCAAAGTACAAGTCGTAGGGCGTTTTATGAGAGAATGAGGAACCTGGTCTGTGACATTTGAACAAAAATGCTCCACCCACTGCATGACTCACCTGAGACAAACAAGGATTAACAGCAGTGTCGTTCTGAGACAAAGACAGAGAGATTTACCTTCGTAGCAAACTTCAATTCACAAGTGGAAAACTGGACTACTGAGAATTCACACTGAATGTAAGTTTATTACTACTAAAGAGAAAACAACACTTGAGAGAAAACTGCCAGATTTCCAGTGCTTGAACTGTGCTGTCTACCTGCTTCATTTTCAGCATTTTGCAACACTCAATGGCATCCATATCAGAGGAGGATCTCTCCTGTCCGGTCTGCCATGACGTCTTTAAAGATCCAGTTGTCCTGACATGTAGCCACAGCTTCTGTAGAGCCTGTTTGAAGAACTGGTGGGAAGGAAAACAAACACACGAGTGTCCAGTTTGCAAGAGGAGATCCTCAAGGAGTGATCCTCCTCATAACCTGGTGTTAAAGAACCTGTGTGAGAGTTTCTTAGTGAAGAGAGATCAGAAAGTTTCAGCCGGGTGTGAGACTTTTGCCGTCTACACTTTGAGAAACTCAAACTCTTCTGTCTGGACCATCAGCAGCCAGTGTGTGTCGTCTGCAGAGATTCAAAATACACAACAACCACAGATTCAGACCCATCGAGGAAATGCAAGGATCTCAAGAGGAGCTCCAGAAATCTCTGCAGCCCTTCAAGAAGAAGTTAAAAACTTTTGAAGAAGTTAAAGTGAAGTTTGATCAAACAGCAGGACACATGAAGGTCCAGGCTCAACACACAGAGACGCAGATTAAGGAGCAGTTTAAGAAGCTTCACCAGTTTCTAGAAGAGGAAGAGGAGGCCAGGATGGCTGCACTGAGGGAGGAAGAGGAGCAGAAGAGGAGGATGATGGAGGAGAAGATGGAGGCTGTGAGCAGAGAGATAGCAGCTCTTTCACACACAGTCAGAGCCACAGAGGAGGAGCTGAGAGCTGAAGACGTCTCCTTCCTGCACAACTACAAGGCTGCAGTGGAGAGGCTGCAGCGCCCCCTGCTGGAGGATCCACAGCTGCCCTCAGGAGCTCTGATAGACCAGGCCAAACACCTGGGCAACCTCAGCGTCAACATCTGGAGCAAGATGAAGGATTTGGTCGCCTACACTCCTGTGATTTTGGACCCAAACACTGCTGTTCCAGAGCTCATCCTGTCTGAAGATCTGACCAGTGTGAGACGAGGAGAGATACAGAAACTTCCTGATAATCCAGAGAGGTTTCATAAATACTACTACTCAGTCCTGGGCTCTGAGGGCTTTAACTCAGGGACTCACAGCTGGGATGTTGAAGTTGGAGGCAGTGCATGCTGGTTTCTTGGTGTAGCCTCAGAGTCCATCAAAAGGAAAGGGATAGCAGAGTCTGGATTATGGAGAATAGGATTCTCTAATGGAAAATACAAAATACTCTCCCCATCAACACAACCAAGTGATCTCTCAGTGCCAACGAAGCTCCAGAGGGTCAGAGTGCATCTGGACTGGAACAGAGGAGAGTTGTCATTCTCTGATCTTAATAACAACGCACACATCCTGACCTTCAAACAAACTTTCACTGAGAGGATGTTTCCATACTTTAGCAATAAGGATAAAATCCCTATAAAGATTTTACCAGAAGTGGATTAGGACAAGGCTGATGGTTGTTATCACAAATATGAGAGCCTAAAGATAGATAGATATAGATATAGAGATATAGAGATATTATATATATATATAGATAGATAGATAGATAGATATAGATGGATGGATGGATGGATGGATGGATGGATGGATGGATGGATGGATGGATGGATGGATGGATGGATAGTATAGATGATAGATAGATAGATAGATAGATAGATAGATAGATAGATAGATAGATGATGGATGGATGGATGGATGGATGGATGGATGGATGGATGGATGGATGGATGGATGGATGGATGGATACTTTATTCATCCCAAATTGGGAAATTATATAATTTCCCATATTGTATATGACTCCAAATGTCAGTTTTTCCACATGCGTCACAAAGAAGTATGAGACAATGACTTAAAAAAATCTGTGTCAGTTCTACCATCTAATACTGTATGTAGATGGTTGAACTGACACAGATTTTTTAAGTCATTGTCTCGTACTTCTTTGTGACGCATGTGGAAAAACTGTCTCTACAGAACGTGGAATGGAGACTAGCAGCCAGTGGTGTGAAGCAACTAAGTAAATTAACTCAAGTACTGTACTTAAGCACAATTTTGAGGTACTTGTACATTACTTGAGTATTTCAATGTTATGTTACTTTGTACTTCTACCTTTAGTTACTTTACAGATACAGATGAATGATGTGAATCTAATCAAGTGTTAAATCAGACTTTAGTTCCACCTGGAGTAAATCCACAAGCTACCCTGCAGTATACAAAGACATTCAAACTAGCTGCACCTTTACCAGCTTTGAGAACACTTTAATGATCAATCATTATAAAACATATCATATATATTATTCTGAAATGGACCAATCTGCACAATGACTACTTTTACTGTCGATACTTTAACTATATTTTGATGATAATACTTTTCTACTTTTACTTGAGTAACATTTTGAATGCAGGACTTTTACTGTAACAGAGTATTCCTACACTCTGGTACTTCTACTTTTACTCAAGTACAAGATCTGAGTACTTCTACTTTTACTCAAGTACAAGATCTGAGTACTTCTACTTTTACTCAAGTACAAGATCTGATTACTTCTACTTTTACTCAAGTACAATATCTGAGTACTTTTTCCACCTCTGCTAAAAGTGTTTTTTCTCTGCTTCCTCTCTCTCCGTTAAAATCATGCTCATTGGGAGTGCCACAAGGCTCTAATCTGGGGCCTCAGCTGTTCAGTTATATATCAATTATCTCCCATTAGTTTGTGAAGATGTAAAAAAATGCACATGTATGCTGACAACACGATCATGTACACTGATGGAGGATGTTGAACAAGTCGCCAAAAAACAATGTATCCACATTTTAGAGCTAATGGATAAATCTGTACTCCTATAAAGTGCTATCTGCTATTTCAATTACAACCATCAATCATTGGCTTATATTTGCAGCTGATCTTAAATCTGCTCAGACTTTCACTCTCTTTTTTATTGAGAAATTATCAATTATTCAAGTGTTTTAAAGGAAATATAATAGTATTTTGTAGTTGTACTTATATGTGTATGTGCAGGTCTTTGTACAATATGTTGATGTGGCTTTGATCAGTGTGTACAATTCTTAATGTCATGAAGACTATTTACTGCTTGTAGCGTGTCTTGATTATTATGTGTGTACCTGCAGATATAAAATAAGCTGTGATGAATCTTCTCTGCTCTTTTAAAAAAATATTATTTGATTTGAATAATGCTCCTTGTTTAATTAAGACCAAGAATCCTAATAACAGAAGGAGCAGGTATACTCAGACGTTTAAGATTGTAGGCCTATGGTGTAGATTGTATTATCGGATCATGTATATTTAGATTTCTGATATTATTTCTGGAATGTCAACCTTGGTTTGTTGTTCAATAAATATATTTTAAGTTGTACTAAACAACGGCTTTGTTTATGCTTATTGTAAATACGAGTTGGTCACCTGAACTCAGCTCTTGGAAAACTTGTTTTGAAGGCAAAAGTGGCTTTGTTTGAATATATACAAGCACTTTTTTAAGTTGTGGGTGTGTGTGTTGTGTGTGAGTGTGTGTGTGTGTGTGTGTGTGTGTGTGTGTGTGGTGTGTGTGTGTGTGTGTGTGTGTGTGTGTGTGTGTGTGTGTGTGTGTGTGTGTGTGTGTGTGTGTGTGTGTGTGTGTCTGTGTGTGAGAGCTGACTCCGGGACTTCGGGTGGGAGTATACGCTGGTGTGAAAGCGGCTATTAGCCATTTTCGCACCAAGTACTTAGCTGGTACTTGTCCCCGGTACTTGTTCCCCCAAACAGTCTCAAGGAGGCAAGAGTAAACCCTCTCCTAAAGAAACCCACTCTCAACCCGTCTGATGTTATAAACTACAGGCCTGTCTCTCTCCTCCCGTTCCTGTCTAAAACACTTGAACGCGCTGTCTTTAAACAACTCTCCTGTTATCTCCATCAGAACAACCTTCTGGATCCGCACCAGTCTGGTTTCAAGGCAGGTCACTCCACAGAAACTGCTCTCCTTGCTGTCTCTGAGGAAAGGCACACGGCTAAAGCAGCATCCCTCTCCTCTGTCATCATCCTTCTGGACCTGTCTGCTGCATTCGACACGGTGAATCATCAGATCCTCCTTCACACTCTCCAAGAACTTGGAGTTTCAGACTCTGCACTTTCCCTCCTCACCCAGGGCTGGACTGGCCATCTGGCATACCGGGCATTTTCCCGGTGGGCCGACGTGCCTTTTGGGCCGACACGTCATTTTATTATTTTTTTCTGAAGTCCCGGCCCATAAGACGGGTAGATTGGCCCTCTGTTTAAATGTTTTTAGTGATTGACACTGGGCCGGCCCAATCAAATCTTTAATCACCTCCCCCTTTGGACCGCTCGGTGTGCATCATTAAATCACGCCCCCAGGAGGTGAGCCGGCTGTTGAAGCCAAACTGCCTTTTTTTTCGAGAAAAAAAAAAGTTTGAGTTAGAAATGGAGAAGGCGAAGACGAAGGCCAAGCGAAAAGGGGAGCAGAAAAATTGCGGGCAAGAAAAAAGCAGGCCCTTCGTGCTGATGCTGCCGCTTGTGTCAAAATAACCGACATGTTTAGTACAGGTGCAGGTCCATCTTCAGCACCCGTGGCCGATATTGGTGGTGAGGAATGATGAGAGGGAGAGAGATCAGCGCGAGTGGGGAGAGGGAGGAGAACTCGCGGTAAGCAGAAGCTAAGAAAATTAGGAAAAGATTATTATTAAGGTTATGGTACTCTGTAGTTCTGGAACCCATTAATATCCCCCTGATGAAGCACTAATAAGACAAATATTATAAGAGAAACATTTGTTAGCCTACAAGCTAGTAAGCTGGCTTTTTTTAGGTTTTCCCTGGCAAGTTAAAATATAGCTTAATGGGACTCTGATACGTTGTCTCATTGAAAGAATGTCATTATTTTGTTAACCACCATTCATGAACAATTACTGTCAGCTGGCAGCTTGTTTTGTTTAGTTTATTTACTTATTTGGTTATAAGGGCAACAGTGGTCTTTTGGGACCTGAAAAAAATGTTTATAGTCAGCTTTTTGTGGTAGTTTTGATTGACAATATATAGAATGAATAATATAGAAATAGATAAAAAATTGAGGCACACATGTAGTTTTGACCATTAACTGTGTGGTATTGTTATGTCAATGCCTATTTGTATGGACCTCTATCAGGGAATCCATTCTGTATCATTGTGTTGAGCCAGGTAGCATCCCCAGAGGAGGAGAGTGTCAGCGAGAGTGAGGAGAGCAAAGAGCAGGAGGACATAGATTACTTTGCCCGCCCCGAGCCATCTATGTTACAGATGTTTTTAGAACAGCACCCACAACAACATACCAGAAATCCAGTTGTGCAGAAGGTATTCACCTGTAAAGATGGCACCAGCAGAAAGTGGCTTACATATTGCAAGGGACGTCATATGTTGTTTTGTTTTGTATGTCTGGCATTTGGGAAGAGGACTGACACTGGCACATTTATAACTGGAATGTCAGATTGGAGGCACGCACACCAGCGTACAGAGGAGCACGAAAAGAGCATTACACATTCAACCTGTGCTGAAGCTTTTTTCTTACGGTGCTCTAAAGCAGACATCGAAAGCATGTTTGCTGGCAGTCAGATGTCTGCTCATAGGGAACAAGTCCGAAAGAGACGTCAGGTTTTGGAGCGTGTGGTGGATGTGGTGAAAGTGCTTGGGAAGAGGGGCTAAGCTACAGGCAGGTGGAGAATGAGGGAGCATATATGCAGCTGACAACACCGTGGACCACGGTAACTTTTTGGAGCTCATCCTTTTATTAGGAAAGTATGATGTCTGCTTAAAAGAGCATCTGGATGATTGCGTAGAGAAGAGCAAGAAATTGCACCAATCCAGTGGAACAAAAGGTAGAGGGTCTCTCATCACCCTACTCTCCAAAACTACTGTTAACTCCATAATAGAAACTGTTGGTAGTCTAATCAAAGAAAGTATCTCCAGTGATGTCCAGAAGGCCGGAATGTTTTCTGTTCAGCTGGACACAACACAAGACATAACTTCTCAGGATCAGTGTTCAGTAATCTTAAGATATGTCAATGAGACTGTGCAAGAGAGGCTTGTGGCTTTAGTGAAGTGCCATGCATCCACTGGACAATACTTTGTGAACTTGCTCTCAGAGGTCTTAGAGCGTCTTGCACTATAGCCCCTTGCGTGCGTCAATCAATCAATCACATTTTATTTATATAGCCCAATATCACAAATTACAATTTGTCTCAGAGGGCTTCACAGTGTGTACAGGTACGACATCCTCTGTCCTTAGACCCTTGCAGCGCTCAAGGAAATACTCCCCAAAACAGACCCCACAATTAACAGTGGAAAGTAGGAAGAAACCTCTGTGAGAGCAACAGAAGAGGGATCCCTCTCCCAGGACGGACAGATGTGCAATAGGTGTCGTGTGTACAGATGAAAAAGGCAATACAATTACAGCGATTAAAAAAAGGATGGAAAAATGAAATGAAAGCGTCAATGTATATAAAAAAGATGCCGTCGACTCATCCTGTACTCATCTGATCCTATCTCTATTGTGTTGTCATAGAAAGGGGAGGCAGGGCACTATAGGGTCCCCCCCCTAAATTCACTAGAAGTCATCATTTAAGGGGTTATTTTTAAAACTTTTCTTCTGGGGGGGGCATACCCCCCCAGACCCCCCTATTAGTGCTCGGTCACTGTTCGCTTTGTGAGAGGGTTTGAAGGTCTAATTTCTAATGATTGATAGTTACACATACTTGTGGTATGTATTAGTTTTGTTTGCCCCTGGTACGTAAAAAGGATAATAATAGCGTTTTTTTAAATTATACTGAGTTATTCTTCTTGTCAGGAACCGCTACTATTCGTTTGTTTTATGGATTTGGGCCGGTCTGGGTCTAAATGCCAGGGCCGATTTGCTGTCCCAGTCCAGCCTGTCCTCACCTCATACCTCAAAGACCGTACCTACAGGGTAACTTGGAGAGGGTCCGAGTCTGACCCTTGTCAATTAACTACAGGGGTCCCTCAGGGCTCTGTTCTTGGTCCCCTCCTCTTCTCTCTGTACACAAACTCGCTCGGATCAGTCATTAGCCCGCATGGTTTTTCATACCACTGCTACGCTGACGACACCCAATTAATTCTGTCCTTTCCCCGCTCAGAGACCCAGGTCGTCGCACGCTCTCAGTGGATGTCTGCTCACCACCTCAAGCTCAACCTTGACAAGACTGAACTGCTTTTCCTTCCGGGAAAAGATTGTCCCACTCTTGACTTAACAATCAACATCGGCACCTCTATTGTTTCCCCGACTCAGACTGCAAGGAATCTGGGTGAGACCCTAGATAACAACTTGTCCTTCACTGCAAACATCGCTGCTACAACCCGCTGCTGCAGATACACGCTGTACAACATCAGGAGGATACGTCCCCTCCTGACCCAGGAAACGACGTAGGTTCTGGCCCAGGCTCTCGTCATCTCACGCCTAGGCTACTGCAACTCCCTCCTGGCTGGTCTACCTGCATGTGCCATCCGACCTCTGCAGCTCATCCAGAATGCAGCGGCTCGTCTGGTCTTCAACCTTCCAACATTTTCCCACACCACTCCGCTCCTCCGCTCCCTTCACTGGCTTCCAGTAACTGCTAGAATTCACTTCAAGACAATGGTACTTGCGTACCATGCTGTGAATGGATCTGGCCCTTCCTTCATCCAGGACATGGTTAAACTGTACACCCCAGCACGTGCACTCCGCTCTGCATCGGCCAAACGGCTCGCTGCACCCTCACTGCGAGGGGGACCCAAGTTCCCATCAGCAAAAACACGTCGGTTTGCTATCCTGGCTCCAAAATGGTGGAATGAGCTCCCCATTGAAATCAGGACAGCAGAAAGCCGACACATCTTCCGGCGCAGACTGAAAACTCATCTCTTTCGACTCCACTTCGAGTGATAGAATTACTAACAAAGCACTTATATACTAACAAAGGACTGGCTTATCTAAAGCCAGTTGAGTAGCACTTGAAATGTTTTGGCTCTATGAAACCTGATGTACTTATATGATTCTGTTTTCTTCAAGTTTGTATCTTGTTGGTCGAATGGACTTATTGTAAGTCGCTTTGGATAAAAGCGTCAGCTAAATGCAATGTAATGTAATGTAATGTAACTCTTTAGTCCCTGGAACTGTACTAGTCTATCACGTCCACACCGGAATAATTCCCTGAGGGAAGATTACGCAAATGAAGCCGCTGACGTCACTTCTTCTTCTTCTGCTTTGGGTTTACTGGCAGGCCGCAAACAACTTCACGGCGTATACTGCCACCCGAAGTCCCGGAGTCCCCCGGAGTTGGGGACTGGCTTCAGTAGAAGCTGCTGGGTAGCGTCTTCCGAGTAAATCGCCAGAAGCGCCAACACCTCCTCATTACTCCACCGCTCCCATGTTTTATTTTGTGTTGCCATAAGTTAGTCTCTCTCCGTTGGTGCGCGGGGCTAATGCTAATGCGAGCAAATAAAATGGCGGCTTCACAAAATTTTCGGAGTTTTAAGGGGCGTTGTTTGCAATTCGACCAGCCAATCAGAAATTGTTAGTGTGGCCGACACACCCACGAACCATTTCCTCCCCAGGAAAGTACCACCTCTCTAGCAGGGACTATCTGGGGGTGAAAATGTTCGTGCGAACTAGGGACTAGTTCCAGATCTTTTTGGTGTGAAACCAAATCTCCCCCCTATCGGCCTAGTTCGGGGAGAAAAGTACTCTGGTGTGAAAGCGCCTGTATATAGGCAGTGAAAACACATTGAAAAAGACTTAAAGTTTTAAGACAAAACGATAATTTACTTAATTAACGTCATGTTAGTTTGAGGAAGCCTTGACGGTAGAGATTGAGACTATGAACTCATCAGGAAAATGTTTCCTGAGGTAATAAATCAAGTGATAGATAGTAACTTTCTCATAGACTTCTATACTTCTTTTGTTTTTGACTAATGGTGTCGCCGGCTGCTGGCCACTTGAACAGAACAATGACTTTCCAGGCAACCGAAAGGTTATTTCTGTGTTTTGCATTGTTTCATGATTCATGCATACCGTCAGGCCCGCCCCTCCCTACACGCAGATCACGCATAGTGCGTGGGGCCTCATCTTGCGGAGGGGGCCTCATCTTGCGGAGGGGGCCTCATCTTGTTTGCAAATGCGGCGCAATTTTGCGCTCCACAGTTTCCCCGCTGCGAGGCTCCGGCGCTAAAAGCTCCGGCGCTAAAAGCTCCGGCGCTAACAGCTCCGGCGCTAACAGCTCCGGCGCTAACAGCTCCGGCGCTAACAGCTCACGAGCGTGCTCCCCCCCTCATGACGGAACTTTGCGTTGGGCCCCAAGTTGGCTAGGGGCAGCCCTGCATGCCATCATAAAGTAATTTTGGCATCTGGGTGTGGTTAGAGCGCCGGCTGCTGGGGTGAGGGGAGTGGCTCAGCCGGAGGCCAAATTGTTGTTTATTTTTTGTGAACTCCCCCTCAGTTTCAATAAACTTTGTTTTATTTTTCACAAACCACCTTTTACTTCCCTAATTTTTAACTCTAGCGTGAGCCAGAATGCTCACATTGGCACCTGAACAGGGACCTACATGTCGGAAGGAGAACGCCCTCAAAGCGCGCTGGGGCAGGCACTCGAGCATCTCCCTACTCTCCAGGAGAACACCACCACGCTACCATGCCAGCAGAGCTAGACTCTGCTGGAAATTGATGCTTCCCAGCGCGAGGACCGTGCTCTCCTGCAGGAGCTGCTGCAGCGTCCGGCCACCCGGGAGACCGCCGGTGATCAGCCTCCAGAAAATGACGTCGGACGACGACCCGGAGGCTTACCTCGATATCTTTGAGGTCACCGCGGTGGCGTGTGGTGGACGGAGGAGGAGTGGGCTGTACGGCTGCTGCCCCTGCTCTCCGGGGGGGCACAGTTCGTTGCGCACAGCCTGCCAGCGTCCTCTCGATACGACTATGACCAGCTGAGGAGGGCCATCCTGGACCGGCTGGGCAGCACGCCGGAGGGTCATCGCGAGTTGGCTTTATTTTGTGTTCATGCACAGTAGAAAGACTTTCAAACACTTGAACTTATAAAAGCAGAGATTTTTCATTGCCAGGAAAAAAGGGTAATTTTATTCAGATAGTACAACAGAAACAGAGAAAGGACTTGGTCAGCATGCAAAAACAAGGTCTTAATTATCCTCAGGATAGAAAATCTGCTCTGCCGGAGATTGGAAAACCTTCTCAAATAAGATGCAAACAACCAACACCAGTGTGATTTTGGTAACAGTACGACTATCTAGGACAGAGTTATAGTGTGGGGGCCAAATCCGGCAGCACCAATAACTGGTTCTGCCACATGTCATCTTTTCTGATCTTTTAGATGTTGGTAATCTTTTTGGATATTGTGTACTTTTGGGACGTTGGTAATCTTTTCAGATTTCGGTGATTTTTGGAAGTTGGTGATCTTTTTGGACAATGGGGATCTTTTTAGATGTTGGTATTGTTTTGGATGTATGTGATCCTTTGGGAGGTTGGTGATCTTTTTGGACGTTGGTGAACTTTTTGGATCATAGTGATGTTTTTGGATGTTGGTGATCATTTGGACGTTGGTGATCTTTTCGGATGTGAGTGATGTTTTGGATGTGTCACATGAGTGTACAAATAGTTATGAGACCACAAGTACAAAAGAAAAAACAAGATGAAAGTGTTATCACTCAGAAATGTATTCAAAGCCCACAGTGAAAAGTATTCTATAAGTCTCTTGATCAGAACATAGTTATTTCAACTCTTGGTGACCATGGGGAAAAAGAAAGTATTTTAAAGCACCAAAATCAATATATATATCATATTTACAAAACAAGTAATGGCGCTTTATGTCAAGAATGCTAGTTGTGCCATTCCTCAAAGCAGATTCTGTCAGATACAAGCCAGAGGGCCACAGTACACTGTCTACATCTTGAGGAGGGGCACTGGCCTGCATGGTCTGCCTACAAAAAAAGGCAGACCAAAAAGAAATAGTATGCAGCCCCAACAACAGCCTCTGATTCCTCTGAGTTCATGCAATGCTTAATGGGATGCATAATTAGATCTATAATGTCCATCTAACTCCTTGAACATCTAAAATTACTTCCAAGATGGATAAATGTTCAAAAAAGACATCCATTGTTTGTTTATACGCTTCTTGAAATCTAAGAAAAAAATATAGTTTTCTATAATAGATTACAGATTGCCTGAAAAGTTACAAACAAGCGGCAACATGTGTGATGAATTTAAGCTCGCTCCGTTGCGGAGATATTTCCGCGAGAGTGACATGACTGCACTTCAACCAGAGGACATGCAACAAATACCTGGCTGGATTCCAACAAGGTAGGTTGTGATTACATTTCAAAGTACAAGTCGTAGGGCGTTTTATGAGAGAATGAGGAACCTGGTCTGTGACATTTGAACAAAAATGCTCCACCCACTGCATGACTCACCTGAGACAAACAAGGATTAACAGCAGTGTCGTTCTGAGACAAAGACAGAGAGATTTACCTTCGTAGCAAACTTCAATTCACAAGTGGAAAACTGGACTACTGAGAATTCACACTGAATGTAAGTGTATTACTACTAAAGAGAAAACAACACTTGAGAGAAAACAGCCAGATTTCCAGTGCTTGAACTGTGCTGTCTACCTGCTTCATTTTCAGCATTTTGCAACACACAATGGCATCCATATCAGAGGAGGATCTCTCCTGTCCGGTCTGCCATGACGTCTTTAAAGATCCAGTTGTCCTGACATGTAGCCACAGCTTCTGTAGAGCCTGTTTGAAGAACTGGTGGGAAGGAAAACAAACACACGAGTGTCCAGTTTGCAAGAGGAGGTCATCAAGGAGTGATCCTCCTCATAACCTGGTGTTAAAGAACCTGTGTGAGAGTTTCTTAGTGAAGAGAGATCAGAAAGTTTCAGCCGGGTGTGAGACTTTTGCCGTCTACACCTTGAGAAACTTAAACTCTTCTGTCTGGACCATCAGCAGCCAGTGTGTGTCGTCTGCAGAGATTCAAAAACACACACCAACCACAGATTCAGACCCATGGATGAAGCTGCACAGGATCTCAGAGAGGAGCTCCAGAAATCTCTGCAGCCCTTTCAGGAGAAACTGAAGCTCTTTGAAGAAGTTAAAGTGAAGTTTGATCAAACAGCAGGACACATGAAGGTCCAGGCTCAACACACAGAGACGCAGATTAAGGAGCAGTTTAAGAAGCTTCACCAGTTTCTAGAAGAGGAAGAGGAGGCCAGGATGGCTGCACTGAGGGAGGAAAAGGAGCAGAAGAGGAGGATGATGGAGGAGAAGATGGAGGCTGTGAGCAGAGAGATAGCAGCTCTTTCACACACAGTCAGAGCCACAGAGGAGGAGCTGAGAGCTGAAGACGTCTCCTTCCTGCACAACTACAAGGCTGCAGTGGAGAGGCTGCAGCGCCCCCTGCTGGAGGATCCACAGCTGCCCTCAGGAGCTCTGATAGACCAGGCCAAACACCTGGGCAACCTCAGCTTCAACATCTGGAGCAAGATGAAGGACATGGTGTCCTACTCTCCTCTCATCCTGGACCCAAACACTGCTGATCCAGGACTAATCCTGTCTGAAGATCTGACCAGAGTGAGACTAGGAGGAGAGAGACAGAAACTTCCTGATAATCCAGAGAGGTTTGATTATTACTGGCGTGTCCTGAGCTCTGAGGGCTTTAACTCAGGGACTCACAGCTGGGATGTTGAAGTTGGAGGCAGTGCATGCTGGTTTCTTGGTGTAGCCTCAGAGTCCATAAAAAGGAAAGGGAAAGCAGAGTCTGGATTATGGAGAATAGAATTCTCTAATGGAAAATACAAAATACTCTCCCATCAACACAACCAAACGATCTCTCAGTGCCAACGAAGCTCCAGAGGGTCAGAGTGCATCTGGACTGGAACAGAGGAAAGTTGTCGTTCTATGATCCTTACACTAACACACACATACACACCTTCACACACACTTTCACCGAGAGACTGTTTCCATACATTAGCAATACGGATAAAATCCCTATAAAGATTTTACCAGAAGTGGATCAGGACAGATAGATGTAGGTAGGTAGGTAGGTAGGTAGGTAGGTAGGTAGGTAGGTAGGTAGGTAGGTAGGTAGGTAGGTAGGTAGTAGGTAGGTAGGTAGGTAGGTAGGTAGGTAGGTAGGTAGGTAGGTAGGTAGGTAGGTAGGTAGGTAGTAGGTAGGTAGGTAGGTAGGTAGGTAGGTAGGTAGGTAGGTAGGTAGGTAGGTAGGTAGGTAGGTAGGTAGGTAGGTAGGTAGGTAGGTAGGTAGGTAGGTAGGTAGGTAGGTAGGTAGGTAGGTAGGTTCAAGGTTCTTTATTTGTCATACAAACATAGCTACAGAGTAGTTATGTCGATGAAAATCTTAGGTCACAGGCTTCTCCAACACTGAAACACAATAATACAGAAAAACAGAAAAATATAGTGCAAGTAAATATTAAAAAGTAAATACAAAAAGAAAAATAGTTTAAAAAGAAGTGAAATAGTGAAATAAGAGTCTATATGCAAGCTATTGGAATGATAGATAGATAGATAGATAGATAGATAGATAGATAGATAGATAGATAGATAGAGATAGATAGATAGATAGATAGATAGATAGATAGATAGATAGATACTTTATTCATCCCAAATTGGAAGAACTGAAACACATTTTTTATAGTCATTCTGTCATACCTTTTTGTGACGCATGTGGAAAAACTATCTCTACAGAACGTGGAATGGAGATTAGCTGCCAGTGGTGTAAAGTAACTAAGTACATTTACTCAGGTACTGTACTCAACCACAATTTTGAGGTACTATTTACTTTACTTGAGTATTTCAGGTTTTTGCTACTTTGTACTTCTACTCCACTACAATTCAGAGGTAAATGGTGTACTTCTCCTCCACTACATGTATTTAATACCTTTAGTTACTTTACAGATCTGGATGAATGATGTGAAATATAATCAAGTGTTAAATCAGACTTTAGTTCCACCTGGAGTAAATTCACAAGCTACCCTGCAGTATACAAAGTCATTCAAACTAGCTGCACCTTTACCAGCTTTGAGAACACTTTCATGATCAATCATTATAAAACATATCATATATATTATTCTGAAATGGACCAATCTGCACAATTACTACTTTTACTGTCGCTACTTTAACTATATTTTGATGAGAATACTTTTCTACTTTTACTTGAGGAACATTTTGAATGCAGGATTTTTACTGTAACAGAGTATTCCTACACTCTGGTACTTCTACTTTTACTCAAGTACAAGATCTGATTACTTCTACTTTTACTCAAGTACAAGATCTGAGTACTTCTACTTTTACTCAAGTACAAGATCTGAGTACTTCTACTTTTACTCAAGTACAAGATCTGAGTACTTCTACTTTTACTCAAGTACAAGACCTGAGTACTTTTTCCACCTCTGCTAAAAGTGTTTTTTCTCTGCTTCCTCTCTCTCCGTTAAAATCATGCTCATTTGGAGTTCCACAAGGCTCTAATCTGGGGCCTCTGCTGTTCAGTTTATATATCAATATTCTCCCAGTAGTTTGTGACGATGTAAAAAATGCACATGTATGCTGACAACACGATCATGTACACTGATGGAGGATGTTGAACAAGTTGCCAAAAAACAATGTATCCACAGTTTAGAGCTAATGGATGAATCTGTACCCCTCTTAAATGCAATCTGCTATTTCAATTACAGCCATCAATCATTGGCTTATATTTGCAGCTGATTTTAAATCTGCAAAGACTTTCACTCCTTTTTTATTGAGCACCAACGGTTCACTGATCAATGATATAAGTGTTTTAATTTAAATATATTGGGATGTTGTAGTTGTACTTATATGTGTATGTGCGGGCGTTGTGGCAATCCAGCACTCGCAACAGGAAAGAATGAAACAGAGGAATCAATAAAACACAAACACAGACATAGTTGAAATTAATCATTATTATTTAGTTGCGCAACACCAAACAACAATGGGGAAACATTACCTGCTCTCAAGCAATCATACAGCAGTGCTCCCACGAGCACAAATATCTCGTGTGCTTTATACATGTAAAACACACACGAACATACACTTAATACACGAACATTGTCAGGTCTCCTAAACTTGGATATGTTCCAGATGTCGAAAGGTCATCATCTCATGACGTCTTTAGGAGTCTTGCAGGATATGAATTATCCAATTAACAAAGACTTAACAGTTTGCACATGAATGCACACACAAATGTTCCTTACATTGACTAACACTTAACTGTATTATATCTAAATGTAGCCTCTTTGCATTTCCTCTGAGCTTGGCGTCAGCTCACTTAACGTAATAATTAGCAAAGAGACGATACTCTGGAAACTGTAATTCAATAACATACCTAGTTACTATGACTAGGTCCAAGACTGATATAACACGGGTCTTTGTACAGTATGTTGACTATTTACTGCTTTTAGCATGTCTTGATTATTATGTGTGTACCTGCAGATGAAAAAGAATCTGTGATAAATCTTCTCTGCTCTTGTAAAAAACTATTATTTGATTTGAATAATGCTCCTTGTTTAATTAAGACCAACAATCCTAATAACAGAAGGAGCAGGGATACTCAGACTTTTAAGATTGTATGCCTATGTTGTTTATTATATTATCAGACCATGTCATATTTAAATATTTTTTAAGTTGTACAAAACCTTTGTTTATGCTTATTGTAAATATGGGTTGGTCGCCTGACCTCAGATTTTGGAAAACTTGTTTTGACGGCAGTGTGTGTGTGTGTGTGTGTGTGTGTGTGTGTGTGTGTGTGTGTGTGTGTGTGTGTGTGTGTGTGTGTGTGTGTGTGTACGTCATCATGTACTGTAGTGTTTTACCCTCGCCCTGCGTCACTGTGATGTCAGCAGGAGGTTTGTTAGATATGATTGGTCGCCACACAGCTGAGTGGTTTTATAGGAACACACACACACACACACACACTCAGGTAGGAAAGGGAAATTGTGCCATTTATGTCCGCTTACTCTGAATGTTGAATCACTCTGTCAGACATTTGTGTGTGTGTGTGTGTGTGTGGTGTGTGTGTGTGTGTGTGTGTGTGTGTGTGTGTGTGTGTGTGTGTGTGTGTGTGTGTGTGTGTGTGTGTGTATGTTGTATCTGATCTGTCCCTCAGACAGTACGCAGGACATCAGCAGCAGTTTTAGTGTTCAGTACAGACTTGATTTCAGATGCAGATTTGGAGTCTCACCTTCTGAAACAGAGCATGTGAGGACATTTTCTCCATGATATTGTAAATAAAATTTATATACATCCGTCTGTGAATTATATATGAACAAAGCCCTCTGTAAAAAAGCTTCAGAACATAGAGAGGAATGAAAGTGGACAGTTTGGTCTGTGTAAGAGATTTCTGTTTAAAGAGGAGGGAAAAAACTATTTTGGAGAAGTTCTGAGTTTTGGCCGTCAACGTCTAGGTCTTTTGGAACCAAACCAAACACTGAACAACACATTTTTAATCAACCAAAATGTGCCTGAAGTGAAAACACATTGAAAAAGAGCTAAGACACAAGACACACAGAACAACTGAACTAGTAGTTCCATAATTAATGCATGTCGTCATAAAGTAATTGTGGCAGCTGGGTGTGGTTAGAGCGCCGGCTGCTGGGGTGAGGGCAGTGGCTCAGCCAGACAGCTGATCAGAACCAGGTTATCAGACTCTCAGTAAAAATCATGCTGGTAACCTGGTTCTGGTCTCTCTTGCAGTAGGCTGGGTCCTGAGAGGAGGATCCACGGACCCGAAGCAGCCTCAGGACATAGCGGGGCCGATTGTTGTTTATTTTTGTGAACTCCCCCTCAGTTTCAATAAACTTTGTTTTATTTTTCACAACCCACCTTCTTCTTCCGTCATTTTTAACTCCTACATTTTGAAGTTCCTAAAAATCCATCTGAGTTGTGATCGTACAGTGATGATACTTATACCTATAGAATCTGTGGAATCTCAGCTTGCTAATCGATATCTTGTTTGTGCAGATCCGATAAGTAATAAGAGTATTTTAGCGTGGGTTCTGTGCTAAGTGTGTTAGCATTTTTTCGCTCAGGGCTAATTCAGAGGCTTTGTTATTACCCTTGTGTTTCGTTCAGCTAAAAATGGTTAATATTGTCTGATAGCTGAGTTTCTAACCGTTAACTGAGACACAGTTTCGTGAAAAAACACCCCGCAGGCCCCGGATTTGGGTCCTCTCGGGCTTAACAGGTTAACAGGTTAAAGTAAACTGGGAGGAGGGTCCGAGCACAAGTAAAAATGAAATCCAGTACGTTATGGACCTGCGAGCAAAACTCCATTCACTGGGGCAGATATCACGTGAGAATTTGCTCCAGGCTCAGGAACGTCAGCAGCGCCTGTACAACAGAGGGTCGAAACTGAGACAATTTTCATCGGGAGATAAAGTGCTTGTGTCCTCTAGCTCTAAATTACTCGCAAAGTTTCAAGGGCCCATTGTGGTCACACGGCGAGTGGGGGACGTAGATTATGCTTCGTTCTGACAGGGGGGGAGCAACACAGATATACCACCTTAACCTCCTTAAAGCATGGAGAGAGGTGGCGTCTGCTTCTCTGGCCACCACGGTGATTGAGTGGGATTTGGGGTTGGGGCCGGAGGTAATAAAAAACAGCAAATTAGCCCCGGTCTGTTATGACGACCATCTCTCACCGGGTCAGAGAGCAGACGTTCCTCGTTGCAAAGGCCGTGACCATTCGTTCACGGCCCTATCGGCTAAAAGGAAAATTGTTCAGATGGTCTAGCCCATGTGTCAATTTAGCAAAATGTGGGAAAAAATACCTCGGGAGACATGGATTGGAATTTGGACCAACCCAGATGCTGGAGGTGGGGTCAAAGGTAGCACCAGCAGTTTTCCACTGTGCTTTTTCTGTTGGTGGAGCTAACTGCTGCATAGCTGTTAGTGACGACATTTTGTCAGTGATGGAGGAAACAGGGAAATTAACAAACGAGTGAGAGTGTGGTATGAGAGGAATCAGAGCAGCTGCTTTTGCAGCTGAGTCAGCAGCAGCATTTCCCAATGAAACAGGGTCAGTGTTGCTGGTGTGTGCAGAGCATTTACATACTGCAACTTCAGACGGGAGCAGAATGGCGTCCAATAAGCCTGCAACTAGGACATGGTTAAGTACTGGTTTACCGTCAGATTTCAGAAACTGCCTACACTTCCAAATAGCGCCAAAATCATGTACTACCCCGAAAGCATAACGTGAGTCAGTGTAGATATTTACAGATTTGCCTTTTGCAAAAGTGCAGGCCTCAGTGAGTGCGACGAGCTCTGCTGCTTGTGCTGAGAGGTGGCATCGGAGCGGTCCGGAACAGAGGACAGCAGAATCTGAAACAACAGAGAAACCCACCCGATTAGTGCCCACAGGGTCGCGAGAGGCGGACCCATCAACGTACAAAATGAGGTCAGGGTTAGTCAGAGGAACGTCTTTTAAGTCAGGCCTTGGCGTGCATACAATGAGAAGTTCGGCAACACAGTCGTGTTCGTCACCGTCTTCAGGTAGAGGCATGAGAGATGCTGGGTTAAGAGTGGTACAGCGTTTGACTTCAACATTAGGCATGTCTAACAGACATGTGTGATACCTAAGATAACGTGCAGCAGAGAGGTGTGATGTTCTCTGTTCACAGAGGATGAGAGAAACAGCATGTGGAACCAACAGTGTCAAAGGTGCATAACCTACAATGTCATGTGAGGAGTTGAGAGCTTTTTCAGCTGCAGCAACTGCACGGAGACATTTTGGCAGGCCAGCAGCTACAGGGTCTAGCTTGGAGGAGAAATAGGCAACAGGCCTCTGTTTTCCCCCATGATCTTGAAGGAGAACTGAGGTCATACACCCATCGCGTTCACCCACTGCCTGTGTAAAAGGCTTGGTAGGATCAGGTAGACCTAGCGTCGGAGGGGATTGGAGAGCCAGCTTCATGTTAATGAAGGCTTCGTCGGCTTCCGGCATCCATATAAGGCGATCTGCAGGTTTCAAACCGGTGACATGCGTGATTGTACGGAGTGGCTGTTCGAGCGGAGAGTAGTTAGGAATGAATGACCTGCAGTACGAACACATACCCAAAAATGACATCATCTGTCGCTTAGTGACAGGTTTTGGCAGAGCAGCCAATGATGCAATACGCTTATCTGAAAGCGTTTTCCCTTCCCCTGAAATGATGTGACCCAAAAATGTAACAGTTTTTTGTACATATTGGAGTTTAGACAAACTGGCCTTGTGGCCCTCGGCTGCGAGGTGTTTTAACAGGGAAATGGTATCAGCTTCACACTGTTCTGCTGTGGGTGCGCAAATCATAAGGTCATCTACATATTCTATGAGAGCGGTGCCTTTGGAAACTTGTAGAGAGGCCAAACTTGTACACAACGCCTGGTTGTACACAGTGGGAGATTCGCAGTAGCCTTGACACAAACGTGTGAATGTGTATGGCTTGCCATCATATTCAAATGCAAACCAAAATTGACTGTCTTTGTGTACAGGGACGCTGAAAAATGCATTTGAGAGATCTACAACAGTGAAAATGCTGCAGAGGCTGGAACCTGAGAGAGAATGAGATAAGGATTTGGAATGAGCGGCGCGCGTGCATGTACGGCCTCATTTACAGCTCGTAAATCCTGCACAAATCTCCATTCGTCAGGGGGTTTATCACGGATCTTTTTAACCGGAAAAACAGGAGTGCGCACCGGAGAATCATTACACGCAATAATTACCCCTTGTTTAAGCAGAGAGGTAAAAACTGGCCGAATGCCATCAACAGCTTCACGCTTTAATGGGTATTGGGGTTGATTTGGGCGGTAGGTAGACTTAGGAGTGATAACAACAGGTTCAGCAGAGCGGATCAACCCTACATCATATTTGTGAGCTGCCCAGAGCGTAGGCGGCACACCGCTCAGCGCGGCGGGAAGCTCAGAAACACTTGCGTAGGCTGAGAAAACAGGGCCCCCAGGCCCTGGCACGGGACTCACAAAATCTTTGCCAATCATAACAAGAGTACGTAGCGCGTGTATGTTACAATCGACATTGTACTTAAAAACATTGTGTGACATAGAGTACATGATCTTAGGTGTGTGTGTCTGTCCAGTCAGTAATAGATTCCCAGTCTTTAACGAAAGGACCCAAATCTCTCCATTTATCAGTGGGGCCCCTTGCTAGTGAAATATGTGGGACCGCCCCTGGGATTTGATACAGCTTGTGTTGTGTGGGTGTGAGTGTGACAGAAATAGCGCTGCACAGCGAGCTCCAATACATTGTTTTGAGCATGAGTTCATCATTCATACATTCTAACAGAAAACTCTCATCATAGTATTGACATGGATCATCAACAATGTTGGCAGTGCAATGCAAATGAGGAGCCTCCATAAACACAGCCAGTGAGGAGACACGTTGACGGGCCAAACGCAACAGTTTCTGAGAATCAGGAAATGTTGCCAGCCATTGATACACATACAACAATTCTTCGTCAAATTAGAGTTTTTGGACCATCACAGGAGATGGTCGTCTGACTTTCAGACCCTCATTTCTAGAAACGAGGTCAAGGCCAAACCGGAGGATCAGATCTCTGCCCAGTAAATGTATAGGGCAGACAGATGACAGAAGAAAACTGTGTTTTACTGATGTGGGAAATGGATGGCTGGCATCACCGTTATCTCTACACTGAATTGGTACAGAGAACTTCTCCCTTACAGTCACACCAGCAGCTCCTATTGAGTGAATAAATCTACCACTAAATTTGCAATCAGGCAAATCTGCCATTTTTACCACAGAATGTGTAGCCCCAGAATCAACCAAAAATGTAACATCAACACCCATGATAGATAGAGTTAGTGTGGGAATTTCTTAAATGCTGTTTCAGTGTCATATTTCAAATATGTACCCTCTTTAACCACAGGCATGTTTTTAATCTGTCGATAGCTTGCATGATGTGTGTGTGTATCACTTGTTTGTGTGTGTCACTTCCCTGTTTTGAAGCTGCAGGCAGAGGTCCCGTCTCACTCGACCAAATTCCTCCCTCCTCCACCTCCTCCTGCGGACGATGTCAGTTTGAAGAATTGTCATTGTTTGGAGCAAATTGGGTGTCTTTCTTTTGGGTGTTCTGCGGACATTCAGCGATCCAGTGACCCATGTCACCGCAGATGAAACAACCACCGTTGTTGCCAGTTTGGTTGCCTCCTCGTCCTCTGCCTCTTCCTCTGAAACCTCCACGGCCTCGGACACCTCCCCGACCTCTTTGGCCCCCTCTGCCATGGCTGTCTCCTTGGGGTTGGTGTAGATGGAGATGCTTCGACATGTGCATTGGCATCCACACCCATGGCACCGGCATCCGGATGGTTTGACTCTCGATACGCCGGGGGAGGTGGATTTACATGAGGGTGGAACGGAAATCCGTGGTCGAGGAGAGGGTCCCTCACACCTGTGACATAGGGATACAGAGAAGAGGTGTGGGAATTATGTGGGTGGGGTGGACCTTTCTTTTCTTTCCTTTTTTCACTTTCATCATCAACCTGTATTTTTTTATTGCTGAGGCCAACTGCCTCCTTTCGCGACATTCTGCTTCATCCTCCCAATCTTTTAAACACTTTCCGTGACTTTCTATCTTTTCCAACTCCTTTACTTTAATTTTACTTTCCTTTCTCATTCCATCTTCACATTCTTGTAATTTGTCCTTTAGGTCTTTGATTTTTAATTTACTCAAAGATCCTCCCTTTGGAAATCCGAACATTTCCTGTCCATATATTTAATTTTGACACACTGTTTTCACCATATTTTGCTCGCATGACATCCACAATCGGGCCCTCAGGAGGTTCTGCCCCCTTACTCTGCTTTGTCCCCATGACGAAAGTCTTTAAGTGCCACCAAGACACCCCGTTTTACCGAAACACTATTTCACCCGTCGGTGATGTGATATTTGTTTCTTAGTACAAATCACACAAAAACGTTCCCGTATACCGTATACGTCGAATATCGCTAATATTCACTTTTATGGCCACCCACTGTGAATGTCATGGAGTTTATTACGTTTTACTTTTAAACAATTAGAAATTGTACATCTCACCGAGTCTTTGAGGTATGGAGTTCGTTGGATCTCGTGAAGTCAATCAGTTTCACTCAGGCGCTGGTCCTCTCGTCCCGTAATACTTTCTGTCGAGGTAGAGGAGAATCCGAGGATCCTGGCGGCCAACCACCAGCGTCCCTGGGTGTCCCCAATCGAACTTGCAGAGATCCCACTTCTCTGACACCAAGTTGTAGATATTTTAACCTCGTCAAGATACTGTAAAGATGTACAATAAGAGTAATCAATAATAAACTGGTGAAAGCAAAACAGTGTTGTCTTGTTGGTTATTTATTTGAAGCTTCAAAGGTACAGGTCATACAGAGTATAGGATAGTCTGCAGGAGTGTGCGCAGTAGTCACAAAATGGCAAAGCTTATATGCAGGATAGGGCGGGCAGATAGAGTTTTTTTGTAGCTAGGTGGAACGCCTCAGAAACCTTGTTTCACATAGATGTCTCATATCGCTTGTAGACATATGCGGCCTTGAGCTGTTTGATTATGACAGGCAACATGATATGGAAGTTGAACAAGAGTATGAAGAGAGTAGTAGTTTTCAACATAGTTTGCCTAATCAGCTCTGTGGCCTTGAAGCGCTTGAGATTAACAACCCTCATAGGGCATGCAGAGAAAACAGCACACAATATAGGAAAAGGTGAATATAGTGTAGACAATATGTTAGAGGTATTTAGTGTTATCATATAAGGTAACATAAGAAATTGCCAATACATTTATTTCAGTGGAAGAGGGAAAAAGCAATGTGGCCTTTTAACAGAATATGTACGAACATGACTGCACTTTAACCTGAGGGCATGCAAGAAATATCTGGCTGGATTCAAAGAAGGTAGGTTGTGATTACATTTCAAAGTACAAGTCGTAGGCCGGGACACCGCTTATCAACAGGCAAGGCAGGGCAACTGCTTGGGCCCCGGACCAGAAAGGGCCCCCAAAGAAGGTCGATGAAAGTGGTCCACAGCAACGACAACGTGAAACTCCCTTTCATTTCTTGCTATGTAGAAAACACTGCAATGACATGTCGGGAAACCCCCTTACTGGGGCCCCATGCTAGTAGCGCACCGTCAAAAGCTTCCTCATTCTCACTTTTATGACAGAATGAGGAAGCTGGGCTGTGACAGTTGAACAGAGATTTACCTTCGAGATTTACCTTCGTTCAAACTTCAGTTCACGGGGGGAAAACTGGACTACTGAGACTTCACACTGAATGTAAGTGTATTAATACTAAAGAGAAAACAACACTTGGGAGAAAACTGCCAGATTTATAATGCTTGACTGTGCTCTCTACCTGCTTCATTTTCAGCATTTTGCAACACACAATGGCGTCCATATCAGAGGAGGATCTCTCCTGTCCGGTCTGTCATGACGTTTTTAATGATCCAGTTATCCTGACATGTAGCCACAGCTTCTGTAGAGCCTGTTTGAAGAACTGGTGGGAAGTAAAACAAACACACGAGTGTCCAGTTTGTAAGAGAAAATCAAGGAATAAACCGCCTAGTAACCTAGTGTTAAAGAACCTGTGTGAGACGTTCTTATTGAAGAGAGATCAGAAAGTTTCAGCCGGGTCTCACTGCAGTCTGCACTTTGAGAAACTCAGACTCTTCTGTCTGGACCATCAGCAGCCAGTGTGTGTCGTCTGCAGAGATTCAAAACACACAACAACCACAGATTCAGACCCATCGAGGAAATTGCACAGGATCTCAGAGAGGAGCTCCAGAAATCTCTGCAGCCCTTAAAGAAGAAACTGAAGCTCTTTGAAGAAGTTAAAGTGAAGTTTGATCAACAGCAGGACACATGAAGGTCCAGGCTCAACACACAGAGACGCAGATTAAGGAGCAGTTTAAGAAGCTTCACCAGTTTCTAGAAGAGGAAGAGGAGGCCAGGATGGCTGCACTGAGGGAGGAAGAGGAGCAGAAGAGGAGGATGATGGAGGAGAAGATGGAGGCTGTGAGCAGAGAGATAGCAGCTCTTTCACACACAGTCAGAGCCACAGAGGAGGAGCTGAGAGCTGAAGACGTCTCCTTCCTGCACAACTACAAGGCTGCAGTGGAGAGGCTGCAGCGCCCCCTGCTGGAGGATCCACAGCTGCCCTCAGGAGCTCTGATAGACCAGGCCAAACACCTGGGCAACCTCAGCTTTATTATCTGGGACAAGCTAATGGATTTGGTCGCCTACACTCCTGTGATTTTGGACCCAAACACTGCTGTTCCAGAGCTCATCCTGTCTGAAGATCTGACCAGTGTGAGACGAGGAGAGATACAGAAACTTCCTGATAATCCAGAGAGGTTTCATAAATACTACTACTCAGTCCTGGGCTCTGAGGGCTTTAACTCAGGGACTCACTGCTGGGATGTTGAAGTTGGAGACAGTGCATGCTGGTTTCTTGGTAGCCTCAGAGTCCATCAAAAGGAAAGGGATAGCAGAGTCTGGATTATGGAGAATAGGATTCTCTAATGGAAAATACAAAATACTCTCCCCATCAACACAACCAAACGATCTCCCAGTGCCAACGAAGCTCCAGAGGGTCAGAGTGCATCTGGACTGGAACAGAGGAGAGTTGTCGTTCTCTGATCTTGACACTAACACACACATACTCACCTTCACACACACTTTCACTGAGAGGATGTTTCCATACTTTAGCAATAAGGATAAAATCCCTATAAAGATTTTACCAGAAGTGGATCAGGACAACGCTGATGGTTGGTAGCAAAAATATAGAGCATTAAAGTAAAGAGTCTTGTAATTCAATCTACTTTAATAGATAGATAGATAGATAGATATAGATAGATAGATAGATAGATAGATAGATAGATAGATAGATAGATAGATACTTTATTCATCCCAAATAGGAAGAACTGAAACAGATTTTTTATAGTCATTCTCTCGTACTTTTTTGTGACGCATGTGGAAAAACTGTCTCTACAGAACGTGGAATGGAGATTAGCTGCCAGTGGTGTAAAGTAACTAAGTACATTTACTCAAGCACAATTTTGAGGTACTTTTACTTTACTTGAGTATTTCAGGTTTTTGCTACTTTGTACTTCTACTCCACTACAATTCAGAGGTAAATGGTGTACTTTTACTCCAATACATGTATTTAATACCTTTAGAACTTAACAGATCTGGATGAATGATTTGAAATATAATCAAGTGTTAAATCAGACTTTAGTTCCACCTGGAGTAAATCCACAAGCTACCCTGCAGTATACAAAGTCATTCAAACTAGCTGCACCTTTACCAGCTTTGAGAACACTTTCATGATCAATCATTATAAAACATATCATATATATTATTCTGAAATGGACCAATCTGCACAATGACTACTTTTACTGTCGCTACTTTCACTATATTTTGATGATAATACTTTTCACTTTTACTTGAGGAACATTTTGAATGCAGGACTTTTACTGTAACAGAGTATTCCTACACTCTGGTACTTCTACTTTTACTCAAGTACAAGATCTGAGTACTTCTACTTTTACTCAAGTACAAGATCTGAGTACTTCTACTTTTACTCAAGTACAAGATCTGAGTTCTTCTACTTTTACTCAAGTACAAGATATGAGTACTTCTACTTTTACTCAAGTACAAGATCTGAGTACTTTTTACTCTGTAAAAGGCTTTTTTTTCTCTGCTTCCTCTCTTTCTCCGTTAAAATCATGCTAATTGGGAGTGCCACAGGGCTCTATTCTGGGGCCTCTGCTGTTGAGTTTATATATCAATTATCTCCCATTAGATTGTGATGAAGTAAAAAAATGCACATGTATGCTGACAACACGATCATGTACCCTGATGGAGGATGTTGAACAAGTTGCCAAAAAACAATGTATATTTCACATCACATCACAGTTTAGAGTTAACGGATAAATCTGTACCCCTCTAGAGTGCAATCTGCTATTTCAATTACAGCCATCAATCATTGGCTTATATTTGCAGCTGATTTTAAATTTGAAGAGACTTTCACTCTTTTTAGTTATTCAAGTGTTTTAAAGGAAATATAATGGGATGTTGTATTTGTACTTATATGTGTATGTGCAGGTCTTTGTACAATATATTGATATGGCTTGATCAGTCCGTATAATTCTTAATGTCATGAAGACTATTTACTGCTTGTAGCGTGTCTTGATTATTATGTGTGTACCTGCAGATATAAAATAATCTGTGATGAATCTTCTCTGCACTTTAAAAAAATGATTATTTGATTTGATTAATGCTCCTTGTTTAATTAAGACCAAGATCCTAATAACAGAAGGAGCCAACCTTGGTTTGTTGTTCAATAAATATGTTCTGAGTTGTACTAAACAGCGCCTTTGTTTATGCTTATTTTAAATATGTGTTGGTCACCTGACCTCAGTTTATGGAAAACTTGTTTTGACGGCAGAAGTTGTTTTGTTTGAATACAAGCACTTTTTTAAATTGTGGGTATGTGTGTTGTTTGTGTGTCTGTGTGTGTGTGTGTGTTTAGTGTAATTCATCATGTAGTGTTTTACCCTCGCCCTGCATCACTGTGATGTCAGCAGGAGGTTTATTAGATATGATTGATCACCACACAGCTGAGCGGTTTTATTTGAACACACACACACACACACACACACACACACACACACACACACACACCACACACACACACACACTCACTCACTCACTCACTCACAGGTAGTGGAGCTTGATTTTTCTTATCAAGCTCCACATTTGTGGAATCAGCTTCCAGTTTGTGTTCGGGCGGCAGACACCCTATCCGTTTTTAAGAGTGCGCTTAAGACCTTCCTTTTTGATAAAGCTTATAGTTGATAAAAGAATCTAATAGGAGTGCATTGACGTAGACACGTTTTGCCTCTTCACCTATACATCTCAGTTCTTAATCTTTTTCCTTACTGATGGTATGTCATTTGGTTGTGTGTGTAGACGGTGGAAGCAGCGAGAGGCATATACGTGCCTTGATCCCTGCCGAGTCGACACACAACTGTTGATTGGTGTCAGTGCCAGAAACACCTTTTAGGAGCAATGCGCTCATGGTATAGATGTAATTTGGTTGTGTGTGTAGACGGTGGAAGCAGGGGAGTATATACGTGCCTTGATCCCTGCCGAGTCGACACACAACTGTTGATTGGTGTCAGTGCCAAAAAACTTTTTAGGAGCAATGCACTCATGGTATAGATGTGGCGCATACATCTTAGGGGCTGATTAGATTCAGCCCCTAGTTTAGCTGCTATAGGCTTAGTTTGTCGGGGGACACTTTACTTTACTTCTTCCTTCTCTCTGTCTGTACCTGTGTACTCTCATGTTCCGAATAACCCAGCTTCCCCAAATTTCTTTTTGGTGTCTATCTACGCCGGGACCCTGAGTCGTGGCTGATCCTGTTGCTGTGGTCCTGAGTCCTGGATCGCGAGCCCTGGATCTTGAGTCGTGGCTGTGCCTGTTGCTGTGGTCCTGGATCATAAGTCCTTGATGGATATCCTCGTGGATTCATCTTCTTATTATAGACACATGCATTTCCAAACATTTGGACTACCTATGTTGTAAATGTATTATCTTCTCAATTTACACACGGCATCTATTGCACGTCTGTCCGTCCTGGGAGAGGGATCCCTCCTCTGTTGCTCTCCCTGAGGTTTCTCCCATTTTTTTCCCCTTAAACTGTGGGGTTTTTCCTTTTTCTGGAAGTTTTTCCTTGTACGATGTGAGGGTCTAAGGACAGAGGGTGTCGTATTGTCTACTGATATTCTGTACAAACTGTGAAGTCCACTGAGACAAATGTAACATTTGTGATATTGGGCTATATAAATAAACATTGATTGATTGATTGATTGACGTAGGAAAAGGATATTGTGCTATTTATGTCCGCTTACCTCGGACTGTTGAATCACTCTTTCACACATCTCTGTGTGTGTGTGTGTGTGTGTGTTTGTGTGTGTGTGTGTGTGTGTGTGTGTGTGTGTGTGTTTTATCTGATCTGTCGGCACCAACACCTGGTCTGCCACATGTGGAAGCCCCTCTTTAGTTTCTCACCTGCTGAGCCCAGAGTAAAAATGATTTGTGTGCACAAGCTAGAGGGGGGCAGAAAACACCGGTGTGATTTTGGTGACAGTACGACTATCTTGGACAAAGTTATAGTGGGGGTTCTGCTCCACCTGTTCTGCTGAACATGGGCTGTAGGGAACCGTGCAGATCTTCCATATTGACACCAGGATTAGCTTTGTGTTAAAAAAAAAGAACATTAACAGTGTGAGAGAGGCACAGATACAATAACAATATTACATTTAATTTGAGGGCACCTTTCAAAACATTCAATGTCACCTTACAATACACAAATAAATAAAATACGAGTGGCATTACAATACAAACATGTGTTGCATAGAAAACCACAGAGGAAAATTACATTCTAAGGAGCAATTCAAGTGAGTAAAGCCAGTTTGAACTAATTATTCATTAGGCTTATTTGGAATAACACAGTGTCTGACTATATCATATGTGAAGTCATTACTTGTCATTTTTTACGTATTTTGTGGTTATCAAGTATCAGAAACTTAAACAACACAGAATGTTTTATAAAATAGTACTATAATGACAAAACACATCTTATCCTTTCAGCATGTATTCTGTAGGAATAAAACATAAAAACACTGAAGTATATTCCAATACGAAAAATGCTACAGATTTGTAAATTTTCCTTAAATTGAGCCTCCTCAGAAGTGTATGCACATTATCTACTCAGCCGTTTGCTGTTTAATCTGATTGGAAAGATATCGGTCAATAGAGCGAAAGTAAATCATTTATTTAGTTCTTCCGCTTAGAAAACTAGACGAACAGCTGATTTCAGGAGCTGAAAATATGCCTCATGCAGTCTTTTAAAAATAAACCTCATCTTGTAACTTACATAAACTACAGTGAATGGTCGTTTGCATTTTTTAGAGAAGAATAAGGTGATCACTTGATCTGGCATGTTTCTATGAAGGCTGTGGTTCTTTCAGTGGAAGAGGGAAAAGAGCAATGTGGCCTTTTAACAGAATATGTACGAACATGACTGCACTTCAACCTAAGGGCGTGCAACAAATACCTGGCTGGATTCAAACAAGGTAGGTTGTCATTTCAAAGTATAAGTCGTAGGTCATTAGCTTTTATGAGCACCACATCATGTGAGAATATTGAACCTGGTCTGTGACGGTTGAAAAAATGCTCCACCCACTGCATGACTCCCCTAAGGCAAACAAGGATTAACAGCAGTGGCGTTCTCAGACAAAAACAGAGAGATTTACCTTCGTAGCAAACTTCAATTCCAGATGGAAAACTGGACTACTGCGACACTGAATGTAAGTTTATTACTACTAAAGAGAAAACAACACTTCACTTGAGAGAAAACTGCCAGATTTACAGTGCTTGAACTGTGCTATCTTCCTATTTCATTTTCAGCATTTTGCAACACACAATGGCATCCATATCAGAGGAGGATCTCTCCTGTCCGGTCTGCCATGATGTCTTTAAATATCCAGTTGTCCTGACATGTAGCCACAGCTTCTGTAGAGCCTGTTTGCAGAAATGGTGGAAAGGAAAACAAACACATGAGTGTCCAGTTTGTAAGAGAAAATCAAGGAATAAACCGCCTCGTAACCTGGTGTTAAAGAACCTGTGTGAGACGTTCTTAGTGAAGAGAGATCAGAACGTTTCAGCCGGGTCTCACTGCAGTCTGCACTTTGAGAAACTCAGACTCTTCTGTCTGGACCATCAGCAGCCAGTGTGTCTCGTCTGCAGAGATTCAAGAACACACACCAACCACAGATTCAGACCCATCGATGAAGCTGCACAGGATCTCAGAGAGGAGCTCCAGAAATCTCTGCAGCCCTTTCAGGAGAAACTGAAGCTCTTTGAAGAAGTTAAAGTGAAGTTTGATCAAACAGCAGGACACATGAAGGTCCAGGCTCAACACACAGAGACGCAGATTAAGGAGCAGTTTAAGAAGCTTCACCAGTTTCTAGAAGAGGAAGAGGAGGCCAGGATGGCTGCACTGAGGGAGGAAGAGGAGCAGAAGAGGAGGATGATGGAGGAGAAGATGGAGGCTGTGAGCAGAGAGATAGCAGCTCTTTCACACACAGTCAGAGCCACAGACGAGGAGCTGAGAGCTGAAGACGTCTCCTTCCCGCACAACTACAAGGCTGCAGTGGAGAGGCTGCAGCGCCCCCTGCTGGAGGATCCACAGCTGCCCTCAGGAGCTCTGATAGACCAGGCCAAACACCTGGGCAACCTCAGCTTCAACATCTGGAGCAAGATGAAGGACATGGTGTCCTACTCTCCTCTCATCCTGGAGCCAAACACTGCTCATCCAGACTCATCCTGTCTGAAGATCTGACCAGTGTGAGAGCAGGAGGAGAGAGACAGAAACTTCCTGACAATCCAGAGAGGTTTGGTAATTACCGCAGTGTCCTGGGCTCTGAGGGCTTTAACTCAGGGACTCACAGCTGGGATGTTGAAGTTGGAGACAGTGCATGCTGGTTTCTTGGTGTAGTCAGAGTCCATCAAAAGGAAAGGGATAGCAGAGTCTGGATTTTGGAGAATAGGATTCTCTAATGGAAAATACAAAATATTCTCCCAATCAACACAACCAAACGATCTCTCAGTGCCAACGAAGCTCCAGAGGGTCAGAGTGAATCTGGACTGGAACAGAGGAGAGTTGTCGTTCTCTGATCTTAATACTAACACATACATCCTGACCATCAAACACACTTTCACTGAGAGAATGTTTCCATACTTTAGCAATAAGGATAAAATCCCTATAAAAATTGTACAAGGAGTGGATGAGGACAACGCTGATGGTTGGTATCAAAAATATAGAGCCCTAAAGTAAAGAGTCTTGTAATTCAATCTACTTTGAACGTGGAATGGAGATTAGCAGCCAGTGGTGTAAAGTACTAAGTACATTTACTCAAGCACAATTTTGAGGTACTTTTACTTTACTTGAGTATTTCAGGTTTTTGCTACTTTTTACTTCTACTCCTCTACAGTTCAGAGGTAAATGGTGTACTTGTACTCCTCTACATGTATTTAATACCTTCAGTTACTTTACAGATGTGGATGAATGATGTGAAATATAACCAAGTGTTAAATCAGACTTTAGTTCCACCTGGAGTAAATCCACAAGCTACCCTGCAGTATACAAAGTCATTCAAACTAGCTGCACCTTTACCAGCTTTGAGAACCCTTTCATGATCAATCATTATAAAACATATCATATATTATTCTGAAATGGACCAATCTGCACAATCACTACTTTTACAGTCGTTACTTTAACTAGATTTTGATGAGAATACTTTTACTGTCGCTACTTTCACTATATTTTGATGAAATACTTTTCTACTTTTACTTGAGGAACATTTTGAATGCAGGATTTTTACTGTAACAGAGTATTCCTACACTCTGGTACTTCTACTTTTACTCAAGTACAAGATCTGAGTACTTCTACTTTTACTCAAGTACAAGACCTGAGTACTTTTTCCACCTCTGCTAAAAGTGTTTTTTCTCTGCTTGCTCTCTCTCCGTTAAAATCATGCTCATTGGGAGTTCCACAAGGCTCTAATCTGGGGCCTCTGCTGTTCAGTTTATATATCAATATTCTCCCAGTAGTTTGTGACGATGTAAAAAATGCACATGTATGCTGACAACACGATCATGTACACTGATGGAGGATGTTGAACAAGTCGCTAAAAAAACAATGTATCCACAGTTTGAGTTAACGGATAAATCTGTACCCCTCTAAAGTGTAATCTGCTATTTTAATTACAGCCATCAATCATTGGCTTATATTTTAAATTTGCAGAGACTTTCACTCTTTTTAATTATCAATTATTCAAGTGTTTTAAAGGAAATATAATGGGATGTTGTATTTGTACTTATATGTGTATGTGCAGGTCTTTGTACAATATATTGATATGGCTTTAATCAGTCCGTATAATTCTTAATGTCATGAAGACTATTTACTGCTTGTAGCGTGTCTTGATTATTATGTGTGTACCTGCAGATATAAAATAATCTGTGATGAATCTTCTCTGCACTTTAAAAAAATGATTATTTGATTTGATTAATGCTCCTTGTTTAATTAAGACCAACAATCCTAATAACAGAAGGAACCAACCTTGGTTTGTTGTTCAATAAATATGTTCTGAGTTGTACTAAACGCGCCTTTGTTTATGCTTATTTTAAATGTGTGTTGGTCACCTGACCTCAGTTTATGGAAAACTTGTTTTGACGGCAGAAGTTGTTTTGTTCGAATACAAGCACTTTTTAAAAATTGTGGGTATGTGTGTTGTTTGTGTGTGTGTGTGTGTGTGTGTGTGTGTGTGTGGTGTGTGTGTGTGTGTGTGTGTGTGTGTTTAGTGTACGTCATCATGTAGCTCCTCGGCAGGAGGTTTATTAGATATGATTGGTCGCCAAACAGCTGAGCTTTATCTGATCTGTCTCACAGACAGTACGCAGGACATCAGCAGCAGTTTGTAGTGATTCAGTACAGACTTGATTTCAGACTTGATTTGGAGTTGTGTCTCACCTTCTGAAACAGAGCATGGGACGACATTTTTCTCCATGATATTAGAAATAAAATGTTACATACATCCGGCTGTGAATTATATATGAACAAAGCCCTCTGTAAAAAAGCTTCACAACATAGAGAGGAATGAGAGTGGACAGTTTGGTGTGTGTAAGAGATTTCTGTTTAGAGAGGAGGAGAAAAAAACTATTTGGAGAAGTTCTGAGTTTTGTCCGTCACCTTCCACGTCTTTTTCGGTCATAAATCAAGTGAGAGGTAATAACTTTCTCATAGACTTCTATACTTCTTTTGCTTTAGAGACTATGGTGTCGCCGACTGCTGGCCACTTGAACAGAATAATGACTTTCCAGACTACCGAAAGGTTTATTTCTGTGTTTTGCATTGTTTCAAAATTCATGCATGCAGTCATAAAGTAATAAAGCAACACCGTCTCCAGAGGCTTCCTGATATACTTCCTTTAGCAGTGCTGGAGTGTAACACTTTGTACACAGCTGCATAAAGACATTTCCATTAAAACACTGGAGATAAGCAAACAGTGAGGCTGAGAGCCTGCTGACGTTGGAGGTGATGATAAGAAGATCAAACGCTGCGTGCTCAGCGCTCGTATCTGAAGACAAACAGCCACGAGATAAGAGAGGAATGATGGTGGGGACACAGCGTCTGTCGCTACTTTAAACTACTTCAAATATAAGTTCAGTCTTTTTCTTAAGTTTAAAAAAATATATTAGTAATTTTAAAACATCCATTTAAGGTCAAGCCAGGTTTTTATCAAAGAGTATGAAAACATAAATTGAAAAAATTGCTTTTTAACAGCATCATTTGCTAGTTATTATCCCTGGGATAATATTATATTTCGTAACAGTCGGTCCATTTACACACACACAAAAATTAATAAAAATGAATAACAAAAATTAGAATAAATACAAATAAAATAAACTGATACAAATAATAATAATACTATATGCATTCAAAATATTAAAA